>QANY01005078.1:0-600000 GCA_003255025.1 Datisca glomerata
AATAAATCTCTTTAACCTTTGCATTAAAATAAAAAAGATGGATAGCATTTGATCAAATTTGGTAACCATTTTACAATGGGTGTTGTGGGGTGCTAATACCTTCCCCACACACAAACGACTCCCGAACCAACTTTGAGTTTTCGTAGACCAAAAAAATTTTCATCTTAAAATTGGGTGACCAATCACACCCTAAAATGATTGGTGGCGACTCTAAATTTCTTTTTCCTAAAACAAAAATAAATTTTTTTAATCGCCGCTCCGCGTCGCACGCACGTTGCGACATCTGTGTATTTATGGCACCGTGTTATTTCCAAAGATCCAAGGTTATATGGATGATAAAGTGATAAAAATGTTCCTTCAAGTTGAACACGGTGTTAAGCCTGTTATCTTTCTCGCTGAGACTATCCGTTCTTTGAATCACATCCGAGTGTCTGGAAAAGGAAAGTTCATCGACTCTTCAACTCTTTTGTGTATTTGGATTCTCAACCATCTAAGATATCCGCTAGATTTCAAATGTCCTCAAGTTAAGTTCTAAAGTTCATGGATGAAGACGAGGATCCCTATTGTAGCATTTGGAATGGCCAAATGGGATCCACAGTTTCCCATAAAAGGGTCTTAGCTCTCATGCCTATCCAAGTTGAAAGATGAGGATGTTATTTGGAAATCCCATTGGATGCTGTTAACACCAATGATCTACATATGTGGTGATTTTCAATGGGTTCTGCTCCCAGGAACATAAGGTTGTACTAGTTATGCTCCGCTAATGGCACTCCGTCAATTATACATGAGACAGTTTATCCCCACCACGCATGCATTGAAGGATATTGAAGTTAGTTACGATTCTCAAGAAATTGAACAAAAATTGCAGCAGCTGATTGGAGCTTGGAAAATAACAAGAAGGATACGAAATGAGAAGAATCACATGAACTGCACAAAGGAGTATGAAGCATGGCTTGAGAGTAGAAACAAAGTAATTATTGCCTTACCAGTTGAGGATGTACCATCAGCCAAATCACTGGAAATTCATCAAAAGATTGCTAAAATGGAGGAGCTAGATGAGTTGTATGAGGAGCGGTAAAAGTTCTAGCCCTCTTGGTAGAAAATAGACGACTAGCAGTCGAGGCGAATTTGTCTGAGAAACACAGAATCGAAGCTGAAGAATGACTCAAAGAGTTGAGAAATAAGGTTGAGGATCGGGCATATCTGAAGTGAAAAACTCAGAGTTGGGACCTCCATTCTATGACAGGATGATTGGAAACGCTTCAAACAACTTCTCTGACATCATAGTGATCAGTGAAAGGATTGAGTACGGGATAAAGAATGGAAGAATTTTGGAAATCGTATTAGATACATCATTAGTAAAAAAGGGGCCTCCATTGAAGCGAAAAGAAGGGGATGTACAGATGATCAATTTCGGGTACCCATTACAAGCTGTGAATCCGGGATCGGGATTTTCAAAGTATAGTGAGGGGCCCAAATCTGTGACATCATATATGACAAATACCTCACAAATTCTGTACAATTATCACTCTCAACAATAAGCATTTCAAAACAACCCGAGACCGGGTTTCAGACCACCGACTCACCAGCAAAACGTTGGTCAGGCTGATCAGCCTCTAAGGGGAAATATAAATAATCAACGTTTTATCCAATATGATCCAATCCCCATGTCATATACAGAACTCTTACCTCAATTGATACAGAATAATCAATTGGTGCCAATTCCTTATGAGCTCTACAACCACCATACCCAAGGTGGTATGATCTGACTGGTCGCTGTGATTATCATGCTGGGGCGGTGGGACATTCGACTGAGAATTGCAAGACATTAAAAAGTAGAGTACAAGCACTGATCAAGGCTGGATGGTTGAATTTCAAAAAGGCTAATGGTAATCCAGATATCAATTCCAACCCTCTACCAAATCATGGGAATCCTACCGTAAATGCAATTGAGGAATATTTTTCATGTGGAAAGAGGGACGTGGAAGATGTGAGCACGTCAATGGAAACACTTTTCCATCTTATTTCTAGATCGGGGTACACCTACCCAACACGCTCAGAGGATGAGGGCGTTTCTAGAGAGCATTTGTATGACTTCGATTGTTTGTTTCATAAGAATGTGACGAGGCATACAATTGAAGAATGTGCTGATTTTAAAATGGAAGTGCAAAAGTTGTTGGATGCAAAGATACTTACAATAAGTCATAAAGGAGAAAGAGAATACTAGGAAGATGACTCTTTAGTCATCATGATAACTAAAGAATCATCTGAAGTTAATGTTGAAATGTCTTCCTATATCCCAAAACCTCTCACAATACATTACGAGGAAAAGTCAACTCACACCACTACGTCTTAAGCTCCGATGCCTATCACCATTCAAATACTGAGTGCGTTTGCTTACAAAGATTCAAGAGCAGTACCATGAACGTACGGATATGAGGTTATTACAAGCGGTAACGACTAAACTCAAGAGCTAAATCCGTCTGACCTTGATCTCCCCATAACTAATATTTCGGGAGTAGGTAGGATGACGAGGAGTGGCAGATGCTACACGCCGGAAGTTTTGAAAACGGATAAAAGCGATGAGTTTGAAAGACAAAGGAAAGAGAAGGCCAAAGAAGGCGACAATGGTCATGAATTCCAAGGAGAAATGCATGGCGGCCAAGTGATAGGCCCAGATATAATAAGAGGTACGGAGAAAGAAAGTGCAGTGTCTGAAGAGGAAGTATGCGAATTTTTGAAGCTCATAAAGCAAAGCAAGTATAGGGGGATAGAACAAATTAATCGCTTACCTGCTCGCATATCTTTACTGTCACTCTTTCTGAATTCTGAACCACATTGCCAAGCATTATTGTAGGTTTTGAATCAAACATATGTCTGTCATGACATTACGGTGGAGAAGTTGAGTGGAATTATGAAAAATATTACCGCACCAAATTTTATCACTTTCATAGATGATGAAATCCCTGTCGAAGGTACCGGACACACCAGAGCTCTACATATATCCGTAAAATGTGGAGATTATGTTGTCGTAAAAGTATTGATTGATAATGGCTCGTCTCTAAATGTAATGCCAAGATCCACACTAGCAAAGCTCTCGGTTGACGCAACACATATGCGACCGAGCATGATGATAGTAGGAGCATTCGACGGTACTCGAAGAGAAGTAGTCAGAGACATAAAGATACAAATTCGAATCGGGCCATGCCTATTCAATATTGTTTTCTAAGTGATTGACATAAATCCAGCATACAGTTTTCTTTTAGGTCGATCATGGATTCACTCTGCCGGGGCAGTACCGTCTTCATTACATTAGAAGCTGAAATTTATAATGGATCATAAACTCATTTGTATATATGGGGAAGCAGATTTACTGGTATCTAAGCCGGCTACCATGCCGTATGTTGAGGCGGCAGAAGAAGCATTGAAGTGCTCATTTCGATCATTTGAGATTGCAAATAGTACATTTGTTGCTAGTGGAAAACTCACTCCAACGTCAAGCTTATCAAAAGCATCTTAGATGGTGACAAAGTTGATGATAAAAGGGGGATTCAAGCTAGGCAAAGGACTCGGGGGTAAGTATCAAGGCATACATAAGTTAATCGAGTGAGACAAGAATGAACAAAGGTTTGGGCTTGGACATAGACCGACCAAGGCTGATAGAAGGAGAGTGGAAGCTCAAAAGAAAGAAAAGAGGATTGCTAGGCTCGAAAATAGGAAATTCGATATGGAAATGGCGATCATACCCCATATTTCTAAATCCTTTAGAAGTGGGGGAATTTCATTCGAAGAATCGGTTATAGTAGAGTAGTACAACCTTGAAGATGATATCGCCGAGCTTTCAATATCCGCAATCTTGGAAAAATCATCAAGTTCAAGTATAGAGGACTTGGTTTTTTAATATGATTCAGATCATGAACTTAACAATTGGGATGTCACCAAGCTACTAGTGCTTCTCGAGAATTTTCAAGAGTAATGTGTTCATGCCAAAATTCTAATGATTCTACCCAATGCCTTAGGAATTTCATTGTTATGGGCCTCTGTTCTCGTCTATCTCTTGTCATCTCTTTGAATGAAAATCTAAAAACTTGTTTTGTCTCCTTTTGCTCATGATAAATATAATTCCAGTTCTTTTTATTCTTCTTTTTATGTCTACTTTTTCCATTTCTGAAATGTTGTTCATACTTATGCATTGTTTATTTTTTTTTACCTTCTTTTCATCCAATAATCCGATTCAGGTTCGAGAACGGTGATTTTGAAAATAAGAGCATAAGCAATAACTTTGAAAATCCTATTCTTAGCATAGAGTCAGATGAAAGTGACGAGAATAATTTCGAACCATCTCCGAAAATGTTAAGAATGGTAGAGGAGGATGAAAAAATAACTCAACCATATCAAGAGTTAACAGAGGTGATAAATTTAGGAATGGAGCGAGAGACGAAAGAGGTCCAAATCGACACTTCTATGATAAGCCAAGACCGTCGAGAATTAATTGACTTACTTAAAGAGTATATTGACGTTTTTGCATGGTCTTACCAAGATATGCCAGGTCTAGACACTGATATCATGGCTCATCATTTGCCACCTATGCCGAGAAGTAAACCAGTGCGACAAAAGTTACAGAAAATGAAACCAGACATGCTGGTACAGATCAAAGAAAAAGTTAAAAAGCAAGTAGATGCAGGTTTTCTAGAAGTAGCAAAATACCCCGAATGAGTTGCTAACATAGTCCCAGTACTGAAGAAAAATAGGATAGTAAGGGTGTGCGTCGATTATAGAGACTTAAATCGGGCAAGCCCCAAGGATAACTTTCTATTACCCCATATCGATGTCTTAGTAGATAACACCGCAGGACATTGAACCTTCTCTTTCATGGATGATTTTTTGGGATATAACCAAATCAAAATGGCTCCTGAAGACCGTGAAAAGATGACTTTTATAACTTTGTGAGGTACATTTTGTTATAAGGTCATGCCATTTGGTCTGAAGAATGTAGGGGCGACTTACCAGCGTGCAATGGTAACACTTTTTCATGATATGATGCATAAAGAAATTGAAGTGTACATTGATGATATGATTGCCAAATCTCGTCAAGGGGAAGATCATACGGTCACTCTGTGAAAACTATTTGGACGATTGAAAAAGTTCCAGTTAAAGCTTAACCTGACAAAGTGTACATTCGCAACGTCTTCAGGGAAACTACTTAGTTTTGTCGTGAGTAAGGAAGGAATAAAAGTTGACCCTGACAAGGTTCGAGCTATCATTGATATGCCACCACCTCAAACTCAAAAGGAAGCTAGAGGTTTCTTGGGAAGATTAAATTACATAGCCCAGTTCATCTCACAGCTAATTGCAACTGGTGAACCTATCTTTAAACTTCTCCGTAAAAGTGATACAGAAGGATGGAATGATGATTGTCAAATTAATTTTGAGAAGATCAAGCAATAGTTGTAAAATCCGCCTATACTTGTTCCTCAAACTCCAGGGCGTCCACTCATTTTGTATCTTACAGTGACAGAAAAATCCATGGATTGCGTACTTGGTCAACATGACACCTGTGAAAGGAAAGAACAAGTAGTTTACTATTTAATCAAAATGTTCACAAATTATGAGGCTAATTATTTGATGTTGGAGAAAACGTGTTGTGCATTAGCCTGGGCTGCTCTCGGCTTAGACAGTACATGTTATACCACATCACTTGGTTAATTTTAAAGATGGATCGAATCAAATATATCTTTGAAAAGCCATCACTTTCCGGGTGAATCGCTAAATGGAAAATGTTGCTCACGGAATATGATATTGTTTATGTCACGAGAAAATCAATAAAAGGAAGTGTACTTGCTGATTATCTTGCAGATCAACCAGTGCAAGATTATGAGCTTATGAAGATTGATTTTCCTGATGAGAACATATCAGTCATATTAAAAAATGAAGGAGAATCTATGGATCCAGAATTGTGGACAATGTTATTTGATGGTCCGTCTAATGATGTAGGACATAGAATTGAGGCCATCCTCATATCTCCCGAGGGAAAGTTGTTTCCATTCAAGGCAAAACTATGCTTTGATTGCACAAATAATGTGGCAGAATATGAGGCATGTTCCATGAGAATTCAAGTAGATTATGATATGAAGATAAGGAAGCTTCGAGTGTACGAAGATTCGTTATTGGTGATACGACAACTAAACGGGGAATGAGAAGCTATAGACTCCAAGTTGGTACCTTACGAAAAACATGTAACTAAGCTAAGCCAAACTTTTGAAGTGATCTCATTTGACCATATAACCAGAGAGAATAATCAAATTGCAGATGCACTGGCAACTCTAGCATTCATGTTCACCGCAGACTTTAAGGAAGAAGTGCAACCTATAAAAATTGAGAAGCGAGATTTTCCTGCTCACTGTATGAGTATTGAAGAAGAGCGAGACACAAGACGGTGGTATTACGACATCAAACAGTATATAAAGAATGGAGAATATCCATCCAAAGCTTCCGAGAATGATAAACGTACTATTAGAAGATTGTCCATGATTTCTTTTTGAATGTTGAAATACTCTACAAAAGAAACCATGATATGGTGCTTTTAAGATGTGTTGATGCAAGGGAAGCAAATCAAATCATAGAGGAAGTTCACGAAGAAATTTGTGGAGTTCATGCTAATGGACATATGATGGCCAAACAAATCTTGAGAGCAGGATATTATTGATTAAATCTAGAATCTGACTGCATCAAGTACGCCAAGAAATGTCATAAATATCAAATTTATGCGGATAAAATTCATGTACCTGCATCCCCTTTACATGTAATGGCCGCGCCTTGGCCGTTCTCTACGTGGGCATAGACGTCGTTGGTCCCATCACACCCCAAGCCTTTAACGGGCATCGTTTTATTTTGGTCTCTATAGATTATTTTACCAAATGAGTGGAAGCAAGTTCTTATTCGAGTGCAATCAGAAGTGCGGTTGTTAAGTTTATTAAAAAAGAGATAATTTGTCGATATGGTCTACCTGGAAGGATCATCACAGATAATGGGACAAATTTAAATAACAAGATGATGAAAGAGTTATGTGAGTAATTCATAATTAAGCATCATAATTCATCTTCTTATCGTCCGAAAATGAACGGAGCAGTGGAAGAAGCCGATAAGAACATAAAAATGATCATAGAGAAGATGACGGAGGTTTATAAAGATTGGCATGAGATTCTCCCGTTTGCATGCAAGGGTACCGCACATCAGTCCGAACATCAACTGGGGCAACGCCATTCTCTTTGGTATATGGCGTGGAAGCTGTCCTTTCAATTGAGGTGGAAATTCCCTCCCTCAGAGTCTTAATGAAGGTGAAATTAGAAGAAGCAGAGTGGGTACAGACACGATATGGGCAATTGAATTTCATCGACGAAAAAAGATTGAATGCATTATGTAGAGGGCAATTATATCAAATGATGCAGCATATGACAAAAAATTGGACTTGGTGTTAAAAAAGATACTCCCATATCAAAATGATCACCATGGGAAGTGTACCCCAAATTATGAAGGACCTTTCATTGTCAAGAAGGCTTTTTCTAGAGGAGCTCTCATGCTAACAAACATGGATGGAGATGATTTACCGCACACGGTTAATTCTGATGCAGTCAAGAAGTACTTCGTTTGACCGCTTTAAGTATGAGAAAAATGAAGTTAGGCAATAAAAATGTTAAAAAAAAACTGTCTCGAATACTGGAAAAATTCTTCCTCCATTTTTTTCTTTTTCCAAACCATCGCCTGTAAACATTGTTCATCATCAATGAAGAGCCTTTTTTATTTCTCAGTTGACAAATAGATATACTTCATCTTCTTCTTATTTCCATTATTTCGTATTCTTCTCAGTTATAAGATATCATTAATTTCTCTTGAAATAATTCAGAAGCATAAACTTGGTTAGGTGAAAGCTAATTGAAAATAAAATTGGAACTAAGAAAGGTGATCTGAGTGCAAAGTAAAATCTAAAAAGTCATCACGAGAAAAGTCAATATGTGCATGACAAAAGCTAAAGCGCAATTGGAGGATTACCCAATTAGAAGTACATAAGAGAAGCAGAGAAATTATTCATCACTGACATGGAGCCAAATACTGAGACATAAACTAATAAATAAGGATGTATCATTTTCCTAAAAGTATGCTTGATACTTCATTGCGAGTCCATGATCCTAGGCCAAGTGATTGTTCTAAAGAGTGTTGGATATGGCTAAAAATCACCATATAATTTTCTTATAAAGGTTCATAATCATGCATAGCATGCATGCATTCAAAATCACTACTTTACATTTATGTTCAAGAATTACAATGCATAGACATGCACCACATTAGTTGTTCTGACAAATTCAGGTGCATGAATCACTTAATGATATTATTTAGAAATTCACACATAACTTTCCAACATTTAAAGCATGCGTTAGTACAACTTTTGTTGTCATGAGACTTGCATAAGTCAACTTCAACATCAATTAGTAGGGTTAAATCGAACCCAAATTGAGTCGAGGTCGAAGCCCGGTGTCAGCACCTGGTCCATTTCTGTTTCAAATATCTTTGGTTAAATCGAACCCAACTTGGTCGCACTCGAAGCCCGATGTCAGCGCCTGGTCCATTTCAATTAATATGGTGAAATCGAACCCGCATTGAGTCGAGGTCGAAGCCTGTGTCTATCCAGGTCTGTTTTTCTTTCAAATATCTTCAGTTAAATTGAACCTGACTTGGTCACGGTCGAAGCCCGGTGTCAGCACCTGGTCCATTTCAATTAATATGGTTATATCGAACCCGAATTGAGTTGAGGTCGAAGCCCGGTGTCAGCGCCTGCCCCATTTCAATTAGTATGGTTAAATCGAACCCGAATTGAGTCGAGGTCTAAGCCAGGTGTCAGCACCTGATCCATTTTTGTTTCAAATATCTACGGTTAAATCGAACCCGCACTGAGTCGAGGTCGAAGCCTGTGTCTATCCAGGTCCGTTTTCCTTTTAAATATCTTCGGTTAAATCAAATCCGACTTGGTCGCAGTCGAAGTCCGGTGTCAACGCCTGGTCCATTTCAATTTATATGGTTAAATCGAACCCGAGTTGAGTCGAGGTTGAAGCCCGGTGTCAGTACCTGATCCATTTCTGTTTCAAATATCTACGGTTAAATCGAACCCGCACTGAGTCGAGGTCAAAACCTGCATCCATCCATGTCTTTTTCCTTTCAAATATCTCGGTTAAATCACCCCACATCGAGCGAGGTCAAAGCCTGTGTCTATCCAGGTCCATTTCGCTCTCATTCCACTTCATAGAGCCTTATTTAGTCGATGTTTCTATTCCCCAATTTCATATATTGTTTTCTTGTACCGATCAAAATACTTATTTACACCTTTGTACACCTTCTGAGATTAGAAGCGTGCCAAAAGGGGGCAGCTATAGATACCGTATTTTGTCCGGTCTAATACATTAAATATACATACTTTGTATTTTAGCTCATATAATAGTCTAAGACTATATGTATAATTTGAAAACTAGTCCAATACTAAAATAAGAAAAGTGGTCCAATGACTAAAAAGTAAAAATTGAGCAAAAAAGACTAAAAGTAAAAAAGGCAAACCCTAATTTTGCCAATAAATAGAAGGGGGTTTCTTTGGAGTGGAGCAAAGAAAGCCATTTTTTAGAGTGAGAAAGAGAGGGATTGGAGTGAGAAAGAGAGGTGACTTTAGAGAGAGGAAGAGGTTCTACACTTCTATTATTTTCATCTTCTTCCATTCTTTTTCTTAAGGTAGCTTAAATGTCTTGTACATTTGCTCATAATATATATTGTTCATCTCTCTTCTTCATATTCATGTAGTTGATATTTTTTATATTTTTATTTCATACATAAGTTGATTGTTCATTCTTTATCATTTCTCCTACTTTAAATCTTAACCCTTTAATTTCATGCATTGATGATTTCTTTACAAGTTGGATAATGAGATGTCTTTGTCATCAACTCAATTAATGAGGATGAGGATAAAGCTTTTGAGAGGTGGAAAAATTAACTCAATGTGAATCAACCCTTTAATGGGTTGAAAGTGTACACTTGATGCAAAAATCCTCTAGGATAATTTATCACACATAACAATGCATAAAATAGAGAGTAAAACCTCTCTACAAGATTATGCAAATATCTAAGTTTTGAAAATTATGTTCATCATTTTTGTGACAATTGTTTGAACTAATTATCATCCATGATCATCCCCTTTGCTATTTGATTAGCAATGATTAATGAGGGAAGGAATGAAAAATGGTAATTAGAAGACTAAGTAGTCAAAAAATAAAAAATAGACATATTTATGTAAAAATAAACTATTGTATTTCATCATTTTTCTTTCAATTTTTTTTATCATTTATTTATTTATTTAATAATAATAATAATAATAATAATAATATTATTATTATTATTATTATTATATCATAATATATTATATCATAAAAAAGTAATTGCAACAGAGGAAGCTTTCCTCTGTTGCAGCTGGAAAAGCCACGGTACTACCGTGGCTTGTCCTTAATTTTTTTTTTGTTTAAATTTCTTTTTCTTTCATTTATTACATAGTGTTGGTTTTTACTTTATGCTTGCATGTATTATTTTTTTATGCATGTTTGACATCTTATAACTTTATCTCTATTCTTTTACTTCCATTTTGTTGTAATTATTAACATTTATTTTCTTTACTTATTTATTTAGTATTTTTATATCGTCATGCTTATAATGTGATTCTTGCATTATTCCGTTATTATTAGAGTTAATGTTCATGTATGTGTGGTTTGTGTTACAATTAGAGCCTGATCAATGAAGCCGAGGAGAAAGGCCCGAAACAAAAAATGAAAATGAAAAAGCCTCTCGTTGAAACACAAACCAGAAAAGGCTTTGAAGCTTTTTTTGGGGAGCTTGATCGAAGTCGCAGTGGAACATGAGTCGTCGCAGAAGACGAGTCGCCCTAGAAGATCACATCTTTGCACTACATAAACAAATATGTAAGAAAAGAAGGGATTAGGGCTTGAGTTTAGGGTTAATATAAATGACATTTCTCTAAATATATGAAAAATGTCGGGGTAATATGGGGGTTAAAATTATAATAGTCATTGTTTCTATAATATAACGAACTTTTTTTTACCTATCATCTAAAACAAAATATTCTTTTTTTATAATTTTTTATAACAGGGATAATAGGAAAATATTTATGACAATTTATGTAAAAACTGTCATGTTAACTCAAATTCAAACTTTCATACTCCGAGCGCCATTTTTCTATGACATGTTTAACAAAATAGTTATAAATCTTTTACTGTCATAATAGCCCATTTTTGTAGTAATGATAATTTAATAACCAAACTAAAATTCATCATTATCGTAATAGTAATAATCGACTAACCTGACTAAAATTCATCAATTTATAACCGAACCAGTCCGATTTTCATCAATTTTATAATCGAACCAAACTAAAATAATTAATTTTATAATCGAATCTCAAGTTATTCCAGATATCCCATCTCTTGGCAACCATTTTACTACGTTAACAAAAACTAAAAAAATTGACTTACATTATAAGACGTTAAAAGAAATGAGTAATGAATAATCAACGAGTTTCCATCCTCTAACCGGTATTGTCCATGCCCCCATCTAATTTATAACGAATATCAGGCTGTATGAAGATTAAAAATAATGTGTGGGTATGTGATTGATATTACAGTGCCAATTATGCTAACAAAAACTAAAAATCTCACTATTTTACATCAATTTTTGTTGGGTAATTCTACATCGACTGTGGAAGAGACTGATAGTCAGTTTATAAGTGTGATGGAAAACCTCACCTCTCAAGCTAGCTTTTGGGGTTGAGAATCTCCAACAACACCTAACAACTGGTATCGGAATCAGGTCCAGCTTTATCCAACAAATCTCCCGCCCAATCGAGGTGAAGTGATTTGTTGACCCTATGACCTACAACTTGATGTATGGTGAATTCGGGGGAAGTGAGTTGTTGGCTCTCAAACTCATGACTCGATGTATGATAGTCGACGATTATCCAACTCTGAACCCGATGGTTGGTGAATCTGGGTAGAGTGAGTTAATGGTTTATCCGACTCAAGACCTGATGTGTGATGAAAGAGATTGTTGGAGTTATCCCACATTGAGTTTAGAATGGTCTGATAGTTAGTTTATAAATGTGATAAAAAATCTCATATCTCAAACTAATTTTTAAGATTGAGAATGTCCAATAATACCTAATAACGTTCTCCACATAATAGTTCTAACCTTCTAATAGCAACAAAACCCTATAGCCCAAACTTTATTATCTGTACTCAAACTTTAGCTACACAAAACAACAACCTGATCTAGTCAAGTACGCACTAACCTGACCTGAAGCAATCAAAATTGTGATAAGCAAAGCAAAAGGAAAAAGAAAAAAGAAAAAAAAAAAAGTTTTTCTTCTAGCTTAGAAACAAGTGGGCTCCACTTTCTTCCGTACTATGCGTACCTTTACACGTACACAAGCTGCTTTCTTATGCTTTTAATTTTTCTTGTATAAATTCTCATCTCTCCCTCTCATTTTTTCATACTGTCCCGACTCATTATTTTCTCAGCAGCACTTTGTTTTCTTTTATTTTTTCTCGTCATCCAAACACATGAGAGAAGAGAGAAGAAGAAGATCAAGTAGAAGTAATGGAGAGTCAGGATCTTTCACCACCACATGCGGACCCATCTCGACCGTCCTTGGGGTTCCCTCTTGGTACTGCTCTTCTCTTGATCATCATTTTCAGCTTGAGTGGAATCTTCTCCTGTTGTTACCATTGGGACAAACTCAGATCCCTCCGTCAATCTTTCTCTGATGATATTGATCCTGAGGCTGACATTATTCAGCCTTCACCCTCCAAATCTAAGCTCCCTTTCACTGTAATTCTCCTTCTCCTTTCTCTAATTTATGATAGTTTCATTTGGCATATAAAATATATTTTATTTTGTCATACACAAAATACTCATACTTATAGTGTGTAAGTACTTATTAATTAATTAATTGAAGTATTTTGTTTTTTTAAGTAGAGATGGGTAATAATGTTTTTTCACAAGTAGAATGAAACAAAATTTTAAATTAAAAAACTGAGCTAAATTTGCTTAAGTGACTGTTTTTTTGTCAAAATTATAAATTATTAAGGAGAATTATGAGTAATAAATTGTGAACTAATGACCAGTTAAAACGCGAGTGGTAATTTATTTATCTGTGTCAATTAATCTCATCTAAATGATGGTTAAAATCATTTATACAATGAACTTATGTTTTTTAATATTACACTTATGTTACTAAAATTAAACAAGTTTTTAGTACAAATGGTGGTAGACTGAGGGTATTTTTTTAAATTTGAATTTGATAGGAATCAAAGCAAAGAGAAAGAGAAAGCTATACGGTATTGATGCCAGGGGATCAGGTGCCGAAGTTCATAGCCATGCCGTGTCCATGCGAGCATCTACGGCCAGAAAAGGTAGTCGTTAAAGTAGAGAAGCCGCCACGATTCCCTGTTCCTCTTTATTAAATGCTATTTCTCATTTCATGTATTGTACATATTTAGAAAAAAAGTATATAAATTTTTTCTCTTCCTTTATGTGTTAGAAAAAGACAGTTTCTAAGCTAATTTTGTTTTGTTAGTTTCATTTTTTCTTTGGTAAAAAGAATAAATATATTCAATAAAAAATATAAATATACAAGGGCATAAGCCAGATATACAAAAGAATATGGGCTTATAAAACACAAAACTTTCTCAAAACCTATGCTAAGTATCGAGTATCATATACTCAAAATATCAAGCTATGGTTGTCCTGAAAAATGACATAAAAATCCTCTCCTGTTAGGATTTTTCAATAGGAGATAATGTTAGAGTGATTTAAACAATTGTGTTAAGATCTCAACGCCTTAGATCAGTTCGGCACAAACACTGAGAAAGAATGTTTTGTTTTTTCTACTAGTGCAAACACATCAGGTCCCTTTGTTTTCTTAATGAACGGGCCAAATATAACAATTCAACTTCTTGTATCCCAATCAATGGACTCATGTACACCACACGTGTTCTGTATCCTAAGGTTCTCGTCTAGTTATGTTTCGTTTTCCTATAAAAAGGATTTGTAATTGAGTGAATTTTATTTATGGAAATTAAATTGTGAACAGGATGTTTTCAAATTCAATTATTCAACTCTCTCCACAGAAAGAAAAGAAAAAAAATCTAGGTCACATTTTATTCCCTTCTATTGTATTTGAACTACAATTGTATATTCATATGTAACGTTCCCAATATCTATCTTTTCCTTCTTCTAACCAACAATCGTTATCCGGTCAGACTTATAACTGGTAAATAGTAAGTAGTTTGTGCTCAACAAATTCATATCTCAGTACATGAGATTGATTACTCAGAATCTAAATTCTTAAAAGTCGAAGGTCAACGTCAATTCTAGTTTGCCAAATACCCATAAAATGGGTTGTCTTCCCCAAATAACTGAGAGTAGAATTAATGGAGACACCTCCAATTATACCCACTATATCTCATTGTCTTCCCAAAACATCAGAGGAACCCTTTTTAGATTTTGGAAAATTTTAAAACAGGTTTAAACCTAAACTGACGTTAGATTCTACGCGTATTTGGGAGTGAGAAATAAGAAAGGGTTTGTGATGATTTCTTTTGAGAATTTGATCCTAACAACCATGGACACCATTGTTGTTCTAACCCAAAATCATGGACATCATTGTTGTTGAAGAAACCCTAACCCAAAATCCAGATCTGAAAAATATGAAGAAAATATTGGGGAAGACGAATGAAATGAAGAGAAAAAAGTGATTGAATGGTGAAAAAAAGTTGACCCGTCAAAGGTTCAT
Source organism: Datisca glomerata (assembly GCA_003255025.1). NCBI lineage: Eukaryota > Viridiplantae > Streptophyta > Magnoliopsida > Cucurbitales > Datiscaceae > Datisca > Datisca glomerata. The sequence goes on from QANY01005078.1 coordinate 14,891, forward strand.
CCTACGTGGTTGCTGGGTAATTAAAAAACTGACGTGACTTTAAATTATTTACCACATAATGTCACATCAACAGACCGTGACATACTGTTAATATTTTATAGCGAAGATTATACGGAAGGTCTAACGTGAATGGAAAATGCAACTGTAAGATGTACTCTACCAATTTTTAAAGTGAAAGGTTTAAAATGAAAACCACCTGAAACTGCAGTTGGTAAAACTATAATTTATTGTTATATAATATGTTAAATTATTTTTTAGGCATAAATTAAATTGATTTGGACCAAATATCAGAGAAGAGAATAACTATACTAGAAAAGTTACATAGTTCATATTATATTAAAAAAAAAGTTAACGATGGAATCCATTATGTCAACTTTAAAATCAACATACGCGGCATTGACATATACCATACTTTAAATATTTCATTGTGGAAAATTTAATACGATTCCCAATATCATGAGAATCTCTAATATGAAATATAATAGATTAACATATTATATAACGATATAATTTGCTTTACACTTTATATTATTAAATTTCCTATGATTTTTAGTAAAGTAAACAAAAATATTCTCTCCATTACAAAACATACCATACTTTATAATAAGCCATTAGATTAAAATATAGTTGTTATCCTATAAAAAAGTATATTATTTAATTTTAGACCAACTTACGCGGAGCAAGTATCTTTTCATTATACACCCCCATAGTTTTGTTGTATCATATACCTCATCTTAAAAATATGTACTAGTGTCGATTGTCACATCAAAACAATTAATTATATTGACACATGAAGATCCATTCTTATTGTATTTTTAATTTAGAGAGATCTGATCAACTGTTGAACTCAGGTCACAATAACTCATATTCATTTGATATAAATTTTGTTTTAGTCTTTTGTCTTTCAGTACAAGCACATCTGGTCTCTCCATTTTTTTCAACGTACGAACTAGAGGCGAGGCCAGAAGTTTTATATAAGGAGGGCAATTTTTTTTCAAATCTCATACTATTTAACATAATAAAAAAATACTTATACAATTTGGTGATTTTAAAAATTTCAATTAGACAAATAATTTATTGTTTGATAATTTTACAAACTTAGACTGGACAAATAGTGTATATAGTTTGGTGATTTTTTAAATTTGAAGGAATAAATAATATAAAAGTTTATAAATTTATAAATTAAAAGGTGGGCAAATAGTAGATGGATAGGTAAACACATTTTATATAGATCATGATATACATATAAAAAATTTACATGATCAAAGGTGATTAAGAGGGTAATTGCCCCATTCATGTACAGGTGACTTCGCTCCTGAATGTAATAAATTTACATTTTATTTATCAGAATGAGAAGCGATATGTTGATATAATTGTACATAATAATATAACATACCACACTGATATCTTCTCGATATTGTTTAACCGATTAGTCTAAAATTCATAATTAAAAGTGATAGCACATGAGGTCCACAAATGATGACCAACAAGGACTATCTTTTGTAACTTTGATCAATGAGAATTAAACGCGACTCAATTTGTCCTAACTTTACTGTTTTTTATACACTTTTATTCCCACTGAAAGATCATATTTTTTTCTCAACACTTGGAAACTTTTATGCTTCTTCCATGATATAAGTACATCACTTCTCCACATTCGTTTTCAGTCTCTTTGCAAACATCAATTTTGTTGATTTTGACCATCCGTTTAGACTAACTAGTGCATTTTTTTTCATGCTTCCCCACTTGACAAATAGGTAACATTCAATCCATCTCATGAGTAACAAACGCAATTTTCAATTGAAGATGGGAAAGAAATCTCCATTGGTAACAAATGCTTATCCATTAAGCAGAGACAATTCTATTTAACAGAATGATTATGTCCTTATTTTTATAAGAACGGATTAAGAGTGTCAGTTACCCAACTTATTAGAGTTGATAATAAGTACATAAAATACTCAATTTTCATTTGAAATATTTCTACATTGTACGCTTATTTTATAGTTTAATTTCATCTCACCCTGATTTTGAAATAACCCTAAAAGTTATGTTCTTATTTATTAGAAACACAGGACAAAATTTATTGGTCAACTATAATTATTCTTTGTATTGATAACATTATGAAAATTTCAGAGTTATAGGTTTGAGTAAATGTATTCAACATCATCTATAATGGTCAAAACTAGGGATAACAAAAATATCTGTGAGTAAAAATACACGCAGGTATCTTATTTAATGAGTAAGTTTAAAATATTATAAATGAGTACGAGTTTTATTGGGTGAGTAATTTTTTACCTATTATAAATAGGTAGGATATGAGTAATACCCAATACTCATTGTGTACCTATTTATTCTAAAAAATTGTACCCACTGCCCATGCTACTCTGATTAAGAGTATTTTCTACATCTTCGATGATTCTCCTAAAGACAACAATATATATAATGAAAACTGTGGTATAATTCTCGTTAAAACTCATGATTAGCAATTGAATGTAATCAATTTTATAATTTTATAATTGAACTAAAATGAATCATGAATTGAATAGCCGAACTAAAAGTTATCAATTTTATAATTGAATCGAACCATAATTTATTAATGTTACAATCGAATAACAATAACATATATTCATCAATTTTTATAATCAAACAGAAATGCAATTAATTTTTTATAACAAAACTAAATTGTACTGCAGTTTTATAATCGAATAACCAAACTAAAATTCATCAAGTTTATGGTTGAACCAAATTGAATCGTCAATTTTATAATCAAACCAAATTAGGATTTATCAACTTTATCCTCAAACCAAACCGAATCATCAACTGAATAACCAAAACTAAAATTCATCAATTATAATCTAATCGAATCAAAGTTCATCAATTTTAACATTTGAATAACACTAAAATTTATCAATTATATAATGAAACAGAATTGAAATTCATCAAATTTTATAAGGGAAAATAGCAGGAAAAGATTCGGGAGATGGATTTGTGAAAATGGTCAAAAAAAATTTTATTTGCAAAAATGACCGAAATATGACCGGGGTAAATAATTTACTTACCAAAATTACACAATACTGAATAAATTATTTACTTATTTTGGCCATTTTTGCAATAAAAAAATTTTCTGGACATTTTTGCAGCTTGACCTAGGAAAGGGGTCATTTTTGCAGTTCTCTCATTTTATAATCAAATCAAATTAGATCATCAATTTTATAATCGAATAACCAAACTATAGCTCTTTAATTTTACAATGAAACTAAATTGGTTCGTGAATTTTATAATAGAATAATCATACAACCGAACTAACTGAATCATCAATTTTATAATCAATTAACTAAGCTAAAATTCATGAATTTTATTAGATTTATTAAATAATTTTGTTGACTCAATTTCTAATTTAAGTTATTTATGATGAAAATTGTTATTCAACCTATCAGTTTGGAGCGAGAGTAATTTTAACTGAACTGTTGATCTCCATGGTCATAGTTCGGTGAAGTGACAATAATGAATGGTAAAAATAGAATTGTTGGTTGAATAAAAATAATAAAGAATTATCTTTTAATTCCAAAACAAAAAGGAAAAAAAAATCATTTTCGAAGGAATTGGAGTGACATCTCTTTTCCATTTCAATTCAAGAGTTTTTATGTGTTTCCACGCCCCTTCGAGACCCCGAAAAATGGACAACTTTTCTTAAGAACACATACAAGATTCGTCACTGCAAAAAGGATAATGATAACCCCACCATTAACTACTCCATTTATGAATTTCATAGTAATAGAAATACAAGTCCTACCGAGATAGAATTTATAACTTGCTATCCTCTTGTCTAGCAGACAAAGATTGACCTTCGTGGAAAGGATGATTCATTCGGATCGACATGAGAGTCCAACTACATTGCATTGGCAGAATCCATGTTGTATATTTGAATAAGTACCCATTGGGTATCAGTTGGGTATCCACGTCTTAATGAGTATTATTCACGCCCACCCATTAAATTTAACATGAGTATAGGTAGGTAGGGGAATGGTAGTAATTACTACCCTACCTAAATTGTCATCCATACTCAAAACTAATATGGCGTGTTAACATATGTAACGTGAGAGTACACATTCAATTCAATATTGAAAGTATACTTTGTTTCTTATTAGTTTGCATTTTACACGTGATAAGACCAAATATAATGTACAGTCATACTAGTGTGCTGATAACTATCAATAATTTACATGCATGATGCTACATACCATTTTTCTTTTTCTATAAGTATAGTCTTCATTTATGCTTGTATCAGGAGAATGTTAGGCTTTACTTATATAGTATAGTATAATAGTGTGTGTATGTACATATAAATCTTGGAGATATTTTAAGGATACTTATGATGGTGTTTTAGGTTAACCCTCCTAGTCTAATTTGAACACATCTAGTGAGTAGTGAGTCCCTTAGTAAAGCACAAGAGCCGCCATGGAAAAGCTGTAGGCTGCTGCGTGTGGTCCATCCTCATTATATTCAAAAGAAAAGATTAGTGATAAAAAAAAAAACTAAGTGAGATTTACAAATGTACGGATGATAAGCATAGCTCATCTAACAGGACCCACTCTACACCAAAATCATATGATGTTAGCCATTCGTCGACAATTTCTAGTGGGTTCTTAGTGGTCTTATCTCTACAATTTTTCGTTTTTTCTTAACCTAACTTTCACATAACGTCAAAATATACTTATCAGTCGCGTTGTAATATCCCAAGACAATCAATGTGATTGCATTTTGAGCGATTAGATTGTTTCACACAAGTAGTAAATATGGTGTACGATTTGATAAATTTTATCATGATATTGATTTGATACAGTGACTGTCTTCTAAAACTTTTTTATATTTAATGTTTTGATTATCATTGATCCGTATGCCACTAAAATCTCCTATTGACTAGAAGTAGAAAGGATTGTGAGTTTATGAGTATGAAACAATATCTCTATTGATATGATGTCTTTTAGTAGAATCTAAAAGTAAAACAGTACTAGCATAAGTCAAAACGGTCAATATCATATCAATAAGGAGATATGTGAAGTTCATTATCTCTACCAGACTTAGTCATGTGGATGAAATCTTCAGATGCACGGTTGACTAACGATAGATTCGTATTTGAGCATACAACATGTGATGGCGCTCCAGTGCTTCACGTACGATGTGCCCCCAATGCAATGGAGAGGGTGGACCTGGTTAGAGTAAGCTCTCGAGGCTGATTGTGCTCTAATACTTCGCATAAGGCTTCTAGTCCAACATAGTGAAGAAGAGTTATTTTGATGGAGTGAACATCTTCCTATTGAGTAGGATGGACGGATAGATGATCATTTGAGGGGAGACTCAAACCATGAAGAATGATGTGATCATTTGTTTGAAGAGAGGATTCTTATGTGTATGATCATTGTCACATATTGGTACGAGGTAATATCTCCATTTATATGAGACTTTTTGGATTATTTTAGTCGTGTGGTGTTAGTTTTAAAATGGACAATTTCATACCAAAAGAAATATTATTCATACTTATAAACTCAATGATTACTCTTCACTTCTAATCAACATGAGACTTTGATTGCACACCTAACATTTACAACTTTAAATTAAATTATAGTGGGATGAGAATACTTTAGGATGGAAACTGTGTAACAGAGTGGTTGACATAAAAATGCGTTTTTATGCATCTTGGTATTCTTCAATCATGGCAACAATAGAGAATCTTTTTGGATTAATATCTGATCGGTTTATGCATTTCTCTGTGTTTGCTTTTACCCAATAAGATAGTGTTATGCCAATATATTATTAAGGAATCTAATTGGATTTTGGTTAATATGAAAGTTATTCTCCATTGTGATCAAGGAATCAAAATGAGTCAAACACTTCAATTTTTCTTCTAGATCACTAATGATTTATCACTCGGTCACAAAATCTAGTGATAGAATTTATCATTGTCATAACAAATGTTTAGTTTAGAGTCTAATTGCCAATTATTTCAAGTTCTGTAAACTTTCTAGTTGAGCGTTATTCACGTTGTGTGTAGCTCAATCACTAGTTTTTGGCTAAAAGCAAGTAGTTTAGAAATGAATTTTGACAAAAAAACCAATCAGAAATTATGTGAATAATTTTTGTTTAAAATAAGATTATCACTCAAACTCACAGTCCTATTCTAAAAGCTTAATCACAGTGTTAGCCTATTTTTCCATCTAGAAATGAAATGGTTAAAAATTTTGTTTCTTGAGATGGGTCCAATGAGATAAAAACAAATTGCATTATGACGGACAAAAGAGCATGAAAATCATATAGAGTAGGTTCTTGTCTACAACCAATTAGATAATGTTGATGGGGGTGGGGTACTACAAGCACATCACAATATATAAACAAAAAGAAAAAAAGTTCAAGTACTTATTTCTAAACTGAGTAGTCTATAATGGAAATCCTTGTTAAAAGTTAGGTACAAAAATATAAAAGCAAAGCATAGTGTATTTAGTTACGTTGCTTCTTCATAATTTCTTGTTTTGTTTCCCTTCCCTTTTTCTTTTAAATGGTACACTATAGATTAGATTAAGACTAGTCGTTGATGCACATATGTAAGTTTCCATTGGAACAATCCAAAATGGTTTCTCAGCTGTTAATGGATATATTAGTTTAATCAGATATTCTTGTATATTTTAAGGGTTTTGGTTGAGGGTTTGTTTGGGTGGTTAGATTTAGGGTGATTGGTTAGCAAATAAAAAAGATTAGGTTGATAAAGTGTCACATTCAGAATAACTATTTGAATTTAAAAAAAAATTTATACTTAAGAGGGCGTTATAACAAAAGTGTTAATAAAACAACAACAAAATGATACTTTTACTATGGTTCGACCAATTTGCCAATATCTATAGCTACTCCCATTAATATCATCGTTAGTTAACCTAAATAGGATGTGTGTTAGTTGGCAGGTTCACAGGTGTAGGTGGTATGGAAGGAACATCTTGGGAATGGCCAGTGTGGGAAGAAAGTGAAGTAATATCAGGTGAGCCTGAAATACTACCAAGTGGAATACTGTGAGAAAGGGAAGGATTTATACCTGATGGAGTTAGACTTGAAGGAGTGCTTGTGGGAGGACTCAATGAGGCTACTGGTGAGGGAGAAAATGAGCTTGAAAAACCTGCAATAGGTAATGTTGGAATGAACAATTAGGCTTAGAAACATGTATGTTAAAGGATACAAAATGAGATGTAATAGTAAGAAACCCAGTTTTAAAGGGGAATAAAGATTCATTGAAGACAACATTAATAGAGGTATAAATCCTACCAGATGGATGCATGCTCAAGTAACCTTCATGAATGGAGGAATAACCAAGAAAAACACACAAAGTTGACCTATAGGCTAGCTGGTTGTTGTTGTTGCAAGGTCTCAAGTAAGGATAGCACCCACAGCTAAAAGCTTTGAGAAATGAGTAAATTGGTGTGTTGTGAAATAAGTTCTAAAACAGAGAGTGGGACTTGGCATCCTATATATGAGGTAGCAGCTGTTTGGACAGCATACCACCAAGCGGATAGGGGCATGGATGCATGACTAATGTTAAGACAATGTCAATGATATGCCTATGCTTTCATTCTTCCTTTTCATTTTAGTTATGGGTATGAGGGCAGGGGTGCCTACACATGATACCTTGAGAGTTTAAAATGATTGAAAAGCCCTGTATTCAACACCAATCAGATTGAAAACATTTTATCTAGGAGCCTAGTTATTTTCTACTCTGTTTTTTTAAAGAATACAAAAGTCTTGAATGCATTAGATTTCAATTAAGGGGGTATATCCATGTGTATCTTGAAAAATCATCAATGAAATGTATGTAATACCTAAAGAAACTAGATGTCACAGAGGCAGGGCCCCAAAGGTCAGTATCTCTGAGTTATAGGGGTTTTGTAGTTATTGGGTTGGAAGAAGAAAAGCGTACTCTGTGATCTTTACCAACTTGATAGTCATGACAGATAGAGTTAGGCGGGGATAGAAATTGAAGATGTAAGTAGTTCATTATATGTTTTTTTATTTGATGATATGGGTGTCCCAACCTCTTGTCCCACAAATCCATGTCAAAAGTGATATTTGGCATAAAACTAGACTGTTATGCACAATCAGATGAAGAAGTAGATATTGCATTACTATTTTCAAGTATTACATCACTACTGAGAGACAAGGGCAAACGTGTGTGCTGGGATTACCATTAGAAACATCAGTACTAGGAAAATTTAATACACAAGTACAAGTAATGTTGAGTTGATAAGGTTGCAATTGTACGTTGCATTGCATGGCAACAACTTATCTTTTGCCTGACACAAACAGCTCATAGAGTCCACCTTTAAGCCTCTCTCTGAGTAAGATAGTCTCTGTAAACTAATTTAGACACACTACTAAGTTTTTTTCTTATTTCTGGACCCTAAGGAAAAACGTTATACATGGATGTTTTGAGAAAGTTTTCACCAATACGAGAGATAGAGAGTGCATTACCAATGCTTACTGCATGTTTCTCTGAACCTGTGAAATCAGAGGCTAATCTACAGTTATTAATGTCTGGAGTGACATGATTTGTTGCACCAGAATCTACATACCAGGCTGGGTCATTGTTCATTTCTGCATGTGTGAGTACGCATCGGGATTAAAATTGAGGTGAAACTGTTGTGTTGAATGTTGAGAAGAGGATTGCCATCAGAAAACTGTTTTAGGGTTGCTGCCTGAAAACTTTTGTCGAATCTGTGCCAGCAGTTTACTGCAGAGTTGCCAAGTTTACTGTACACTTGACACACTACTCTGGAGGTGTTTGTTCTTCCACCTCTTCCTCCTCCCTTTCCCCCCCTCTAAAAGTAAATTGACTTCTCACATTGCCTCTAAAAGTGAATTGACTTCTCACATTTCCCTAGTTTTGTTGTTGTGGTCCATTGATCTTCTTTCCATAATTGTTGCTAAAACCTCTTGTTTTTTTAGCCAGGTTTGCACAAGCCTTAAGAGTGACATCCTCCTCAGCATGAACTTGTCAAGTCCTTGCTTCATTGCTCATAAGAAGTGTCTAGACTTCCTCAATAGTAAAGCTGTCATTCCTAGCAGTTATATTAACTACTATAGGGTTATAATCAGAACTCAATCCATCAAATATTATCAGAATAAGGTCTTGTTCAGTGACAAGATCTCTAGCAGCGGTAAATTATCACTAATCATTCTCATTTTATCAAAGTAATATGATATAGTCATAGTATCTTTATTGGTGTTGTGCAGTGAATTTTTCACATACAAAAGCTTTGCTTTGGACTTATATGCCGAATTCCTTTCAAGTGCACTCCATAAGGAGCTAGATATTAATGAACAGACCCTAAAATCCTATTACTCATAGAGGACTGTAGCAAACTAAGTAGTAATTGATCACTTCCTACCTAGTAAACATAGTCAGGATTAATGATCCCATCGAATGAAACTGTGAAGCCTATGAATAGGGGCTCAACATGAAGTTGTCAAGTCCATGTCCAATGATTGCAAGTACCCCTCGAGAATTTCATAATAGTTATCCCTGTCTAGTTTGATTGATAGAGTTGGCCTCAGAGTATTGATAAATTAATTTTAATTCCATGTTTCTATTCAGCAAATGAGCATCTCTGCTTGTGTTCCTTTTGTGTGTTTCACTGTCTTCAAAAGGTGTTGTGGAGCATCAGTTGCCATTAAAGCTGTTGAGCACAATAAGTTTTTAGTATTGATATGTCTTCACTAACTGAATCGTACAAGATGGATATATGTATATCTGTGTAATTTAAATTACTGTAAGATTAGGTTGAGGGTTAGATATATGGAGAATCTAAGCTTCTAATCTTTATGTGACTGTTATCATGAGTCATGTTTCGTTTGAGTGGAATCCACAACCTCTTTTGGCAGTTTGTAGATGTTGTCATGCGGAGCCTCTAATTGTTTTGCTGAGGTGGAATAGTATTGAGCTGGAGGAATGATTTAGGCATTGAGGTAAGATAGATGTCATGTTGGAGGAGTATCTCTAAACTTAACACACAAAACTATACTTAGAAAATAATAACTAGCTTAGACAAAAGTAACTACTCTTCAACTACTTCAACTAGACTAGTGTCAACCCACTAACTTAAAAATCGTATTTAACCTGCACGAAATGCTCTCACTGGTCTCTCAATACACTTCTAGAAAGATGCCCTTTTTCGAGTAGTTATTTACCAGCTAAAAGAGATGGTTGGGAAAACTATGGATTAGGCGAGTAAAATGCCTGTAAGAGCAGGCAGTTTTTATGATATACCGGTGGTTTGAAACCGTCAGAATAGAAGATAATTATCAAAGCTCTACTTCGAAACCATAGGGAAAGTTTTTTTTAATTACTTTGATTTAGTATTGGATTTTATCTTGGTTGTTAATATTTTTTTGTTGTTTGGTTCAAGATTGTGATCTATTTTTTATATAATCATTGGCTAAATGTGAAATTTTAATTTGAAGATTTATATATTTCTTCTTTTTTGGATACCTTTGAGATAAAAAATGTTTGGTCAAAATTCGGTGATTTATGTCTAATTATTGGCGTTAATTGAGTTTAGAAGAAAAATAGAGGTGGTGATTATGTATATGATGATGAAATTTGTACGTATTTTAATGAGTTGAGGATATTTAGTTCTTCTTCCTTTGAGTGGATTCTTTTTCTTGGTGTAATTGATTGTGATTTGCTTGGATACTATGATTAAGAAGTATTATAAGTTTGGTTGACAATTTAGTGTTATATATGAATAAGTTTAGTAATCTTATTACAATCGACAATAATTTATTTCAAAAATCAAAATTTAGTGAGGAATATTTGAATGTGATGGGTGAGTTTCTAAAATTTACTTTGCAGAGGGCGTCTAAAGATGAAAACATGTATTGTCCGTATCCAAAATGCGAAAATGGTTTGTGGATGAATAACGATTGTTCTCTACGATCACTTGATTCATAATCGATATGCTAAAGGGTATATACTCTTTGGATTTTTTATGAGATAACTATTTTAGATGGTATCTATCAAATTCAAGTAAATGAATAGCGATGTGTAGACCCAATAATGTCACATTTATCAAAAGATTCCAATTACATGCATGAATTATTTCATGGTGCTTTTGGGATAGATAATGTAGGAGATATGAACTCTATTACATCACAAGATATCATTGTAGTTGAGAATAAATCTGAACAACCTGATGGCAGGAATAATTACAAACAAGCTAATGATGTTGGATCTGACTCAGAAGATTGAAATTTTTAAGATACGATTAAAGATGGTAACAAATCTTTATATCCTTATAGTGCATTTATATTATATTAAATGTCTTTTTGAATTCTCTCTTAAATTTTTAACCATGCTTTTGGATTTATTGCATGATTCTTTTTCTGAAGATGTTCAGCTTCTAGAAACACTTATGAAGCAAAAAACTCATTAAAAAGTTAGGTCTTAGGTATAAGAAAATACATGCATGTATGAATGACTTCATATTTTATTGAAAAAACAATGTTGAAGATCAATCATGTAAAACTTGTGGTATTTCAATGTTGCTCAATGATGAGAATGATACTGAATCCTCATCTAGAACTCATATTTAGAAATAAAGCGAAATACTAGTTAAGGTGTTGTGTCATTTTTCTCTGAAAATAAGATTGAAAATGTTATACGTGTCTTATAAAGTTACAAAAAGTATGAGGTGACATCATGATGAACACACTAAAGATGATGTATTAAGACATCCTGCAGACTCAGATGTATGAAAATCATTTGATGATAGTATGTTGATTTTACTATAGAATCATGTAATGTTAGACTTGGCTTAGTTACGAAGGGTTTAAACCCATATGAGATTATGGGTATTAGTCATAGTACATGGTCAGTGCATGAAGCAACCCAATTTCATTCTTTCATTTTTTTTAAATTTTTGTCCAAAACAACGTCGGTTTACTTTCCATTTGAAGGCAAAAATGACGTCGTTTCAAGTCTAGACGTTATTTTACCCCTAGCCCTACGTGGAGGTCTTCATTATAGCAGAACTCCACCACTCTCTCTTAAAATTTCTCTCTCTCCGCTGGTTCTCTCTCCCTCCACAGTTCTCTCTCTACACTCTCTCCCTCTCACCAAAGGTTCTCTCTCTTCATTGTTGCTTTCCTTCGAAACCATAGGGTAAGTTTTTTTAATAACTATGATTTAGTATTGGATTTTATCTTGGTTGTTAATATTTTTTTTGTGGTTTGGTTTAAGATTGTGATCTATTTCTATATAATCATTGGCTAAATCTGAATTTTAAATTTAAATATTTATATATTACCTCATTTTTGGATACCTTTGACATCAGAAATTGTTTGGTCAAAATTCAGTGATTTATGTATAATTATTGGCGTTAATTAAGTTTAGAAGAAAAATAGAGGCAGTGATTATGTGTATGAAGATGAAATTTGTATGTATTTTAATGAGTTGAGGATTTTTAGTTCTTCCTTTGAGTGGATTCTTTTTCTTGGTGTAATTGATTGTGATTTGTTTGGATATAATGATTACGAAGTATTATAAGTTTGGTTGACAATTTAGTATTATTTATGAATAGTTTCAGAAATCTTATTACAGTCGATAAGATTTTATTTCAAAATAAAAATTTAGTCAAGAATATTTGAATGCGATAAGTGAGTTTCTTAAATTTACTTTGCAGAGGGCGTCTGAAGATGGAAACATGTATTGTCTGTGGCAAATATAAATAGTTTGTGGATGAATAACGATGTTGTCTACGATCACTTGATTCATAATCGATTTGTTAAAGGCTATATACTCATTGGGTTTTTAATGAGAGGACTATTTTAGGTGGTATGTGTCAAATTCTAGTAAATGAGTAGCGACGTGTAGACCTAATAATGTGACATTTATCAAAAGATTCTAATTATGCGCATGAAAATTATTTCATGGTGCGTTTGGGATAGATAATGTAGGAAATATGAACTCTATTCCATCACAAGAAACAATTGTAGTTGAGAATAAATCTGAACAACTTGGTGCTGGAATAATTACAAACAAGTCAGTGATGTTGGATCTAACTTAGAAGCTTGAGATTTTAAAAATTTGATTAGAGATAGTAATAAATCATTATATCCTGAATGTAAAAAGTAATCAAATCTTTCATTTGCAGTGCATTTATCTCATATTAAACGTGTCTATGAATTCTATGATAAATCTTTGACCATGCTTATGAATTTATTGCGTGATTATTTTCTGAAGATATTCAACTTCCAGAGACATTTTATGAAGCAAAAAAACTTAGTAAAAAGTTAGATCTTAAGCATGAGAAAATACAAGCATGTCTGAATGACTACATATTGTATTGAAAAAATAATGTTGAAGATCAATAATGTAGAACTTGTGGTATTTCAATGTTGCTCAACAATGAGAATGATACTGAATCCTCATCTAGAACTCATATATAGAAAGAAGGTAAGTGAAATACCAGTTAAGGTGTTGTGCCATTTTCCTCTAAAAACAAGATTGAAAAGGTTATACGTGTCTTATAAGATTACAAAAAGTATGAGGTGACATCATGATGAACACACTAAAGCTGATGTGTTAAGACATCCTGCAAACTTAGATATATGAAAACTATTTGATTATAGATATGTTGATTTTGTTATAGAATCACATAATGTTAGACTTGGCTTGGTTACTAACGGGTTTAACCCATATGAGAATATGGGTATTAGTTGTACATGGTCTATGCATCAAGCAATCCAATTTCATTCTTTGTCCAACACATTGTCAGTTTACCTTCCATTTGAAGGTAAAAATGATGTTGTTTGTAGTCTAGTGGTTATTTTACCCCTAACCCTACGTGGAGGTCTTCCATTATAGAAGAACTCCGCTAATCTCTCTTAAAATCTCTCTCTCTCTCTCTCTCGCTCGCTCACTACGTCTCGCTCTCTCTCTTTCACTCTCTCCCTCCACAGTTCTCTCTCTACACTCTCTCCCTCTCACCGAGGCTCTCTCACTTCATTGTTGCTCTCCTTCAAAACCATAAGGTAAGTTTTTTTTAATAACTTTGATTTAGTATTGGATTTTATCTTTGTTAATATTTTTTTGTGGTTTGGTTCAAGATTGTGATCTATTTTTTATATAATCATTGGCTAAATGTGAATTTTTAATTAGAAAATTTATATATTTCCACTTTTTTGGATACCTTTGAGATCATAAATTGTTTGGTCAAAATTCGGTGATTTATGTCTGACAATTGGCGTTAATTGAATTTAGAAGAAACATGATGGTGGTGATTATGTGTATGACGATGCAATTTGTATGTATTTCAATGAGGTGAGGACTTTTAGTTCTTCTTCCTTTGAGTGGATTCTTTTTCTTCGTGTAATTAATTGAATTTTACTTGGATACTATGATTAAGAAGTATTATACGTTTGGTTGACAATTTAGTGTTATATTGAATAGGTTCAGATATCTATTACAATCGATAAGAGTTTATTTCAAAAATCAAAATTTAGTCAAGAATATTTGAATGTAACAAGTGAGTTTTTTAAATTTGTTTTGCAGAGAGTGTATGAAGATGGAAACATGTATTGTCTGTGACAAATATGTGAAAATAGTTGTGGATAAATAACAATGTTATCTACGATCACTTGATTCATAATCGATTTGTTAAAGGTTATACTCGTTGAGTTTTTCATGAGAATACTATTTTAGGTGATATCTCTCAAATTCAAGTAAATGAATAGCGACGTGTATACCCAATAATGTCACATTTGTAAAAAAATTCCAATTATATGCATGAATTATTTCCTGGTGCTTTTAGGATAGATAATGTAAGAGATATGAACTCTATTCCATCAGAAGAAACAATTTTAGTTGAGAATAAATCTGAACAACCTGATAGCGGGAATAATTACAAACTAGCCAATAATGTTGGATTTGACTTAGAAGCTTGAGATTTTTAAGACTCGATTATTATAGTAACAGATTATTATATCCTGAATGTAAAAAGTAATCAAATGTATCATTTATAGTGCATTTATATCATATTAAATGTCTCTATGAATTATGTGATAAATCTTTGACCATGCTTCTAGATTTATTGCATGATTCTTTTTCTGAAGATGTTCAACTTAAAGAGACATTTTATGAAGAAAAAAAAATCAATAAAAAGTTAGGTCTTCGGTATGAAAAAATAAATGCATATATGAATGATTGCATATTGTATTGGAAAAATAATATTGAAGATCAATCATGTAGAACTTGTGGTATTTTAAGGTTCCTCAACAATGAGAGTGGTATTGAATCCTCTTCTAGAACTCATATTTAGAAAGAAAGTAAGCAAAAGTCTAGTTAGGGTGTTGCGTCATTTCCTCTGAAAACAATATCGAAAAGGTTATATGTGTCTCATAAAATTACAAAAAGTATGAGGTGACATCATGATGACACACTAAAGATGATGTGTTAAACATCCTGCAGACTCATATATATGGAAATCATTTGATGATAGATATGTTGATTTTGAAATGTTAGACTTGGCATAGTTATTCACGAGTTTAACCCATATAAAAATATGGGTACTAGTCATAGTACATGGTCTGTGCATGAAACAACCCAATTTCATTCTTTTATTAATCATTCATTGAGCTGAACTTCCTGATAACTATATTGATGTATATTGAGAACTATTAATTGAAGAATTAAAAAAATTTTGAGAAATCTTATGATGCATCATAAAAATAAATGTATAAGATGTGTGCATTCAAGATTTACTTGGCCTTATTATAATATTGACACTGACTCTATATGGTGGAAACATAGTAAAATTGAGGAGAGAGAGTAGCACCCTTGTTACCTAGTTGATCTATGATCTTACAATAAGTGCATATTGTTGATGTTACCTTTAGAAGAACAATGAATGTTTGTATAAAGAAGTATGGTGAAGACAACTTGCAAAATTAGAAAAAGAAAAGTATTTTTCAAACTTCTTATTGGGAGTTTAATTTTACATGTCAAAATCTTGATGTGATGTATGGAGAGAAGAATGTATGTGATAACGTACTTAAGACTCTTATTAAGGATTCATGAAAGTCAAAAGATAATTTAAAGGCAGGTTTAGACCTCCAACACATATGTATAATACATCAGCTTAATCCTTAGGTCATGCAAGGGAAACCAACCATTCTTACCTTCTACAATGTTTTAATTGAAAAATAAAGAGAAGATGTATGCTGCATTGTTTTAAAAAGTATAAAAGTTTTTTATGGATATGTATCAAACATTTCTCGTTGTGTTGATCTAACCAATCATAAAATTCAAGGTCTCAAAATTCATGATTGTCGTCCTATCATCATGGAACAATTTCTACTAATTGTATTGCGGGGAGTTTTACCGAAAAAGGTGAATGTAGTTATATATGCATTGTGTTTCTTCTTCAAAAAGTATGTTCCACTAGTCTACACAAAGACATGATTGATAAACTTCAATATGAGGGTGTGCTCATAGTTTGGCAGATGAAAATGATATTTCCTCTATCTTTCTTCACTATTATGGTCAATTTAATAGTTCACTTGGCATATAAAGTAAAACTTAGTCGAATTGTGTAATATAAATGGCTGTATTCTATCGAAAGGTACATTGGTGAACTTAAGACATATGTGCATGATAAAGCATGTCTAGAAGGTTCCATAGCTGAAAGATATATCATAAATGAATGTGCGACATTTTGTTCAAGATATTTACAAGGAGTTGAAACACGGTTCAATAGAGTTGCTCACAATTCAAACTTTGTAGAGCAACAACCTACTCGAACTATCTCTCTATCCACCACATTAGGGCATCCTACGAAGTCAATGAAAGATTATGCTCTTGCGATATATTGATACAATCACATCGAATGTCTTATTCAATTGTGATTTGGTAACCCCCTATCGAAAGTAAATTTATCATTACCATATTTTATCTATACTTGAGTATAGTATGCATACCAATCACATTTGATGATACAAGTATGTTTACTTGTAGGGATTTTGAGGATAAAAAGGTCAGAATATTATAGACGTTGATCTTTGCCAAAATGAACTCGACAATATTGTTCATGAGAGGTTTCATGAATGGTGTCAACGTAATGTAAGTTCATATATACTTTAAATATTTAGTTTTAATAATCTAATGTAAATATCTTAACACATGCTATAAATAATAGGCTGGAAAGAGAGAAGATGTCTTAGAAAAAATTATATAGCTTGTTTGTGTTCTGAATATAGTAGTCAATAAGTATTTAGGATATAGTATAAATGGCTACAAATTTGCAATCAGATATCATACAAACCCTTTCCATACTAATAGAACTTTCTTTACTCTATTGATTTAAATATAGAATAAAAGTTGCCATTTTTTATAAGTTTATCGAAAAAGTTCTATTTGCTAAATGGATTTCCCTCTATTTTTTCTTTGTTCACTACTTATGTAATAAATCTAAAAAAAGGGTTCTGATAAACCGGGAAAAATGGAAACTAAGAATAGAGATCTTTAGAGGAGGTCGGGCATCCACTCCAAACTTCGTGGGCACGTAACATGGTTCTGGATGTCCATTCCTTTATGTCACCATAGGAGGACTCACTGGAATAGTCCCGGCAAATTCTGGGCTAGACATTGCTCTACATGATACTTATTATGTGGTTGCACATTTCCATTATGTACTTTCTATGGGAGCCGTTTTTGCTTTATTTGCAGGATTTCACTATTGGGTGGGTAAAATCTTTGGTCGGAGATACCCTAGTCTAGAGGAAAGGGTAGATGAGATTGAGGAGATTATCTATGGTTAAACTCTTCACAACTTATCAATGGATATAATCCTTTTGGTATGAATAGTTTATCAGTCTGGGCGTGGATGTTCTTATTTGGACATCTTGTTTGGGCTACTGGATTTATGTTCTTAATTTCCTGGCGTGGATATTGGCAGGAATTGATTGAAACTTTGGCCTGGGCTCATGAGCGCACGCCTTTGGCTAATTTGATTCGCTGGAGAGATAAACCAGTGGCTCTTTCCATCGGACCTAAATGGGAATGACATGAAAAGTCTTTTTCAAAACCTAGCATTAAGGGCGTTACGACGATATACGAGAGGAATGGAGAAAAACTCGTGATTGGTGTGGAGGGGAAGATCTGTTTATGATATAGTTCAAGTCTTGCAGTAGCTCTTGCAGAAGAGGAAGAAATGCGGTAAAGAGGAGTTCCAGGCGTAGGAGTTCATTCAACTATAATAGGAGAAGTGCAAAAGTAGTAGCAGTAGCACGCGCTTCCCTAGTAGCAGGAAAGGAGGATAGAATTAGTGCGCTACCTTCTCCCCAAGGCCACGTTAGCCACCTCCGGACCGTAAGGTATTAAGGAAGAATAACCTCTATGTAAAGACGGAGAAATGCTCCTTTGGACAGACGGAGATCCTATTCCTAGGGCATTGGATGGGCATCAGAGCCATCGAGGAGTGGCATACAGGCACGCATGAAAGACGAGCGAAAAACGATGAATTTGCCTTAAAAGCTCGCGGGCCCCGACCGATGGTCGTTCCTAGGCCCAGTCAACCACTTATGATGACTTCGCCCTTACCTACCAGTGCTGGAGCCTCTCCTGCCGATGTCACCACTGGTTCAGGTACTTTCACCAGTACTTAAGCCAGCACCTGGAACCCTTCCCTTGAACAGGAGCTTCAGCTTAAATAGCCGCTGGTGTCGAAGCGGAAACTGCAGGATCTGTTGTAGACGCAGGAGCTTGTCTCGTCCGCTACTATCCCTCTGATGATCGATGTTGGGTATTTTATTTTACAATTTGCTTGGACCGATGCCACGCACGAGGGACAGTGGGAAATCCTGCAGCTAGTGGAGAAATAGGGATAATAGACACATATACCATATACATTGGGCGGAATGATGAAGAGAGTTAGGAGGGGAGGAAAGATATGATGAAAGAAAGGCACGAGAGCGCCCTTTTGAGACCAATTAATTGAATATGGCGACCCGAGCTTCGACGATCGAAGTGAGTACACGAAATGGAATGAGAACCTGGTGGCCCCTTACAACCACGATAAACGGCCTTCTTGGAGCACGTTATGAAATTCTTCATTCTTTTTATGATGGTGGACCAGGAAGCTATAGGGAATAATCCCACTATGGAAAATGGTAGACCACTTACGTCAAAAAATAATGTAGTTGTTGTGACAGTAGTAAGTTACGTAAGCATGAGTGATGAGAATCCTATAAGAGGAAGTCATGGATTACAACATACTAAAAGATACCACTGAGGTCAACTACTCCTAAAAAATTAAGGTGGTTTGTGAGTGGAGTAATCCTAACAATGGGAGAAAGAAATATCAATATGGTTTTACACCTTGTGAATCTTTCTCGCCTAATTCATATCGGTGGATAGTTGAATCATGAGCATCTTATCTTTGCATATCAAGCGTGTTTGGTATATTATGTATAAGATCCCCAAGTTTAAGAGTGGCATGCGATTGTACATATCAAAATTAGAGATTCATTTTATATGGGTGAGCCAAATATAAATTACGACACAAAAGTATATTTTGGAAACAAGGAACATAATGAGCATAACTTTGAAGACATGTTTGATGAAAATCAAGAAATTGTGGATTTAGTTAGACCATATGGTGATGGTGAGGAAATTCATACATATTTAGATAGATCTGATGAAGGTAATGAACAATCTGGTAAAGTTACTTTCAATGATGACAGCATGAGTGATGATGACCCAATCTGACGATTTTAGGTAAAATTTATTTCTTTATTTGAAGTTTAAATAGTTTCACATATTGACGCGGAACAAGAATTAATGTCTTCGTATTTTTTTCTTTATAGGAACTTATAATGCCTCGCTCAACATGTCAAAACTTAGTGATCCAGAAGAGTCTATCTACCAACATAGTAGAGTCTGAGGGGTCGAACCCAAATTCGATGGATAACATAGAATTGGAAGATGTGTGTGTGTTTTATAATCTAACTAAAACCATCTCACTGCTTATATTAAGAAATATAAGTATTTTGATTATATAAATATAGATGAAGTTTTTATACCAATGAGGCGTGAAAAGATGCTTATGAAAGTTTATCTGAGTGAGAGAAAAAGAGTGTGGAGTTTAATCACCATTATCAACCTATTGGGCTTGGATCAACGGGATTTATAAGTTTCTTGGGCACTCTTGTGAAAAGTTACTAATTTTTGTCATTTCACTTTATTGATTGGAGAAAAATGCCAAAGTCCTACATGACAAAGTTTGGGAAATTATTAAGTTATTTTATTATTTCTTCTTAATTTATCATAAACTATTATTTGATCATAACACTAACTTTTTAATGTAAATTTGGTAGTCCAAATACGATGTTGCTTATAAAATTATGATGAATAAGCTCAATAAGCAATGGAAAGATGAAAAAGTACGCTTAAAAAGAGTATGGGGAAAGTATACAGCCATAGAACAATGCCTATCACATAAGCCTCCTTCAATGCAAAGAATTCATAGACCATTCTTGTCCACTTTTGGTACTCTCCAGAATGAATGATAATAGTTGGATTGATTTTGTGTGCAGTTGGTCATCAACGACAGACAAGATAGTTCCACAATCGGAGACCGTCCGATCAGATCTAGACAGTTCATATCGCATGAAACATTACTTGGGAAAAAGTAAAAAAAATATTTGTTAACTTTTTAACATTTGATCTCACCTGTCCAGATCTCCTTGCATCGCAGCAAAGAGCCAACGACGAGGGAAAGTGTTGAAGGAGAAGAAGTGACCTCAACTGATCAGCCCCAAGGGAGCTCAGGTTGCACAGACTTGAGCATATGCGAGACAACACATGGAATCTGTGAAGAAGTTTTGGAAATAAAATTCGTGTTTTGAACAATGTTTATTTTATTCTGGGATTTCTAGAAATTAAAATTTTTTATCTTTGTTGCATGAGCAAAATTTTGATATTTCCTTTAGTAATAATATGTTTGTTATTTCAAAAAATAGTTTTAATATTTGTCATGCAAAAGTTTTCAAATGAACTATATATGTTTAAATCAACTGAACTAACATTAAATAATTTAAAATTATTTGAAGTAGCAAATCTAAAAAACTAACAAATGACAAATAGTTTCTCAAGAAGATGATACACATATTTGGCATCTTAGGTTAGGATATATAAATCTTGACAGAATAAATTGATTAACAAAGCATGGAGCTTTGAAAGAACTAAAAGTTGAAACTCTTCTGGTTTGTGAATCATGTCTAGAGGGTAAAATGACCAAGAGAACTTTCTCTACAAAGGGTCAAAGAACCACTTGAGCTAGTACATAATAACGTCTACAAACCGATCATTGTACGAGCTAGATATGGGTATGAGTATTTCGTCACTTTCATTGACGATTACTGAAGATACAGTTATACTTACCTAATGCATAGAAAGTCTGAAACTTTTAGAAAGTTTAAAGATTTCAAAGCAGAAGGTGAAAAACAATTAAGTAAATCTCTGAAAATATTTTGATCAGATCGAGGTGGTGAATACTTGGATTTAAAATTCAAAGATTATATGTTGGAGTATTGTTGGAATCAGTGGCGTCGCGTGGTGGAGGCGTGATGGTTTTTAAAATAAATTAAAACTTTATCCATTGAAAACAAAAATAATTGTGACGCCACACTTTCAAAAAAAAAAATAAAAGAAAAACACCATTTTTTCATCGGCTCCATTATATATCTATACATTAAATTAAAGACATACAAAGATAAGAGTTATGCCTCTGGTAGTTTTATCAAACGTCCTTGCAACCAATTAACTTGTAATCTCATGAACAACAGACTGCGAAATCCACACCAAGATCTTTCAAATTAATCCTCAAACACTCCAGGACGTGTGTGGGCACGTAGAATAATCAAAGACAATTTCCTATCTTTAGATATACTTAACACATGAGATCTAGAGATTTTAGAGAATGATTATTTGAGACAGAACTCTGCGAGAGAATAATAGAACTCATAGAGCTTCGATTAACAATTAATCGATCAGATTGTTCACTTAGCTTAAGATAGCTTATGATTGCTCTCGGAGGCCAATAGAACATTATAAATATGTATCTTCTAGGTTAAAGGCTCCCTTCCTTTTTGGATGTAAATAATAAATTATTTATTTAATGTGTTTGAAGTTTAAAAACAGTAAAAAAAAGGAAAAAAAAATATTGTTCTGGAAAACTTTCAATATCCCAAAACATGTCCAATATCTTATAATTCAAAAAACTTTACACAATGTCACTGGTTGAAGCTTACAGGTAGTAGTTAATGATATATTTGTTATGTTGTGAATGAATATATGTTGGTTAATAGTTTGGTTGTAAAAAATTTGGGTAGAACTTTGAGGACAATGGTTTAAACTCAAGTTTTGTTATAAATATATTTAAAGGTCTTTGTGTGGGACCTTGGACTTGATTTGCCTAGACCGTTCTAGTTCGTATTTCATTTTGCAGATATTTTCAATAGATGTCTAACATGGAAATATCTTTCAAGAGGTGCCATGTAGGCAGTTTTACAACTGTTGTTTGTGACTATTATGGACAGTCACAAGCCTAATGTTTGTGACTATTTAGACAGTCACAATGATTTCTATTATAAGTCATTTTCGTGGGCATATTGGGGTTAGAAATTTTTTATTCATCAAGAGCATACATCTGAAACACAAACACTTTCCGGTTCGTCAAGGGAGATAGTATTGTTGTGTTGGTTACTGCCTCCAAGAGATCGTTGTATCCTAAATATATGCGTCCAAGCCTATGAGCACCATTAACAATGACGTTACTGTTTTAGCCCATTACACTATCTGCAAGTCTCAGTCTAAGTTTTCTCTATAATTTTTATTTCTCTGTATTTTATACGTTTTCTGTGTATTACATTGTTATTACTAATAAACTATATCATTCATTTTCTTATAATTAATAATCAAAATGTTCATTATACATGTGTAGTAATGAATTTAGTAACAAAACATGCCACAATAAGTAATAAAAATTTCTTCCCATAACATCTTGAGATTGAAAATCAATGGACGCGTTATACTCACTTTTTTCCCTAAATTAACCTTATACATAACTAACAAATGAAACAAAAAATAAAGTGACGGAAAAAAACAAGATTGACATAAATTAATCAATGATATATACAATGAAAAGACAAAAACCTTCAAATATGAGATTTTACATCAATCGTACGTTTCGAAAAACAAGTTTACAAGTTACATGAAAAATAATTTTAAGGGATATCAAATTAAGCATCTCACACATGCAAATTGATGTTGCTTTCTGTCACAACTTGGTGCCTCAAATTTTTTGATAAGCTAGTTTTTTTTATTTATGAGGTTGTATTCAATGAAAAATTTATTTTAAATAAGAAAGTTAGTATTTTTTAACTTCCAATAAATATGAGGTGTTTGTAAAATGTCTGGTGGCTCCTCTTTAACACATGTTGAGAGGTGGTTCTACTCTAAGGAAACCATCCTGTGATGAGGAGCTTCTGTTTGAAGAGATAAATGGTAACCTTAAGTTGTGAGTGACAACTCTGTCATAGGAAGGGATCCCCGTGATATCACTACAAGAAATTATAGTTTTTCCGATGGTTTTCTATACCTATACTGGCGGTAATAATTGTTTGGAAAAAAACTCTAGCGTTTCTAAAACTGCCGGCTATCTCTCTGTTGAAAAACTTTTATGTCGACGGATTGCAAATGATTCCTATATAGTCGGAAAAGTGTACAAAACCGCTGGAAAAAGATGCAAAGTGTCTATTATTGGCAGTTCTTAACCGCTGACATAGGCATAAAAAATTTTCCAGGTGGTTTTTTATGCGTCGAGAGCTAAGACTATGTAGTTTCACCGGTGGTTTGTAACCGCCATAAAAATAAAACAGTTTCAATCCATGCGACTTTTAACCACCTTAAATGGAAAAATGTATCAATAAAGGCGGTTAGGAAACCACATGTATTGATCAAACAGCAGCATAAGCCGCCTATTTTTGTGCGTACACCACAATGTTACATGCAAATATAGTTTTTGATATACTCCTACATCCAGAAAAATCATAACAGCATTAATTGAATTCTCAATTAATAGAACGCCCATATATACTATCAATCTTTCACTACGCACATCTCATTATAATTAAACATAAAGGAAACTCTTTTGAAGGTTAGTAGTACAATGTTATAACCATATATCATTAGAAGATAAGAAAAGAAAAATAAGATTGAACTTTAAAGCGGATAAACAAAGCGATCAATACCATACCTGTTTCAAATTCTTGATAATAAAAAAAATATGAAACTATTTAAAGTGTGAATCATAAAAAGCTTAAGGAAAAAAATTAAGTATTTAATTTTACTTAGTTACTCTAGAACCTTCAATTAGAGTTGTTTTCTTCATGTACGCATTTTAGCTTGTTAAATTTCACAAGCAAGAATGTTAGTCGAGATGCCATCTTCGTTTAGTTAGACTCTCGATTGTAGTTGTATGTTGTCTTCGACCAATTGAGAGGTACAAGCACCATTGTAATATCCACTTGAGAGAATATCTTTAGATGGATCAGAAAATTTATCAATGCCCTTCTGCATAGATTTTTATAATGCAAGACATAAATAACAGTTCTTAGAATTGGACTTCATGTAAATTTAATAAGGAACTTTTGTCAAATAAAACAGTAATTATCAGGAACTTTAATATAATAGTCACATATAACAGAAAAAATAGATTCTGGATAAATAAAAGCCTCATCTTTATGCGTATGAGTGATTGCAAATAATTATGTATGATCAGGTTTTTTCTGTCTTTTTTCCTACACCAAAATAACAGTAGGCATTTAACTTATAAATTAAGTGAACATTATTAGATATTAATAACTATCAATTATCATTTGATGTGATATTTGTGCTATATTCTTCAGACCACGCGTATGTAACATTTTTTGTTTACTTTGATTCCCGTTATTTGTGGTACTACATTTCTATCATAAAAGAAAGTCAAATGTCATGATTCAATTCATGTTAATATAAAATTTATTACATAATGAATCATGATATAGTATCAGATTTGGTTTCTTCATAGTTGCATTGCAACTGCAGAGGGGAAGTGTTTGTACCAAAAAGTTCAGCAGTGAAGCTTTACTCAATCACCTTCTCTCACGTAAACTCTCTCAGCTTGAAAGTCTGTAAAACACAGACAAAGAACTCTCAAGACGAAGAGAACCTGGGGGAGGTTTCCTCGCCTAAGAGCCTATGATGTTTAAATCAGTATCTTGGAGTAATTTTGGCAGAGTTTTTCTTAGGGGAGAGTCACTTACCTTACATTGTTGTAGATAGAGTATTATAGACCTAAAATCCTGTGGAGAAAGTGTGTCGAAGATGCCTTTAGAGCGTGCCGAGAAAGCTTCCCAGGGAATGATGACTGCAATGATTGTCCTTGATTGAATAGAAGGGAGACGATCTTTTAACATAAATCGATGGGCATCATATGTTGCATGCCTTCGAAGTGACCGAACACGGGGGCTATTCTAACATTCTATCATGATGATTAGACTTGTTAAGTGCTTGGACATGTAGGAAGGTGATATCTGGAGCGTTACTTTTGGCGGGTAATGATGACCTTGGTACTCGAGGTTAACCGAGCTCTCTTCATAAATTCCATGTGTTGTCTCGTATATGCTCAGTTCTGTGTGACTCGAGCTCCCTTAGGGTTGATCATTTGAGGTCAGTTCTTCTCATTCAACACTTTCCCTCGTCATTGGCTCTTTGCTGCAGGTGATACGTGTTGCCTTGTCATTGGTGCTCGAAAAAACACTCATAACAGTTGCCCCCAGTCGAGGACTTGGGTGGCTTCATTATCTCAGGTCCGAAAACTTCTTTATCTAAGCTCCTCGTCTGAGCTACCTTTGAGTGGCGGTAAGCTGAAAGCTTCGCCCGTCTCAGGCACCTCACATTCATGCTTAAATTTGTTCGATAGGGAGGCATGTACTGAATGAGGTTAATTACTTGACCATTCCTGTCGCGACTCATCTATCACGCATACGCCGTTTCATATTTTTCATAGATTAAGGCCATTAATCTCTTAGGAGTAGAGGCATTAATGGTGTGTGGGTGCGTGTAAAGAAGCATGTTTCCTCGATGTGTTGCTTCATTCATGACGCGTAGTTCCATCCCAGCATTCATCTAAATGTCATTTGGTCTTCCAAAATTATCTCCTTGGTTCATGAAACGCCAGTTTATTGGGTATGGGATCACCTCAACGGTTGCCATCATGACCTATTTTAATGTCCATTAGATTAGCGGTTTCCTTCCTCAGTGCCAATATATAGGCGGTTTTCCTTCTCAAATTCTTCATCCTTGCCTTCCTGAAAAAGTCAAAACCTTTGCCAACTCATATTCTTTCCCCTAGTTTTGATTTCCTCCTTGGGAGAACAGAAATATGTCCCCTTCTAAGGCCTCTCCCGTTTGGGGGGGGTCCTAAAATCCTCGTGGCTTTCCTTTCCATGTTTACCATTTACCTTTCTGTCATCTTTTAGATGTCGTGCCTCAAAGTTGTTGATGTTCTATTTGTGACGATTTAGAAAGCATGCTAAATTCCTTTCCTTTGGTATTTGGCCAGAGGTCCTTTCCATTTTCACTTATCCAGGTGTCTTTGCTCTAGATAAATCCTTGAGCTGGAGTGCTCAGCATATTTTACTTGTGCTAGCTAGCGGTCCTTACCTTGATACCTAGCTAGTCATGCCTACTCTAGCTAGATCTTTGATCCTATCTGGCGAGCTGGGATGCTCAGTAGATATCACTTTTTATCTTGATGTCTAGTCAGGCATGCCTTTTTGGCTAGACCTTTGATCCCATCTGCAATCTGGAGTGCTCGATAAACATCACTTTTCACCTTGATGTCCAACTAGACGTGTCAGCTCTACCTAGACCCTTGTTCATGTCTACGACCTAGACCATTGACCCTTGATCATGAGAGTCAGGAATGGCTGTTGCGGAGGATTGATTGGAGGCTCTATATTTTAATTGGGAATGACCCACATAATATTTATCCGTGTCATGTGGATTTTGTATCCGTGAGAGTCTTGCAAAATTGTTGTTAACAAAAAGGACACCAATGAGTTGAAAGGAGGGTGGCATACCGACACTTTTCTCGATCTTCCGCAGCTGCTCACATATTGCCTTTGGAAAGTCTTTTAGGGGTCTCTGCCTTCGTTTGTTCTTCAGCATCCCTTTTCTCCTCCTTCACCGATGACATGGTGGGCAGCCGTAAGCACACCCGAGGTTATTTTATGGGGTGATCTCATTTCGAACCCTTCTCAGTATGTCACTCATTCATTTGTCTTCTTGGGATGACCCCAACCAGAACCTCCACCATTAAATGGGAGCTTCACCGTCCGAAGCTTGCCTTCACTTTGGTCCCGGTATCTTCGAGAGATAGCTTTTTCTCCAAGTCACGGTGTTGTACCGCCCTTTCCCAAATAGTATTCCCCCAGGGTTTTGTAAGTGGTTGACGACTCCAGCTGCGACCCTTTAAGTTGTGGGGTAGGATCATTCTCGTGGAAGAGATCACTACTATTTGAACGATGACCAGTGTGTCTTTCCTCTCTCTCTCTTGGTTACCTCAGAGGATACAACCTCCATTTTCTTCTTCATCAATCATGTAATCATCATGACGATAGATGATTCTTCCTCGGTGGACCCCCCTGAACTTCGTCGGTGTGGGGCGTCAAACTCATCCCTCCCTTGTGGGTGAGAAAGGGTTTCAAGTGCTTTGAATTGAAACGATTTTATCGACATCCCCACATATGGTGCTAACTATTTGTATCAAAAAGTTCAGCAGTGGAGCTTTATGCAACCTCCTTCTTTCACGTAACTTCTCACAGCCTTGGAATCTGTAAAACATAAACAAAGAACTCTCAAAATGAAGAGAGCCTAGGGTGATTTCCTTGTTAAAGAGCATTCGGTGCCTAAGTCGGTATCTAGGAGTAATTTTGGGAGAGTTTTCCGTAGGGGAAAGTCACTTACCTTGCACTATTATAGATTGAGTATTTATACTTGAAAACTTATGGAGAAAGTGTGTCGAAGAATCCTTGGGAGCGTGTCGGGGAAGCTTCCCAGGGCACGATGACTGCAATGACTGTCTTTGATTGGACGGAAGGGAGGCGACCTTTGACATAAAGTAATGGCCATTATATGTTGACATGCCTTTGAAGTGACTTAACAAGGGGGTTATTCTGATATTCTGTTGTGGTGACTGGACCTGATGGGTGCTTGGGCGTGTAGAGAGGTGTCATCTGAGGTGTTATATTCGGCGGGTAATGATGACCTTGGTACTCGAGGTTTTGTGGATGAGCACGTTGGCACAAGTTTTGCATCTCCAAGTGACATGATTTTCCATAGATCTGAGTTTAAGTGAAGACGGAACCAACGGCGGTGAGTGGGAGTTACACGACAGTAAGGGTTAATTGTGGTTGTTCAGAATCATACTTCAGCAGCCAAGGAGAAAAGTGTTATTGAATGACAACAATGAGTGTTATTGAATGACAGACATAGGTGATAACGACGAATAGAAACAGACATGAAATAATGACAGAACAAGAAAAAATTAAAGAAAAAATTAAAATAGAACATAAAGGAAAATTCGACCAATAGGTCGATTGAACAGAAAAATTAGAATCGTAGCTTTGATACCATGATAGATGATGAATAAATCAGTATATGAAAATATATACACATGAGAGCCTATTTATAAGCTTATAATAGCGTGTACTACAATATATAAAATGCAAAATAAGATGTAGTATAATGTGAATGTGATCAAACAGTCAGTCTATATATATATATATGCTAGCAAAGGACACCACATCACTCGCAAAACATAAGAAATTTCGTGCAAAGAGAAGAAGAGATGGCAAAGCTTTTATGCGATTAGGATTTCATTACATAAAAATTATAAGATATGAAAAGAGTGATTGAGCTTTTTTTAAAGAAAAATTAAGTGCCAGGTGTGTATTCAATTTCATGTCTCCACCTAATTTGCTGTTTTTGGTACTTGTTACAATTTTTTATACTTGACCAAATTCACCAAGTTTCCGCTCTCATGTATTGACTACTAAAGCGCACATCTAACACGACAAAGTATGTTTTCCTAAAGAATAATACTAGATTGATTAAGTAAGTAATTAAATGATGTGTTACTTATTTTATAGGTTGATGTTCTAATGTATTTTAATGAGTATGAAAATATTAATATATAAAATAATGATCATTTAATAGTCAAATTACTTAATATGTGTAGAATGACTCTTTTCTAAAACTTTTGAATGACGCATTTTTCCCTCAAAGTAGGCTTAATATGTACAAAATTTTGAACAGTTAAATAAAGTATGACTTTACATTTTTTTAATTTAACCAATACACAATGAAAAAAATGCTTTTATTAAATAAAAATTTTGAAGGCCTCAAAAGATTATTTTAAAAACGTCTTATCGTCTTACACATCGAAGATTCAAATGAATTTATTAATTATTAAATCCATTGGATTTTGTTTTTCTTTAAAAAAAACTTTATTAGAAAAAAAATTACAAAAAAAAAGATTCGGTCAAATCAGATCATTTTCTTCTCGAGACCGTTTACATTTTTTTATCATGTGAGAGTTATGGAAGGAAAGAAACATTTTTATTCAACTACAAAGTTTATTTTATACACGGTTACTTTTTTTTAACAAGAGTTCAGGGTATCAGTTTATATCGATTTATACCAGTCTTAAGCTTGTCTTTTTATTAATGCTCTTTTGCATTTTAGTAGGGTGCTCAAGCCTTTATTGGGCTGCCTTAGTGTTCTTGATGAGAGTTTGCCTTTGTAGTTTTAGTTAGCCAAACCAAGCTTGGACAGTAAAGAATTTTAAGAAAGAGAAATTTTTCCATGAGTTCTATTTATTTGTATACATTTTTCGTACACTTTTACCTTCCTATATGTTATAATATTTTTATCGTTCATGTTAGGACTTACTTAGTATCTATACTTTCTTGAATGAGTTTTTAACTTTAAGAAACACAAAGAACCACTCTTTGGTGAACTACCAATCTCTCTCTTCAATTCTTACCCCGCCCCCCTCCCCTCCTACCCAAGTCTCCATCCATCTCTCACGTTCTGGGGTGCTCTCTATCTTTCACGTTTTGCTCATTCTCTCTATCTCTCTCTTGGATGACAAGCTTTATGATTGACGCTCTTGTTGCCGGCAAAGCTTCGACAATGCGTCATGTGAGTATGTCTTTGAGCTTTCATTTAGCGACTGGCTTCCTCCTTTCCTGTTGAACCCAACATTAGCTATGTGCAGATTGTTCTCATTGGAAAAATAAGGAAAAACTGTTGGAAATAGTGTATTGCATTATGAGATTAAATGGAAATAAAGGTAATACAACAATTCTGTAAACATTTTGATTACAACAGGTAAATAATATAGTTACAAATAACAATGTAAATAGAATAATTAAGAAATTTAAATAAAGTAGGTACCAACGCTAAATAAAGCAGACATAATACAGTATGATGAGAAATCAAACTGAGTCATGTTTTACACATTTTTCTTAAAATAGTTACACCCCTTCACTTGTGATACTAAAGTTGATAACGACGTCTGTTTCCTAAGATAAAACGGTTGGAGGCAAGTGAAGAGCACCCGACATCACCACCTTGATCAAACTGACTTGTCAGAATTCTACTACCAGAGTAACGACGTAAAACCAAGACTTGGACCGAAAAACCAAACCATCGACGGAAACAGAAATAAACTAGACCCAAATAAACTAAACCGGACTGAGTCAAAACCAAGCCGGGACCGAATAAAAAACCAGACCAGTAAACTAGAAGAAAACAAAACAAAAACGTGGAGATACTAAAATTGAGAGAAAAGAGAGCCAATTGCTTCTTTTTGGTGTGAAAAATGAGGAGGGAAAGACCTCATTTTATACTACTCATGGATGAGCCATCAATAAAGGTCATTTAACCCATTAAATGCCTATTTAACCCCAAAAATATTTTTCTCTTAAATTACAATTAAAAAAACTTTTTGGGCCATAAACTACATAGAATATTCTATAGAGAAAATTTGCATAATAGACAATATTAGGAGGGTGTTTTAAGAAATAACATGTTTTCAATATAATTAGGTAAATAACAAGTTTTCTAAATAATCAATAATCTTAGACAAATATGCCCATTATCTATAAATAACATACTAACTATATTTTTGGGTGAATTATATATGTAAATCTGATATACTTAATTAATATACCATACAAATAAGGAAACAATGGTTATCAATGGATTTAAAACCGTAATCAAGATCTAAACCGCTACTTTTTTATATATTTTTGGGAAATCTTTAATTTCCATCTAAACCGTTACTTTTTTAACTACATCAATCAATTAAATTTTGAATAAAAAATCTTAAAAAGAAATCCAATTAAATCGTAAAAAATCAACAATAAATCAGTGATAATTCGATCAATGTACTAAATTCAAAAATTGTAATAAATTGATATATAATACATGTTATGTACGATTATCATAGTAAATCATAAGTAAATAAGTGTTACACTTGACTCAACTATAGTAGATATTAATGCTTTAATTGTATACTTGTAATTTCAATAAAAGATAACTAACATACTTAACGAAAAATATTTAAAAACGGATGCAATACTTAACTAAACCTCGCCTTCACCATAAAAAACGGATGCAATATTAACTTATCTAAAATACATTAATTGATGACATATTTCATTTTGAAATCAACCAATCAAAATTCACCTAAATAATTGAAAAAGTAAATAAAAATTGAATTATTGTTATGGAAACTACTACTTAATTAATCATGGTAAATAATAACTAACCTAAAATGTTAATCAATCATCCAAAAAAAAACCTCTAACAAATCTTGGTCAATATATCATAGTAAACCATATATAAATAAGTGATATATCATAGTAAATCATATGTAAGGAAGTATCGCGTCAATGGTAAATCAAAACTTGTCAAGAAGATTTTGAATTTCCTTTAAACAACACGGAAAATTCGGATGGCAATTATTCGGTTATGGAAAAGATAATTTTCATAACCGAATTCAATAAAAAAAGGGAATAAAAACAAATTATTTTTATTTTTATTTTTAAAAAAAAATATATTAATGATAGTATAACCTAAAATTTCCAAAAATATTGATATCTGATTATGTAAAATGTCCCCACAAATTAGATGATAGAATCTGTCAAACGAAGGGTAAAATCATCAACAGTTGGTTGATGACGTGACGATAAAAAATCTGTTATTTGCATAAAAATTTGAAAAACCTGTTATCCCTTAACTTAACTTTCAAAATCTGTCTATTTAGTGTAATTAATTTATTCCATATGACATGACATTTGTGCTTCCTATGAGAAGAAAAAATAAAACTGGAGTAAAAGACTGTCTAAGGAATATAGGGGTGGCCCATATGGAGAGAGTTTCTAGGCTTATTAAATTACCACCCTTAATACAAGCATATCTATATAAACTACTCCAACATTTTCTCATTTTTCTATGTGTGACTCTACAATTCTGACCTATTTTTTCATTCTCATTTAGCTCACCGTGACAGATAATTTCTTATTCATCCCAAAATCAATTTTGATAAATTAATAGTCAATTTTGATGTACTCGTGGAGGAGAACTCAAATATCCAATGACCTTACACTTTTACACCGTGGGCACCACCTAAAAATTTACCCAAAATTGATCGATAGAAATGGTGTAGAAATACCCATTTTCTAATGAAAACTCATTATGTCACCAAATATTACCATGCCCCCATTATTTCAACTCCATCTCCACGGGGATGTTTTAATTTCATCTCCATCTTATTGGATGTTGTTGGTCCTTCTCAACCCTTAAAGTTAGCTTAAGAGCTGAGGTTTTCCTTCTCACTTATAAATTGATTACTAGTCTATTCCACAACTAATGTAGGATAACCCCAATAATCTCTCCCGTCACACATCGGGTCCTGAGTCATATAATTATCAACTCACTCTACTTGGATTCACCAACTACCAGGTCCTGAGTCGGATAATCGTTGACTCGTTTCACCTGAATCACCATAAATCGGGTGGTGAGTCAGGGAGTCAACAACTCACTTCGCTCAAATTTACCACACATCAGGTTATGGGTCGGAGGGCCAATGACTCACTTCACCTAGATTAAGCTGAAGATTTACTGGATAAACTTAGGCTCGGCTCCGATATCAGTGTTAGGTGTTGTTAGGCCTTCTCAACTCCAAAAGCTAGCTTGAGAATGAGGATTTCTCTCACATTTATAAATTGACTATCAGTCTCTTTCACAATCGATGTGCGATAACCCCAAAACACCTCTCTCGTCCTATCAAAGTAAGCTAAAGATTCATAAAATTTAGGGTTTTATTTTCATTTCTGGTTTTCAATTAATTGATTTGGGGGTTTGAACAATGATTTAGGTGTTATTAATATAGAGATTTTCATTAATATATACTGACTTCAGGTTTAAATCAGAATTGTTTTGTTGACTCTTATTTAATTATGTTTGTTCAACAATTTAATTTTAAACCGAAGAACGGAGCCGAATAAAAAAAATTTATTCAGTTTGATTTGGTTAATGCAACAATGACTAAATTGAAACTTTCAGTTTAGTTTGATTTTTCGTCACTAATTGAACTGAAGTACGTCGTGAACTACTATAGTGATCATTGTAAAGTGGAATGGAGGATTGGTCAATGAGGGATTTTGCCGAACGCCAAGGCAATTTTGTGGATTCTAGTCGTCCGACTAGAGTTAAACGGTTTAGGCCACACATACTGAAAATTAACAAAAAATAAAATTTACCTTTTATTGTTTTTCCCATTAAGCAGTTTTAGACCGTCCATCAGACTGAACATAGTAGTTCAAATATTAATTGTGGGGTTTTCATACTTCAAGAACCGAGCAGTGAAGGAGAGAGAGATGGGTAATGGTTGATTGCCGTATCCAATTTAAAATTGGTGAAGTGTAAAGAGCAATACTATCTAGGGGTATTCACGGTTCAGTTCGGTCATTTTTTTGGCGAAAAACAAAACCGAAATTTTGTTTCGACAATAAAATCAAACCGAATCGTGAATGTTGAAAGAACCGAACTGAATTGAACCGTGAGTTTCGGTTCGGTTCAGTTCTTTTGTTTGATATTATTGATTAAAAATAATTTTTTAAATAATTTTTAAATGATATTAGTGAAAAAATAATAAAAATAAAGTTTCGGTTCAGTTTGATTTTATATGAAATTAATTTAATATCCGATTTGGTTCGGTTTGGTTTTGAACACCCCTAATACCACCTAGGATAGGGTAATGGTTTACTAGATTCATATTTTTAAGTAGAGTCACACTCCAATGCCGGGGGATTTTCCCCGGCATTGATGTTGGTAAGTTTTTTTTGTTCATCAAATACGTACTAAAATTCATCAAATATGTTCTAGGCGTTCACCAAATACGTATAAATTAATAAATCTTGGAGTGGTTCATCAAATATGTACTGGTGTTAACCAAATATGTACAAGAGTTCACCAAATATGTAATGTAGTTCACCAAATATGTAATGAAGTTCACCAAATATGTATAAATTAATAAATATTAGAGGGGTTCACCAAATACGTAGTGAGGTTCACCAAATACGTAATTTGGTTCACCAAATATGTATAAAGTAATAATTCTTGCAAGGGTTCACCAAATACATAGTGAGGTTCGTCAAATACGTAATGAGGTTCACCAAAACGTATAAGTAAATAATTCTTGGAGAAGTTCACCAAATATGTACTGGGGTTCACCAGTTTCATACTAGAGTTCACCAATTACGTTCAGGGATTCACCAAATACGAACAAAGTCATTTTTGGTGAACCCCTCCAAGAATTATTAATTTTGTATGTATTTGGTGAACCCCACTACGTATTTGGTGAACCCATGTATATACTTGCTGAACCGCTCCAAGAATTATTAATTCATATGTATTTGGTGAATTTCATTACGTATTTGGTGAACCCCACCACGTATTTGGTGAACCTCTCTAAGAAAAGATTTTTTAATTTTTGGTGAATCCCACAAGATTCCCTTTGTACCCCACTACGAATTTGTCATTTTACATTAATATGTATTTGTAATTTTTGGTGAACCCTACAAAATTTATCATTTTACACACTATTATGTTTTAAAATTATCGATTCATGTCACACGATCATATGAAATATGTTGTGGTACTTTTGTCACAAGTATTAAAAGAGACGGACTTTCACCATGTATAATTATAAGTCGTGATGTAGTAGGTAAATCATATCTATCGATTTGATGAACACGTATAACCCCCACAGTATACTGCATCTAGGTGAAACGCCATTACCACATGGCGAAACGCCACCACCACATGGCGAAACACCACCACCACATGGTGAAACACCATGTGTTGATGGAATTTAGAGCCTACTGATGGCATAATCACACGATCATATATGGATTAATCAAATTTATGAAATATGTTCTGGTACTTTTGTGACAAGTATTAAAAGTGACGGACTCTCACCATGTATAATTATAAGTCGTGATGTAGTCGGTAAATCATATTTATCAATTTGATGAACACGTATAACCCCCACGGTATACTGCATCTAGGCGAAACGCCATTACCACATGGCGAAACGCCATTACCACATGGCGAAACGCCACCACCACATGGCGAAACACCACCACCACATGGTGAAACGCCATGTGTTGGATTTTAGAGCCTACTGATGACGTTTGGGCTCCTAAACGCCATTTTTTGTGAGACATTATACTGGCGTTTTCTCTAACCTATACCGGCGGTTTTTATGCCAATAGCAGCAGCTTTTGTGTCAATAGCGATGGTTTTTGCAATCTATACCAGTGATTTTTACCCATATACTGGCGGTTTTTGCCCCTATACTGGTGGTTTTTGCCTCTATGCTGGCGGTTTTTGTCCCTATACCGACGGTTTCTAGAGAATATTCTGATTTTAATGTCTATTGCGGCAGTTTTAATGTCTATTACAATAGTTTTAATATCTATTGCGACGGTTATAATGTCTATAGCGACGGTTTTCGTGTCAATGGCGACAATTTTAGTGTCTATACTGATGATTTTAGTGTCTATACTAGTAGTTTTAGTATCTATAATGGTGCGTCACCATTCATGAATGGCTTTTGGGGTCCAACTGGTCTATTTTGGACCCCCAATGCCGAGTGGAGTTTAGCTTAAATTTAATAAAATATATTTATATGCTTACAAATCAAAACATAAAATGAGTGAAATTAGTTAAGTGTATGAAAATGATTAAATTGGTTAAGTGTTTAAAAATAACTAAGTGTACGACTAAGTGACAAAAAAGTACATAAAAGTTATAGAGGGTTAAAAATTACTAAGTGAATGAAATTGGCTAAGTACGTCAAAATGCTTAAGTGCATGAAAATATAGTTATGTGATAAAATAAGTAAGTACATAAAAAATGATAAATAGGATTTTCCGGCTATCATAATATCACGACCTATAATTATATATGGTGAAAACACGTCTCGCTCGAGACTTATCACAAAAACACAACAACATTATCAATGACAACTTTTAACGAGTTTATGAATAAGTGTTCAATTGCTTCAGGAATCTTTACTTATTCCAATAAAATCACAACTACATAATCAAGAATATGTTCTTATGTGTTTATGAATAAGTGTTCAATTATTTTAACAATTAATTACTTAATTCAAATCTAATTTAAAATATAAGTGAATGTACTTAATGTTACATTGAAAATTCAAGAATCTTGATAACTTTTTTTACAATTCATCGAGAATACCCTGATCAATTTTAGAAAATCAAATTTGCTGAAAACCCGCTGTAACAAGATCCGAAAAACTATCGTATTGATGCAAAACCGCCAAAAAACAACAAAACCACTGAAATTGGAAAAATCGCCAGAAACCGCCGATATAAGGGAATAAACCGCCGGTATAGGTTGCAAAAACCATCACTATTGGTTAGAAAACTGCTGGTATATGTTAAAGAAACCGTTGGTATAGTGTATCACAAAAAATGGCGTTTGGTAGCCCAAACGCCATCAGCTAGCTCTAAACGTGATCAATACATAGCATTTCACCATGTGCCGGTGGCGTTTCGCCATGTGGTGGTGGCATTTCACCTTGTCATGATGGCGTTTTTACATGTAGTGATGGTGTTTCACCTAGATGCAATATACCAAAGGGGTTATGTGTGTTCGTCAAACTAATAACTAGGATTTACCGACTACATCACGACCGATAATTATACATGGTAAAAATCCGTCTCTTTTAATACTTGTCACAAAAGCACAACATATTCCATAAATTTAAATAATCCATATATGATCGTGTGACATACATATTAACATGTAACATATGGATCGATAAATGTAAGACATAATAGTGTGTAAAATGATAAAATTTGTGAGGTTCACCAAAAATTACAAATAAATATTAATGTAAAATGACAAATTCGTAGTGAGGTACAGACGGAATCTTGAGGAGTTCACCAAAAATTAAAAATTCTTTTTTTGGAGAGGTTTACTAAATATGTAGTGGGGTTCACCAAATACGTAGTAGGGTTCACCAAATATGTAGTAGGGTTCACCAAATATGTAATGGGGTTTACCAAATACGTAGTAAGGTTCACTAAATACGTACAAAATTAATCATTCTTGGAGGGGTTCACCAAAAATGACTTTATACGTATTTCGTGAATCCCATTACGTAATTGGTGAATCCCAGTACATATTTGGTGAACCCCTCCAATAATTATTAATTTATATGTATTTGATGAACCCTTTTTACATTTTTAGTGAACCCACCAGTACACATGTGTCAAGTGTTGGAATTACGTCCATAAAGTAGGCTATAATAACTATTAATGAGTATTTAGTTATTTCTCATACATTTTGTATTACTAAATTTATTGAATGAATGAAAGTTTTTCTAAAGTGTGTTTATAATTTACTCAAATCTTGGAAGTATCGTCAACGTAAGAAGGCTACAGACTGAGAGATCTTCCAAACAAACTCTTCTAAAATAGTTCAGAATGTTATTCGTAGTCTTAGGATCGACTAGGCAATCGAGTCTGATTACAACTGTTAGGTTGAACTAAAGGATGCCGGTCTTGGGGCATAAGAGTGGAGACTTTAACGATTGGCCTAAACATGTTGTGGAACATGTTGAATAGACCAATAACCAATTAGTTTAGAGCAAAGCCGTTTATCTAGCTCTAAATCTAATTGTTACACCTGTAGGGGTATTTTCATAATTACTTTAATCATGAGGTGAATACAAAACTTGACTTAGTTAGTTACAATATTTGATATGTCAAATGATTGAGTTCAAATTGCTAGACAATATATCGGTTGTTGGAATCATGATTCAATTATATTAGAGTTGCGTGATTCACAGATATAAAAATTCATGGCGAGATTGTAAATACAACAATATAAACTTATGTTTATTGATTGGTGTGTGAATAAATTTACTTGTCCAAGTATTCGATGAAATGAATCATTGAATAAAATATGGTGAATTGTCAGTGACAATTCACTATTATATATTTATTATTCATAGTCAATAAAAGAGTTAAAGATATAATAACTAGAGGGGTAAAATGATAATTTTACATCCGCTCTTGTTACTGATATTCATAGGCGATAATATGTTAAAATATGTTGTGGACCTTGAATTTAAAGTGTTTATTTGTACCAACAGAAAATGTAGCGTGCATGAATCGAGAGTTGATTCAGCATCGGACCTATACTGAGTCGTACGATTACAGGATTAAATTGTTGGCCGTCACGGCGCATGCGCGATGGAAGCGTGAAGGCGCGTGGCTTTTTAAAAAATTCTAATTTTTTAATAAAATAAAACTTACGCAATGCCACGATAACCAAATAAATTTTTTTTATTGAAAACTCATTTTCAATCAGTCAGGATTCATTATATATTTATAAGTTAAATCTACAACATACAAGCTTAGGAATCATATATCTCTTGTAGTCTATATCAAGTGTCCTTACAAAAATTGATCGATCATCCGTTCTCACTAAATCGTTCCAACGATCAGTAAACGAGATCGACAACAAGATCTTCCAAGTCATCTTCAACGCACTAGGACGTGTGTGAGCACATAGAATATTACAAGACACTTTTTAAATCTCCATATGTTCTCAATACATGATATCTAGAGATTTACTGAGAATAACTTTAGTGAGATGATTCTCTAAAAGAACATTATGATTATTCATTCAGAGATTTGATTAATGTTTAATCACAGAAGAAAATCTCTCTCACACTAATCGTGTTCTCAATTCAACTATTGATTGACGAACTGATGATATGATCAACTAATTCTCTCATCTTCTTGCAACAACTTAGGCCATCAGAATAATATATGTATATATTTTAGATAATGGCATATAAGAATTTAAGGGATAAACTGAAATAATATTTAATTATAAAATTACCAATTGCAGTACCACATGTCGCTGTAGTGGTGCTATGAGCCAGCATAGTGTCTCATGGCACTGTGTCTCACGAGACCATTATAGTGCCATGTGGCACTACAATATTGCACACTCGCTATTGTAGTGTCACGTGACACCACAGTAGTCAATGTCAATGTCTAATACCCTATTAGTGATTGACACGTGGTAATTACTGCGAATTAAATATCATTTTAATCAGATAATTATCGAGATATTAGTTAATTCAAAATTAATATATTTGATCATCTCTATCAAGTAACTTATCTGTTATTTCAACGAATAGTTTCATTTTTATAATTGTATAATTGTTATTTTTTAAGGGAGGAAGAATGGTATTTCATTGCTACAAATATGGACTATTGAAAAAATAAGACATGTATTTGGATATTTCCATTCAACTCCACAAAATAGTATTCATACGAATAGTTGAAGTGAATTCTTCTAAGAGAAAAAATGGATTATGGGAGTGTGTGACTTGAACTATTGATTGGGCCGTGGATAACAGATTTAGTTGATTTAAATTATTATCTAACAATAATTTAATTATCTAATTTCACAAATTAGATATTCTATCTTACTTATCAATAACTAAAAAATCGATAATTATTTATATATATACATATATGTATATAATTTATGAAAATTATATTTAAATATATAAATAATTTAATTAATCACACGTAATTATCTTATAATTATGTACTTGCCCTAGAAAAAAATTCCTTTTGCAAGTCAGTAATTTTCTCATTTCTTGAAATACTCACACTCTAGACAGCATAGTATAAAGGTGACTTGGGGGCCATGAATCTATAATCCTAAGCTCCAATAAGTAAGATTATTTATTAAACTCTTTAATTAAATAATCTTATCTATTAATTATATTATTACTCCACTATAGATATGAAATTGTAATCTTAGATATTATAGAATGTATTTACAGAGTATTCTCATGTAGTCCACTGATATAATCATTTCATGTAGTTTTGTCTTCCAATTATTGGTTAGTAAATTAGAGCTTGTCAAAATTACCGTTTTACCCTTATAATTACCTCTTGATCCTTAAGTACCATTAACCCGTTAGTAAATAACTAATTCATAATCTTATTATAAATCTGAGCTCAATAACCATTCATATCCAAGATTAATATTTAAGGGAACCAATATACGATTTGTTATGAAAGCTTAGATTTCAAACCTTGTAAGATCATGTCCACAACCATCCACATCACTAAATCTCCAAAATAAAAGTCATTACCCTGATGAACAAATAGACCTTAACGAGTGAATCAAAAGATTATGTAGACATGTATATGAGTTCATGACTACTCAGGATTTAGACTGATCTACATAATGATCATCGAATTGATGTGTATTAAATTTTTATGATAAACAACATGTTAATAAAGATATTAATTCACATCGGTCATGTCATATATAATTTTATTATATAAAGTACATTCACTAAGATGTCTATCCACGTAATGCTTAGTGAATCGTACTAGCAATCATTCATTAAAAATTTCATACTTTAATATGTTGCTGACAATTTTGTTCATTATCTATGATATTAATTCTCTCGTACTAATACAAGATCATAGTATCATTAATGAATATGGAATTTTCAGATATTTATATAAATTATTCAACTATATTTTAAAAGAACAATTATAAGGAAAATGTAACCCCTAACAATCTCCCATGTGCCCTAAAACAAATGTGGCATCTCTCTTAATCCCATGTTACTCACGAGACCCTCAAATGACTTCGCAGGAAGTGTCTTTGTAAAAGGATTAGCCAGATAATATTTTCTACCACCTCGATGAACGATCTCTCTTACAAGATAATATTTTCTCTCTATGTGCTTGCCCCTCTTGTGACTCCAAGGTTCTTTGAAATTTTCTACCGCCCCACTATTATAACAGTACAGCATCAGTGGCTTGGCCATATCTGGAACTACTTTCAGATTAGAATAGAACTTTCTAAGACATACCGCCTCTTTTGCAGTATCACAAACCGCTAGATATTCTGCTTACATAGTGGAATCTGCAATGCTAGATTATTTATACTTCTCTAGACTACAGCAATTCCACCTAGGGCGAATACTAATCCAGATGTCAACTTTCGATTGTCTATTTCTGATTGTAAATTAAAATCAGTATACCTAACGGGGTTCAGGGTTCCACCTCAATAAACAAGCATACAGTTTCTCTCTCCTAAGATACTTGAGAATGTGCTTTACTGTAATCTAGTGTTCCAAACCTAGATTTGATTGATAATGACTATCAATTCCCACAGCATAACAGATATCTGGTCTCGTACACAACATGACATATATGAGACTTCCAACAGCTGAAGCATAGGGAAACTTTCTCATATCTTCTTCCTCCTGAAGTGTCTTAGGACATTGTTCCTTGGAGAGGACAATTCCATGTATGGTCGATTGTTGACCATTATTGGAATTCTTCATAGAGAATCTCTCCAGCACTTTATCAATATAAGATGCTTAAGAAAGTGTCAAGAGCTCGTTCTTTCTATCCCTTAGGATTTGGATGCCTAGAACATAGTCCGCTTCTCCCAAATCTTTCATTTGAAATTTCTCAGCTAATCACTTCTTTACCTTTGATAAAATTTCTACATCATTCCCAATGAGTAGAATATCATCAACACAAAGAACTAAGAAAATCATTATCTTATCTTTGGTATATTTACAAACACGGGCTTCGTCAACATTTTTGTCAAAGCCATAAGATTTTATAATCTCATCAAACGTAAGATTATAAGATCTAGATGCTTGCTTTAATCCACAAATAGATTTAAGTAACTTGCATATTTTCTGATCTTACCCATCTCATAGTTAAAATAAGCGGCTATGGACAAAAGGATGCGAATGGATTTTAGCATGGCCACATGGGAGAATGTCGCATTGT
The DNA here is from genome assembly GCA_003255025.1 of Datisca glomerata. Taxonomy (NCBI): domain Eukaryota; kingdom Viridiplantae; phylum Streptophyta; class Magnoliopsida; order Cucurbitales; family Datiscaceae; genus Datisca; species Datisca glomerata. The sequence goes on from QANY01005078.1 coordinate 57,494, forward strand.
AATCGACTCCTTCCCTTTGTGTATAGCCATTGACTAATAACCATGCCTTGAAAGTCTCTACTTTCCGAGCTGCACCCCTTTTCTTCTTGAAAATTCATTTACATCCAATGGGCATTACATCTTCAGGTGGATCTATAAGTTCTCAGATGGAATTGGTATACATAGATTACATCTCCTTTTCAGAATCATCCATTGCTTCTTTATAAGATAATGGATTGTTCTTATTATTGTCTGAAACTAGGGCATGTGCCTCTAGTACGTAGCGAACTAGTTGTTTCACAACCTTCCCACTACGACGTTGCACCGAGGTTTCCTTTGCAGGAACTATGGTTTCTTTGATTTTTCATTTATCAGTAGAAATTGAATGTGGTATGTTCTCATCAGTCGCTAATTTCTCGAGATCTACTTTGCTACAAAGTTATTTATTTTTCATATAGCCATGCTCAAGAAAGGTTGCATTTGTCGATACAAACACCTTTTGATCATTGTGATATAAAAATACCCACCTCTAGTCTCTAGACAATAGCCAACGAATATGCATACCTCAGACCTTGAGTCTAACTTTCTGGTCTTAGGTCAAAGAATGTGAACTGGACACCCCCATATATTGAAATGACGCAAACTAGGTTTGGAGCCATTCCATAACTCTAAAGGCATCTTGCTTACAGACTTAGAGGGCACTACATTCAAAATGTAAGTTGCTGTCTATAGTGCATATGCCCAAAATGTAAATGACAATGATCAGTAACTTAACATCGACCTAACTATACACAATAAGGTTCGGTTCTGCTCTCTGCAACACCATTTTGCTGTGGTGTTCCAGGTGTTGTGAGTTGGGATAGGATTCCACACTCTAGCAAATAACCCTTGAATTCTAAATTCAATTATTCACCACCTCAATCGGATAAAAGGGTTTTCAATGATTTACCTAGTTACTTTTAAGCTTCGACCTTGAAGTCTTTAAACTTTCCAAAAGTTTCAGACTTTCAATGCATTAGGTAACTATAACCATATCTTGAGTAGTCATCAATGAAAGTGATAAAATACTCATACCCACCTCTAGCTTGTACACTTATCAGTCCACCGACATCACTATGTACTAACTCAAGTGGTTCCTTGGCTTTTTGGCCCTTTCCTGTGAAAGGCCTCTTAGTCATTTTACCCTCTATACAGGATTCACAAATAGGAAGAGTTCCACTTTTAGCTCTCTCAAAGCACCATGCTTCTTTAACCTATTTAACCTATATAGATTAATATGTCCCAACCTAAGATGCCACAAATATGTGTTATCATCATGAGAAACTCTTCGTCGTTTGTTATTTTTAGGTTTTGCTACTTTAAATAATTCTGAATTATTTAACGTGCGTTCAGTCGGTTTAAGCATATACAATCTGTTTATAATTTTAGCATGGCAGATATCGAATCCATTCTTAGAAATAATAAACTCCTTATTAATGAAAGAAACTTTGAATAATTGTGCTTGCAAATATGAAAGAGAAATCAAATTCCTCGAAAAATCAGGAATATAATAAAAATCATTCAAAACTAAGTAATTATTTTCAAAAAGTAAACAGACTGTCCCTAATGTTTTAGCTGACACGAGCGCACTACTGCCAACTCTCAAAATGACCTCGCCATCAACCAACTCCCATGACGAATCAAGCATCTGCAAAGAAGAACATACATGGTTAGATACTCATGAATCAAGTATCCAGGATGATAAATCATATTCCACTAAACAAGCTTCAAGTACAAGTAAATCATACTTACCTTTCTTTTTCAGCTAAAAAAGATACTTGTTACAATTTCTCTTCCGATGACCTTCAACCCCGTAGTGGAAACACTTTCTTTTGGGCTTGTTATCTTTCTTGTTCTTCTTGGCTTTCGACGATATCTTGACTTTCTTTACTCTTTTATTCTTACTCTTGTCCTTACCATTGTTCTTATTCTTAACAAAATTGGAAGAAGACTTTTGCTCGTCAACATTTGCCTTGCCCTCTTTGGTCATTCTAAGATTGAGTGACTAAAAAATCTGCAGTTCATTCAACAATTGGGTCATGTTGAATTGCATTTATAACATAGTTGGTCGTGAACGCATAAAAAATTAGTATGAGCGACTCTAGTATGTTGCTAACTTGAGTCCACTCATCAATGGTCGCCCCATGTACTTCTGCCTCGTGCATAATGTTGATCATGTTTAAAATATGCTCTCGAACAGAAGTACCATTCATCATCTTAGTTGTCATATAGCTCCTAGTGGCCATATGATGACTTTGATCAGACTGCTGCCCAAGCATTGCCTGTAAAGATTCCATAATCTCACAGGCAGTTTCCATGCTTTCATGCTTAGTTCTCAGAACATCATTCATGCTCACAAGCATGTAGCACTTTGCCTTATCGTTTGATATGATCCAAGCATCATATTTATCCCTAACATTCTTAGGGGCGTTAGCAACGGCTCCTCAGGACATTCCACAGTAAAAATGAACTTATGATTCTCACAAATCAGCAAGTTCATATTTGATTTTCAATGTACGAAATTATCACCATTCAATTTCTCAAGAGCGAGTAAAGCAGTAACAGAGTTGCTCATGGTAGACATAATATTGATAACTGCAATTTAAAAAATACATGATTCAATATAATTGATAAATATCTAAATTTCAAAAAGTAAACATGATGCCTGAATGCAATCATAATAAACACATAAATTTAGCATTTACTAATCACAATAAAACAACCCAACGATTAATGTGCTGCCTTAGAGTCGGTCAAATTAACCTCAGACTGTCTATGAGGCATTCTCACCCTTATTAATTAAACCCTAAAATATCTCATAGTTTCTCTTTTAACAATAAGGTATCGCTTGTTCGGTCAAGTTGCATCTATCCACATGAAAGCTTATTGTGACTTCGTGACTGTAACTCATCATTTAAGATTTCACGACTTCATTTAGAATATGCTGCCTTAGGGCCGGTCACAACTAAACTACATCACTTTCTTCTATCTTCTTAAGAAGTCCAACTTTGGTATTGGTACAGGTCGAAACCTTCCTTAGAGGGATGAAAACAAAGCTATCTCGAGGCCCTCACTGCACCTCACAGTATTGTACTAATGATGGAGACCAAATGTTACATTGACATGTCAACCTTCTCTCACTCACTATTTTAGGATAATGTGTTTCTATTTTAACTAATCATAATTCTAAATTAATTGCTAGTTAAAATAATAACCCTATAAACATTTAATTATCAGTTAATCCAATCTCATTGGTCTAAGTTCATTTCACTTTATGAAGCTCCTTAGTCATAATTAGATGAACTTAGATTAACTAATTAATTATATTCATCAGACTTTAATAAAACTCTTTTACTAAAGTCGGTTAACATAAAAGTTATTATAGCCTTACTGTGGTGTGATTGTCAAGTTTTAACTCGTTAAAACGTAGTAGTTTAATTGATTTCATAAAGCAATACATAAAAATATATTAGCACAATCCTAATATATCATGTTTCTATAGATCAAATGCATGATTAAATAAAACTGTGTGAGATTTTAATGTATGGCATGTGATCGACTAATCCATGGACATGTTATTAAACATAACAATTAAAACATTATTAAATAATTAAATAACATAATAATGAACTGAGTGATTATTGAGTATTTCTAAATTACAACCCTTGAAATAAAAAAATTAAAATAACAAAGCGAACTTCAAGAATATATATTTCCCAAATATTGTCTTCTCCTCCTGATGTTCATCTTCATAATCTTCAAGCTTTGAACAAAATCATTTTTTAGTTAGAAAAACTATTTTTCTTAATTAAAATAATTTCTATAATAATCTCTTTCAATATAGTTGACTTTCATTTAGTCAAATAAATACGTTCTTTGTTTTGATCAAACTTGGGTCAAACTCAATTAACCTATTAATTTTTAATTTTTATAAAATCAATAATTAATAATTAATTTTAAAATTATATTAGTTTCAAAATTTAAATGGATAATTAAAAGAGTTTGGGTTTTAATGAAACACTTAGGTGATAGAATTTGTTGCATGATTTGCTGGAAACTTTCATAAATCGTGTAAATAGTTGTCACTGATGAAAAGACTCTCTGATCGCCGTCAATCACCACCGTTGCCTGTCTCACCGCCGGGAAACCACTATTCACCCCGCTACAGTACCATCGGCACTGTTCCCCTTCACCGAAACAGTATTTTTTGGCGTGAACAGTATTTTTACAGATGAACAGTATTTTTACGTGAATAGTAAATTTCTGCAGTTCATCTCATGCATTTTTCATCTTCTCGCATTCGGAATAATTACAACAATATTCAATATAAAATTATATAAATTCATACGCCTCAATTCGGCTTGCACAAGATCTAGGAAAAATTAAAACAAAGCATCACCCAATAATCACCATACAATTAACGATCTATTATTTTTCATACATTTAAAAAACATAATCATCCATCATCATACATATCCCATATTATATGAACAATGCAAGAAAACCCTCATAACATTTAACATATAAATATATAAAGACCGCTCTGATACCGCTTACTGATCGTCACGGCGCGTGCGCGACGGAACCGTGAAGGCGCGTGACCTATTAAAAAATTAAACTTTTAATAAAAATCAAATCTTTTAATAAAACAAAACTTGCACAACACCACGATAACCAAATAAAAAATTTTATTGAAAACTCTTTTTCAATCAGTCAGGATCCATTATATATATAAGTTAAATCTACAACATACAAGATTATGAATCATATACCTAATTAGGAATCATACAAGATTAGGAATCATACAAGATTAGTACTTGTTACTGAGGCCTATTATGTGGCTGACTCTACTTTTTTATGGATTGTGGACTCTGCAGCTACTAACCATATTTGTTGTTCCATGCAGCGGTTCAGGTAAATCAGAAGGCTTGATGAGGGCGACTTCAGCTTCTGTTGGAGAAATAGAGCACTAGTATCGACTGTATATGTTGGAACTATTAAATTGTTATTCGATAGCAGTTTTATGGTTTTAAGTGATGTTTATTATATCCCAGTTTTTTAGAAGAACATTATTTCAATAGCTAGTTTAATTGAGCAAAGATTCAGTTTGAATTTCATTGATAAAGATATTGGTATGTTTAGAAATGATTGCTTAATTACTACTACATGTTTGATAAATAAACTTTTTAATGTAAAAAACTAATAGTTCCAATGATATGTGACACTAAAGTAAATACTGATTTACAAAGGGATAATAAAAGGTTGAAGTCTGACTCAACCGATCTAACCTATTTGTGAAACTTACGCCTTGGCCACATTATCCTGGATAGGATTAAAAGACTTGCAAAGGATGGTCCATTTCAAACTTTAAGTGTGAGATCACTACCCACATGTGAATCTTGTTAGAAGACAGAATGACTAAGAGAACATTTTCAGCGAGGGTGAAAGAGCCATTCAATGCCTCGAACTCATACATAGTGATGCATGTAGGCCATTGAATATCCAAGCAAGAAGAGGTTATGAATACTTTGTAATCTTCACTGATGACCACTCACGTTTTGGACATGTTTATCTAATGCACCAAAAGTATGAAACCTTCAAAGAGTACATGGCTATGGTGAAAAAATCAATTAGGGAAACAAATCAAAATACTACGATTTGATCGTAGTGGAGAGTACTTACTAGGAGAGTTCGAAGACTTTCCTAGTACGCCATATAAAAGATGTAATGGACGAAATTCGTCCATAAACACCTTAGAATATGGGGATGACCGACACATTTTCTAAAATCGAAGACAGACAAGTTGGCCAGTCGATCAGAATTATGTCTCTTTGTAGGATATCCTAAGGGAACGAAGGGATACATCTTTTATAGTTCAATCAACAAGAAAACATTCGTGAGCACGAATGCATGTTTTCTTAAAGAGGACTACATAAGAAGTGTGAAGCCGAGAAGCACTCTTATGCTAGAGGAATTCTTGAGTGAAGGACACTGAATCCCCAATCAAGAATCATTTCTGATTAAATAAGGGAAGAACCACAGCAGGAGCCAAAGCCTATAGAGCCTCGACGTAGTGTGAGGGTTGTGAGACAGACTGACAGGTACATGTCTTATAGCGATGCCTTAATAGTAGTCTCAGATAAGGATCATGATAACATGTCTCCTACTCACAGGCTATAGTTGGTCCTAAAGCAAAACTATGGCAAGAAGCCATGAACGTTGAGTTACAATCGATGTACTCGAATGGAGTCTGAAAACTTGTAGATCCTCCTAAAGTGGTAAAACCCGTAGGGTGTAAATGAATTTATAAGAAAAATAGAGGTCCGGATGGAAATGTGGAGACATTCAAAGCTAGACTAGTAGCCAATGGCTATACCCAAAAGGAAGGTATTGACTATTAGCATACCTTCTAGCCAGTGGCCATGCTTAAATCCATCTGAATTCTCTTGTCCATTGTTGCAGCTCTCAATTATGAAATCTGGCAGATGGATGTCAAGACTACTTTTCGAAATGACAATCTTGAAAAGCTCATTTATATGGTTCAAGTAGACGGTGAAATTGCTAAAGGCCAAGAGGGCAAGGTTTTTGAACTGCTAAAGTCCATTTATGGACTTAAGCAAGCGTCCCAATTGTGGAATATCAAATTCAACAAAACTGTCAAGAACTTCAATTTTGGGCAGATAGTAGATGAACTATATGTGTATAAGCTGATACATGAAGGGAATGTGGTATTTCAGGTCTTGTACATGGATGATATTCTGCTCATTAGGAATGATGTAGAAAAATTGTCTGATGTCAAGATTTTACTTGCAAAGTAATTTGATATGAAGGATCTTGGAGAAGCTGCATTTGTCCTAGGTATTCAGATCTTTCAGGATTGGAAGAATAAACAATTGGCACTGTCTCAAGCATCTTATATTGATAAGTTGATAGATCGTTTCAGTATGTAAGACTTCAAGAAGGGATATCTTCCTTTCAGGCATGGAGTCAGCCTCTCCAATGAGCAGTCTCCCAAGACTTTTCAAGAAGAGGAAAACATGAGAATAATTCCTTATACCTCAGTCGTAGGAAGTTTCGTGTATGTGATGTTTTACACAAGGGCAGACATTTGCTATGCGGTGGATGTGGTGAGTCATTTCTAATCTAATCCTGGACTCGAGCATTAGAATACCGTCAAGAATATCCTTAAGTATCATAGGAAAACAATGAACTACATGCTTGTGTATTCAGGTACTGACCTGAATATGACGTAGTATACTGATTCTAATTTTCAAGCAGACAAGGACTCTAGGAGATCCATTCAGGATCAATGTTCATCCTCAATAGTGGAGCAGTTGTATGGAGAAGTATCAAGCAATATTGCGTTGCTGATTCTACCATGGAAGTTGAGTATGTGGCAGCTTGTGAAGTTTCAAAAGAGGTTGTATGGCTTAGAAAGTTCTTGAAGTCTCTGGAAGTTGTTCTAGAAGCCGACAAGCCCATGACACTTTATTGCAATAACAGTCGGGCTGTAGCAAATTCGAAGGAACCAAGGAACCACAAAAGATCCAAACACATGGAGCGTAAGTATCACTTGATAAGAAATATTTTTCAGTGTGGAGATGTTGTAGTAACACATATATGGACAATCAACAACCTGACAGATTCATTCACGAAAACTTTAAGCAGTAAAGTTTTTTATGGTCATTTGGAGGGCATGGGGATACGAGATTGTATGCGCCTACTTTAGCCCACGTGAAAGATTGTTGGAATTATGTCCATAAAATATGGTGTAATAACTATTTTGAGTATTTAATTATTTTTCAAATTTTGTATTACTGAATATAATGAATGAATGAAAGTTGTTCTATTAATTAAAGCGTGTTTATAATTTACTGAAGTCCAAGAACTATTGTCAACATATGAAGACTAAAGACTTATGGGTCTTCTAAACAAACTCTTTTGAAATAGTTCAGAATGTTAAAGTTTAGGATCAGATGGGCAATCGAGTCTGATTACGACTATGAGGTTGAACTAAATGATGTCAGCCTTGGGTCATGGAAGTGGAGACTCTAACAGTTGACCTAGACATGTTGTGGAACATGTTGAATAGACCAGTAACCAATTAGCTTAGAGTAAAGCCATTTATTTAGCTCTAAATATAATCGTTACACATATAAAGGTATTTTCGTAATTATCTTAATTCTAAGGTGAATACGAAACTTGACTTAGTTATTTATAATCTTGATATGTCAAAGGAGTTAGTTTGAATTGTTGGAGAATACCTCGGCTGTTGAAATCGTGATTCAATTATATTGGGATTGCGTGATTCATAGATATGGAAATTCATAGCGAGATTGTAAATGCAACAATATTACCATATGATTTATTGATGTGTGTGTGAATAAATTAACTTGGTCAACTATTCGATGAAATCAATCATTGAATATGACATGGTGAACTGTATGAGACAATTCACTATTATGTCTTTCTTATTCACATTTAATAATGTAGTTATAGAAATAATAACTAGAGAGGTAAAACAGTAATTTTACATCTCGCTCCTGCTACTGATATTCACAGAGGGTAATATGTTAAAAGATTCTGTTGATCGTGAAATAAAAGTGTTTATTTATACCAACAGAAAATGTAGCACGCATGAATCGAGAGTTGATTCGGCATCGCACCTATAGTGGAGTCATACTATGTCGGGATTAAATAGGTTGAGAATTTATGGAGATAAATTTTTTGAGTATTTGAATCCCATATTCATGTGAGTTCAACCAGTCTCAGGAGTGCCTCATAAGCACATGAATGAAAAACAACATCATTTGGAACAAAACGTATTTTGGACCAAGGTATATTTCTCTAACTCATACGTGATGTGTGTTGTCACTTAATTAGTAAAAAACAAGTAATTAATGTTCAAATTAATTAATTGGTTATTTTTTAATTATTAGATAATTATTAAATAAAAGAAATTAATTAATTAATTGATGGAGATCAATTTAGATTGATGTACATTGACTCTAGAAAGATATGTAATTTTCGACAATAGCAAGTATTAAGGGGTGGATTTTTGATAATTTGATATATAGGGGTATATGTGTAAATTCTATAATTATCATATAATGGATGGCAATAGGGTTGCATCCCTAACCTTGATCACAGTGTGCGATTACAAAAAGCAAAGAAGGCCGTTTCTCTCTCCCCTCCCTCTTGCCACCGAAATCTATAGGAAGAGGAGAAAAAATTTATTTTTTTTCTTCTGTTGTTTTGAGAGCCCACACTCAATTACTTACAACATTTAATTGAGATATACTTCTGAATCCTTTGAGTGGTTGTTGGTGTGAAGATTATTTGAAGTCCTGGAAGAACGACGGATGTGGGACGACTAATAGGATTATACCAAATCAAAATTTCTCTGACACAAGAAATGTATAAAATTGTTTCTACTTCTATTGAATACATTTAACTAAGTATGCATTATCGTAAGTATGGATTTAATATTTAATATGATTAAATTAGTTTTAGAAAAAAATTTATTTTACGCCCACGAACTGTTCGTGATTTAATGAGTTTTCTTTATATTTTAAAACCTGATCCAACATCAAGTGTGTGCCAAACAATGCCACACAACTACAAAATGCTATTATAGATATGAAAAGAACTCATATAGAGGTTCTAACCAGGGAAGCTCTTATGGAGGTCTAAATCAGGGCTTTAATGAGTCAAGTTCTTCTCAAGCTGGAACTTCACACATGTTGACTACATGGCGACACCATCAGTATATATAACCTTTCCTGAATCTGTTAGTGACATGTGTTGGTATGTTGATAGTGAAGTAACCAACTATGTCACAGTAGACCTCAATAATGAATGATGTTTTGCATATGGATAGGTCAACAAGAAGAATCCATCCTTAGAAGTCCCTTTAAGGAGCAAGGTTCACGTGGCTTTGTCCTTCACAAGACAAAAAACAGAGTGACATTCAATAAAATGTTATTTCAGGTACCTTAAGCAAGGTTTTAAGGTTAAGAGGATATTTTGTGGAGGGTGAGTTAGCAGAACCAATATGAGATATAGTTAAGGTCTTACCATTGCAAACTTCAAGCCTATTGATACCTCCATTCCTAAGCAAAGTGAAATTTAATGTTGCCATCTCCAAACTACTTATAAACTGGAATCAGTGTTATCAAAATCCTATTTTTTGAATTCAATAAAAGTAGGTTCTACTTCTACTACTTTTAGTTAGGAGTGGGAACCAGGTGGTTCACGGCCTGGTCCCGGGCTGGGCCATCAAAAATTTAAGGCGGCTCAGAATGAACTGCTGAACCGGCCCGACCCAATTTCTCTCCTTTTAATGTGATTTAATTCTAAAAAATATAGATGGGGATAGTTGAACCTTGATTGAGAATAAATGAAGTGTAGGGATTACCACTAAATTATATGGAAGTCATGTTACTTTCTTCTAATTATTTTATTTTATTACTTTATAATCTCAATAGAAAAATTTATAATAATAAGTAAAATAATTATTTTATTTATTAAATTTATAAACTAGTGATATTTATATTCACGTAAAATCTAAAAATATAATAAATAATAAATAATTAACTTATAATTCATGTTCATCAACAGAACAAAAAATATTAGGAATATTAAACTAATATTTTTTAAATTTTTCAAGAAAATTGAATAAAATATTCATTTAAATGAAAAATATTATTTTTATTTAATTAAATATATTTATCTCAAAAGTATATTATTTGAAGTTTCGATAAAATGTGTTAAAAATAATAAAAATAGATTTTAAACAATATATTTAACAAATGTTGTATTAGTCTGTTAGTAAATAGTGTAATTTATAAAAGCAAGGTCAAGAGTTTAAACTGCTCTACATGCATAATTGTTCAATTTTTTAGTTAAAAAAATAGATTTACTGGCCGGGTCGGGGCATAGGCCTTAAAGACAAGGCCTGTGATGGCCTGGACTTGGCCTGCGGGCCTTAGCCGGCCTGGTATTGTTAAAGACTGGGCCAAGCCAGCTTATAACGGGCTGGTTCGGCCCGAGAACCGGCTGAACCGGCCCATTTGCCACCTCCACTTTCAGTACTTGTAACAATTCAACTTGTACTGATATGAATATATTTGATCCTCATTTATAAAAACCTTGTGATTCTGTACTTTTAGATTCTAAATCCAACATACATATTCATTCTAAACTATCAAAGTCTTGTAGTTCTAACTCTGAAGCTTTATGTGAAACCTAGAATAAAGACAAATATGATTATGTGGAAACCCACTGTCCTTAGTATCATTAAAATAAATGACATTGAAATATGGCATAAAAGGATGGGACACCCCATTGCAAAATTCTTTCAAATTTTTTGAAAACCATGCTCATTGATTACCATAAATCTGATGTAATCTTATGTGATGCATATGAAAAGTGAAAAATCATGTTCTTCCCTTCACTACCTCTTCACACATCTATAAACAACCTTTAGAATTGGTGCATCCAGACCTATTGAGTGTTGCACCTGTAGTGTCAAATGAAGGATACATATCCAATGTTTTTTTCTTAGATGATTACAATTGGTTTACCTAGTTACTCCCCTTGAAGTTGAAATCTGAAGCCCTTCACTCTTTTTAGATATTCAAAACATTGTTTGAGAAATAGTTTGATAAACCAATAAAAACTCTCCAATTTGATTGGGGTGGAGAGTTCATACCCTTAAAAACTTACCTGCAGAACCATGACATTTAATTTAGACATCCATCCCCATACTCATCAACAAAGTGGGAGAATTGAGAGGAAACATAGACATGTAGTTGAGACTGGACTCATCCTTTTAGCCAAAACTGCAATGCCCCTCACTTAGTGGTAGGAAGACTTTCAAATTGCCATTCACCTAACATATTACCTAAACAATTCCTTGACTATATTGCTCATTTTTAGAAGTTTTTTTAACACAGTTCCCAACAATTCCATCATCAAAATATTTAGATGTGAATATTACCATACCTTAAGCCATATAATAATCACAAAGTGGACTTTCATAATGATATGTGTCTTTTTTCTTGGTTACTCATCTCCTCATAAGGGTTGTAGGCGCCTTCACAAATCTAGCAGAGTTTATATCTCTATAAATGTCAATTTAATGAGAAAGTGTTTCCTTACTTGATCATGTTTGATAAAAGGCAAACACATCAGTCACTCTCAATGTCACTAGCATTTTCTCAACTGAAAATTTTCATACTAACTCTTATGATACAAGCATATCATTATTCAAAACTCGCCTCTCAACAGGGAGTCCACTCTAAACACTTCTCAAGTAGGTTCTCAAGGTTTGGAAACTTCGCAGACAAGGTCAGTTGACTTACAACCTATTTATTATCTTGTTGTTAAATTTCCTTCTATTTCTGATACATTGTTTGTAGACTTACCTATTGCACTAGTTGCTAATGTGCCATCTCACTCCCCTGCACCTAGTAATCATCATGCACCTAAGTCAAACACCCCATAATAACTAGATCAAAACCTGACATATCCAAACCTAAATCCCTTATTACAACCAAATATCCCATCCCTAAATCCATGATACACTCATAACCAAATATAGTCAAACAAGCCCTTTCCAATCCCAATTGGAAAAGGGCTATGCAAGAAGAATATGATGCCCTTATCAGTAATCAAACTTGAGATTTAGTATCTTATCAGCCTATAATGACACTAGTTGGCAACAAATGGGTGTTTAAATTTAAATCTCACCCTGATGACAGTATACACATGTACAACATTAGGCTAGTAGATAAGAGTTACCACCAAACACCAGAAATGATTACACTAAGACTTTCAACCATGTAGTTAAACCAACAACTGTAAGGGTCATTTTGCACATAGTTGTTGTAGAAATGATGAACCTGTTGGTTCTGATCTTAAAAGGAAAATGATGAGCTGTAGAAATGATGAACATTTCTGGTTCTGATCTTTTATTGAAGAAAATTATATTTGTTTACAATGAGGAAGGATATATATATACAAATGATTCTAACGGTTGACTATGATCTCCTATGATTTCCAACGGATGCCTACTTGAAGCCTGAAATCATTTTTTACCAGAATGGTTAGACACCCACTGTGTTTGGTGAAAGTCTCTGTTATGCTTCCCTCTTTTGCCTATGATGAAGATTTCCTTCTGAGGCTGTAGCTTTTACTTCTCTTTCTTCAACACTCCCCCTTAAGTTAGGTTCGTATAGGTTGATCGAGCCTAACTTGTCAAGTATTCTTTGGAGGTTATTTTTGTCAAGGGCTTTGGTGAAGATGTCGGCTAACTGGTCTTCACTACGTACAAAGGGAATGGTGATTTCTCCAGACTTTACTTTCTCTCTTATGAAATGACAGTCTACTTCAATGTGTATGGTTCTCTCGTGAAAAATGGGGTTCATTTCAATATGACGTGCTGCTTGGTTGTCACAGTGCATCTCTATCGATTTTCTTATCTCGACCTTCATGTCTTGAAGGAGATGTCTAATCCATGTGAGTTCACTAGCAGTGGAGGCCATGCCTCTGTATTCTGCCTCTGCACTTGACCTTGCTACAACAGTTTATTTCTTGCTCTTCTAGGTTACTAAATTTCCACCTATAAAGACACAGAAGCCAGTTGTAGATTTTCTATCATAACTACCTGCCCAGTCAGCGTCAGTGTATCCAACAATGAAGTTTGCCCCAGTTTTCTTCATCCATATCCCTTGGCCGGGTGTTCCTTTAAGGTATCTGAGTATCCTTTCTGCGGCTGTCTGATGATCTGTACAGGGTGCGTGCATGAATTGACTGATAACGCTAACTGCAAAAGTGATATCTGGACTTGTAACCGTTAGATAAATTAGTTTTCCTAATAGTCTCTAATATGGCCTATATCAATTATTGGTTTGCTATCATTCAGTCCTATTTTCATGTTGGTTTCCATTGGTGTGCTAGCAGGTTTTGCCCTATCATGCCTGTTACTTTTAACAAGTCTAAGATATATTTTTTTTTTAGATAGAAACAATCCCTTTTTCGAGTGAGCTATTTCTATCCCTAAGAAGTACTTCAATTTTCCTAGATCTTTAATATCAAACTCTCCTTTTAGAAATTCTTGAACACTCTATATTTCATCGTGGTTATTTCCGGTGATGATAATGTCATTTACGTAGACTAAAACGATGGTGGTGGAGTTGTTCGTGTGTTTGACAAACATAGATGAGTCAGCCGTGCTTTTGACGAAGTTAATCTTTAAAAGAGACAGGCTTAATTTTCCATACCATGACCTTGGTGACTGTTTCAGGCCGTAGATAGCCTTCTTTAATCAACATACCAGAGATGGGTGCGTTACTTTCTCGTGTCCTGGAGGTAGGGACATATATACTTCTTCTTCCAGATTTCCTTGGAGAAATGTGTTTTTTTACATCTATTTGATATAGTTCCCAGCTGAGGTTGGTGGCAACGGATAGTAGCACTTAGATTGTGTTCATTTTTGCCACTGGAGCGAACGTCTCCTGGTAATCCACTCCATATGTTTGAGTAAAGCCTTTGGCAACTAGTCGGGCTTTATATCTCTCGATAGTGTCGTTGCTCTTGTATTTGGTCTTGTAGACCCATTTACATCCTACGGGTTTTTTTCCGTTGGGTAGTGGGATTATGTCCCAAGTTTCATTCTTTTCCAAGGCTAGGAGTTCCTCATTCATCGCCTTTCTCCATTTGGGGTCGACGAGTTGGGCTTCTTGATAGGTCTTTGGCTCAACTGTTTCATCAATTTTTCCCAAGTATGCCCTGTGGATGTTAGAGATTTTATCATAAGATAGGAAATTTTGGATAGGGTATAGAACCTGATGGGACACGTAGTCTTTTAATCTTGCTGGGGGTTGAGTTTGCCTTGTTGATCTTCTTACGATTACTGCTTCATCAGTGACAACTGCCTCATCAGTTGCTCCCTCTGAGGTAGTTGTCTCAGGCACGGTTGATGTGGTATCCTGTTCCTGTCTTATGATATCGGAGGAAATAATGCTACTAGGTAGCGGAAACGTTTGGTGGTGGTTATGATTGTCGGAGTCCTTTGGGTAATAGGATTCTAGTTCTAAAAAATGTACATCGCGCGAGATGTAGAGTTTATGGTTTATTAGGTCGTAGCACTTATACCCCTTTTTTTCAGCGGAATACCCTAAAAATAGGGTTTTGATTGAGGTTTTGTCCAATTTATCAAGTTTTGGAATGTGTACGTGGCATGTACATCCGAATACTCGTATGTGATCAAGATTAATTTTCCTACCCTTGAGAATTTCTAGAGGGCTTTTTAGATGCAATTTTACACTGGGTAATCGATTGATAAGGTACGTTGCTGTGAGTATTGCATCAGACCAGTATCTTTTGAGTACGTTGTTTTAGAGGAGGAGAGACCTAGTCATTTCAAGAAGGTGTTGGTTTTTGGGTTCTGAGACACCGTTTTGTTGTGGGGTGTGGATACATATGGTTTGATGTCGTATACCCTTTTGTTTAAAAAACTCAAAAAAGGTGTTGTTAGTATACTCGGTTCCATTGTCAGACCTAAATATTTTTATGGTTGTTTCAAACTGAGTTTCGACTAAATTGTTGAACTCTTGAAAATGACTGAAGACTTCATTTTTTGATTTCAAAAGATATAAGCATGTGGTGTGAGAGAAATCATCAATAAATGTAACAAAATATTTGAATTTATTATATGAGTCAACTGGGGTAGGTCCCCAAACATCAGAATGAATTAATTCAAAACATCGTTTTGTCGTACTACTAGATAGTGGAAAGGGTAACCTGGTTTGTTTTGAAAGTTTGCAGACTGAGCAACTGCTAGAGTCTGAATTATAACCAAGTAATTTGTTTAGGATCTTGTCGGAGGGATGACCGAATCTCTAATGTAATATTTGTCTTTTGGTATTGTACTGGAAGTGGCCTGGCTTGTTTTGTCGATATCTTCTAAGTAGTACAGACCGTTTCTAAATTTTCCTTCACCAATCTTCCTCCCGGTGACTCGATCCTGAAAAATTACTTTGTCAGGTGAAAAGGTAACATTGCAATTTAAGTCTTTGGTTATTTTACTGACGGATAGGAGATTGGAGTTAAAATTGGATAGACAAAGTATGTTGTTAATGGTTTTTGTGAAGAGTGTGGTTGACCTTGTGCCAAAAATTGGAACTTTATTTCCATTGGCTACCGTCACGTGTTGTGGATTTTCTAATTTAGTGAGACTGTGTAGATTTTTTGTGTTATCAGTCATGTGGTCGGAGGCACCAGAGTCTATTATCCAGTGTTCTAAGTTGTGACAAAAATTTGCAGATTTAGAAAAATAATTGACAGTATTACAAATGGATGAACCTGAGGTATCGCGCAAAAATTCTCTGAATTGTTTGAGCAGTGTAGCCATCTGTGCGTTGTTGTCTGGGTGCAGGTCTGCTCTAATGGATCCGGATCGGTCTATTTCTTCCATTTGGTCGGGTCGGTACCCATTACCCGAACCGGGTCCATCTGTCTTGTGTGCCCTACGGTCTGGGTCGGGTCCTGACCCGTGACCCGCTCCGCTGAAACCCTCGGTATAAAAGGAAAAGTTTTCACGGAGCCTCCTCGCTCGTCACTTTTCGCGCAGCTCCCTCGCTCGTTCTGGAACTTTCTCTGGTTCTGCCGGAGATGAGGGTGCAGGTTCCAGCACCGGTCGTTGGTGTGCCCTTCCTTTCGGCAGTGGCTGCATTTCACCTGCTCGTCTGGTTGTCCGTGGTGTCTTCCCCCTTCCTTAGGGTTAGGGTTTCGGAGGAAGTCACGGGTCGCCATGGCTAGTGCCTCCGCCTTGTCATCTCTGGTACTCATTACTCGTCGCCTGGTTTCTTCTCTTTGAACCATGGCTGAGACCGTGACAAAAGTTGGCTTCTCTGTCGACATCAAGATCTGAGCTCGGAATGCTTCGTAGCTTGAGTCGAGAGCTGTCAAGAAGTGGAAAACCATATCCTGCTCAGCCCGTTCTTGGAGTTCCTTCAGGTCAGTGGTCATCGGTCTCAGGGTTTCAAGTTCTTTGAACTTAGATTTTAAAAACCCGGTTAGCTCCGGTACTGATCTGTCCCCCTGTTTTGCTTGGGAGATCTCTCGTTTAAGTTCAAAGACTTACGCAAAATTGTTTTGTTCATAATAGTTGCTCTGGATTTCTTCCCAGAGTTCCTGTCCTGTTTCACAAAAATAAAAGATTTCACTGAGTTTTGGGTCTATTGAATTAGTTATCCAGGTCATTACCTGGCTGTCCATGATGTCCCATTCCTCTGAGTTTCGGTCTGGTCTTGGCTTACTGCCGTCCACGAAGCCCAGTCTGCCTCTTCCTTTCAGGCTCACCCGAGCCGCTCTGGCCCACAATATTTAGTTTTGGCCAGTGAGTAGGATGGAGGTTAGTCTGGGATTGGTGTCATGGTGGTGAAGCTGGCCGGAGGTTGATGGTTCTGCCATATGTGTTGGTTCTCAGAATCACTGCTCTGATACCATGTAGAAATGATGAACCTGTTGGTTCTGATCTTAAAAGGAAAATGATGAGCTGTAGAAATGATGAACCTTTCTGGTTCTGATCTTTTATTAAAGAAAATTATATTTGTTTACAATGAGGAATGATATATATACACAAATGATTCTAACGGTTGCCTATGATCCCCTATGATTTCCAACGGATGCCTACTTGAAGCCTGAAATCATTTTTTACCAAAAATGGTTAGACACCCACTGTATTTGGTGAAAGTCTCTATTCTGCTTCCCTTTTTTGCATATGATAAAGATTTCCTTCTGAGGCTGTAGCTTTTACTTCTCTTTCTTCAATAGTTGTCTCCCTTGGTTAGGATATAAAATAATTGGATGTAAATAATGCTTTCTTGAATTGGGTTCTCCTTGAATTAGTGGTCATGGCACAGCTTGAGAATTCACTAACAACTCCAAACCTTAGCATGTTTGTCACCTGGAAAAGGCAATGTATGGGTTAAAGCAAGCCCTTAGGGCATGGAATGACACTCTCAAGCAAGCATTAATTTAGTGGGGCTTTGTGATTTCCAAGTCAGACACGTCTTTGTTCATTTTTACCTCTGCTAAGGACATTATTTTTCTGTTGGTGTATATAGATGACATACTCACTACTAGTAACAATCCTTATCTAATTCACAAGCTGATACATGATATGAATTTATCTTTACTAAAGGGTTTAGGCTTTATTCATTATTTTCTTGGTGTAGAAGTATTCAGAGATCATTTTGGACTCTTTCTTACTTAGTGTAAATACATAATTGATCTTCTCAAGGAAATAAAGATGCATGAAGCCAAATCAGCTCCTTCACCAGCCTGCTCTTCAGTAAAACTCTCAACTGGTATTAGTGAACCTATGACTGATGTGACTCTATTTAGAAGCACAATTGGCGCTCTTCAATATATGTCTATTCCAAGACCAGACATTGCATTCATAGTTAACAAACTTTGTCAGTATTTGCACAAACCTACTGATCAACATTGACGGACATGCAAAAGAGTGTTAAGGTATCTAAAATGGACCATTTCTGAATGCTTGCACATCAGAACATCTAACTCCCATGCCATCCAAGCCTACTCAGATGCAGATTGGGCTGGAAACATTGATGACATTAGGTGGACATGGGCTTATCTCATCTTCCTTGGAGGTAATTTGGTTTCTTGGTCAACAAAAAAATAAAATGTGGTTAGTAGGTCAGGTACTAAAAGTGAGTATAGAGTTATGGCCAACGTTTCAGCAGAAATAAGTTGGTTTTAAAGGCTATTAAAAGAGTTGCACTTCATGGTTTCTTAAAGTCCTATCTTATGGTATGATAATGTCAGTGCCATGGCCTTAGCCTTCAACCTTGTAATGCATGCTTGGAGTAAACACGTAGTTCTTGACATCCATTTCATTTGGACAAAGTCTTGAGGAAGGTGCTTGACATTCGTTTTGTACCATCAATTGACCAATTTACAGATTTACTAACCAAAGCTCAACCTACTCCGTGATTCCAGTATTTGAAGTCCAAGTTCAATTGGCGAATCTCCCCCATTCAGTTGAGGGGGATTATATAACACATACAAATATGTCACATCACTCTTCACTGCTAAGTCAGCAATTTGTGGCAAGCATAAGTGGATGAAGGTCAACCAATCTAATTCTAATGCTCTTGGATTTGTTAGTAAGCTAACCAATTCAGTTTCTTTAACCTCTATCTAGTTGAGCATAGTTAATGATTGGTTGTAAGAAAGTATGTTAATATGAATACAAAGTTATCCCACATGCAATGCATGAGGTTGATTTGCACGTTACATGTGATCTAGCATTAGTTTTCCCTTCTTCTTCAACCTTGTCAATGATGGGCTAAAATGTCGTTGTTTTTATTATTGAGCAAAATGACGTTGTTT
Organism: Datisca glomerata; assembly: GCA_003255025.1. Taxonomy (NCBI): domain Eukaryota; kingdom Viridiplantae; phylum Streptophyta; class Magnoliopsida; order Cucurbitales; family Datiscaceae; genus Datisca; species Datisca glomerata. The sequence goes on from QANY01005078.1 coordinate 76,937, forward strand.
CATTTTGTGTATAAGGGGAAATGTGTACTCAAAAAGACGTCAGTCACATCATTACGAGTGCAGGATAACACAGTTTTTTGTTGTTTTTGAATTTGTGAACAGCATCATGTCTCGTCCGCATGATTCAACATATATTTTTTACCATCTCATCCCGTAAACTGAAAATAACCTTCCGAAACCAGCTCAGAACGGGACGATTTGTGTGATTTTTGGGAGAGGGGCGGGATTGATGCACATACATATCTTATGATATGAGTGTCAAAGCTTAATCAATACACCAACTCATATCATATCTCTTATTCATTACTCTATGACGAACTAGGGGAACTTATACCTTATTGACACTGAGACCTAACATCTCCATGAGGTGAAGCTGAAGCGACAATGGGAAGTAGAACTACGGGCTATTAAGTTTAGTTAATTCCTTATATATCGTTTCAATTTCTAATAATATGCGTGAGAGCTATTTATTTTCTTTATATTTTCGTATGTTGAATGCCCACGCTTTGTACGGCTTCTTTGCATCAATTAAAATAATTTCAAAGTAGTTTACATACCTACTATATATATATATATTATATAATTATAATTAGATAAAAGTATGATTTTTTACTTAAGATAAAAGTATGCTTACATATAAATTAGATGAAAAAAAAAAGCAGTTCAAAAGAAATTCCAAATTCAACCTCTAGTTAAACCTCAAAAAAGCTTCAGAAAGATAATTCATGTTCAATCTTCTTGATATTAGCCTATTATTGTTTTTTTTTACGCAGTCAACTTTTGATTTTGAGTTTGAGTTATAGTCTTTTGAAAAAAAACTATAGTTATAGTTTTATATTTAAGTGAATTAATTTTTTTATCTAATGAACCCCACTATATTCTACATATGGTTAAGATGGAAACAGTGCTAATTGTGATAGCATAAATGACAACTTCTCCAAAAACAAACAGGAGAAAGCACAAAGAGCAAAACCTCATTATACTTGGAAAATCGATGACATGGGTAAAGAAAGAGTAAATTTATATAATTCATAATACTCTAGAACCTAGAAGTACTTCACATGTTCTCATCTGATTGTGTTTATACATGAATTTTTCATCATGTACATATCCAATGGGTCCACCCATCCTGATCGGACCCCAATAATTATTTACCTACAACCGTCAAGTCAAGTGACAAGATTTGGACGGACCCTTACTGCCTTGGGAATGAATTGGAGACATATGACTTGGTAGGTTTAGGATGGGGTTCGTTTTGTCGGTCAGCCGCCGTGACCTTCTCAGTAGGCTTTAGATGCGTCGTCCTCTCATTGAGGATGAACCTAGAGACACGTGGTATCGTCCTATACGTTGACATTTACATACACTTGATAATCGTTGATTGGCCATCATAAAATTAGGGTTTACACCCCCCCCCCCCACACTTTCTATATAAAGCTGCTTAATACTTCTATTAAAAGTGAGGATACATTGATATTATCACACACATATTTGGGGGCTCTCTTCCTCTACCTCTCCTTAGCAACCCCAAGTAGGTGCGTTTACCGGCGGTTGTCACCGTCTAGTCTGCTAAGGATGCTCGTCCTTTCCTCCACGCTAGACCTCCATGTTCCCAAGGCTTTTTCGATGACTAGACGACTCTCTATTCATGACCCGATGTGGTTCGAAATCCATCACAGAAACAATGGCGACTCCACTGGGTAGTCGTCTGTCAAAGAGAAGCCTCCAAGAGGAAGGCCTGTAGTGTTTTTATTTTTTGAAATCAATATGTTTTTTTTATTTCTTCATGAAAATTTGGAACGCAAAATAGAAGAATGAACTTTTGGAACTTAAATTTATTTATTTATTTATTTTGAATGAATGTTTCCACTACTTCCTTCTTCGTCCCTGTTCAAAAGGAAACAATGAGTTCTTTTATATTTGTGTATTCGGTCATGGGTTTTGTTTTACTTTGGATGGTTAAAAAATATAATAATAATAATTTCTATAACTCAGTTCCGTTCTTGGTATCTTGCCATGGCTGAAAGTAAAAAAGTAGACAAAGATGTGATTCTTTAAAAATGGTGAAGAAGGTGATTTTCTCATTTCTGTAACATTATTGAGTATCTACTACTGGTAGAAGAACACTGCATGTTGGCAAACATTTGAAGGTATTAAACCAAAAAAGGGGGCAACAAGTTTGGTTGTTTATGTTTTATTCTTGTTTTAGATCTTTCAAGAAAATGGTTGAAACGTTTGGAAACATTTGATCCATCTTCATTTTCACAAAATTTTGGACTTGTTTTCAAAGAAAATGGTGGTTTCTAAAAAATGGCAAAAAAGGGAAAAAACTCCCCCTCCTCTCGGCGGTTTACGTAGAAGAGGGGAAGGGGGAGGGTCGTTCTCCCCACGGCGTTGACGATGTTGACGTCAGCGTCATGATGGCATTACGCTTGTGTGTGTAAATGTCATGATGGCGCTGCGCCTGCTGGTGTCAGTGTCATGATGGCACTCCAGGGCAGTCCCCGAGGCGCGTACTGGTCTGAAGACGCTGGCGCTTGCTGGTCTAAAGACGCCAGCGTCTGCTGGTGTCATCTCCTCTGGACAGGCCCCTAGGTGCTGAAGATGCTAGCGCCTGTCTGGTGTCAGCGCCTCGTGACAAGCCCCGAGGCGCTGAAGATGCCAGCGCCTGCTGTTGTCAGGCGTGGGGAATGCCCCACGCCTCATCCTTAGGCGTGGGAAGCCCCTCACGCCTGATCCCTAGGCGTGGGGAGTCCCCACGTGCCATCTATCAACAAAAGGGGTCCTAGGGACTCCTATGACTTATTCCAGAGTCTGAGATTTCTCTCAGACGTACTGTCTCAAAATATGATCTCTTTTTACACTATAATAATAAAACAACAATATACATTCTTATTATTTATTTGAAGAGTGGATTGGATACATCAAGCCCACAAATCTTTAAAATGACGCAACACTAAATTAGAAGTTATTTTCAAGCTTCATTGTTATTCCTTCAACATGAGGTTAATGTAATTATGAATCCATGTCACTGAGTGTGACATGTTAAGATTGAACACATGACGTCCAAATACACCCCACTTATGCCTATGTGCATAATGATGAACTTCACATGATCTATGTCTAAAGATACTTGAAGTTGACAGTCCCTAAAGTGTAGTATATGTCTTCAGACTTAGTGACAAACGTTCTAAGACCCTTCCTTGCCTAGGAACAATATGGACTTATTATTGATGGAGATTTCTAGATTTATTAATTAATTCATCATAGAGATTTATGGACTTATTATCGAGCTCATCATGGAGATATCCACATTATCCAATGACCTATTATAGATATTTGAGATTTATCAATCGCCTTATTATGCAGGTTTTTTAACTGATTATCTGTTATCTGACTCATATTGAGGGGACTGCTGGATCTATCATCTGACCTATCATGGATATTCATAGATTTATTAACCCAATTATTATAAGTATTTATAGAATTATTTATTATTTACACTGCCTCATGACCTCTGCCACATGAATTTGAATCCACACACATTTGGGAGCTCTCTCCCTTTACCTCTCATTGGAAACCCCAAAGAGGTGTGTCTGCTGGCGGTTGTCACCATCTAGGCCGCTAAGAATGCTCATCATTTTCTTCACGTTAGACCTCCATGTTCTCAAGATTTTTTCGATGACTAGACGACTCTCTGTTCATGACTTGATGCGGTTTAGAATCCATCACTAAAACATATTGTATTTTCATTTCCGGTCGCGTGTTCTATATTTAAATGTAAATGCAAGCATCTTTACATCTTCCACAAACCTCTTTTGTCATTGATCGAGAGGTTGTCACAAAAAAAAAGTTATTACCGTCTTGTAAAGCCCTAATCATATTTAAAAATATACAAAACAAAAGTTAGAAAAAAAATGACATAATCATGCGAGGTTTATTAGATGATAAAGAGTTTAAAGATGAAATCTTAACTCTGTTTCACACCAAATAGTAAAGTTATCACTGCGACAATTGTAGATGCTAAAAACTATTGTCAATAATACTATCATGCGTCTCTTAAAGATTATCTAGTGAACAAACAAAAAATTAAGTGTGTTGGAGAGCATTAGGTTAGACAACACAAGTGCCAAGCTAATAGATTCACGTTCCTTCTTTTCCTTGTGTTCACTAGACAATCCTCAAGCGGACTGATGGCATTATTATCACATGGGTAGTACCTAGTGTAACACATTGTGACACTACTTTTCCTTGCACCTGACCTTCTACGTTTAATTAAAAACAAATTCAATTAATATTCATTATAAAAAGTATCACATATGTACAAAACTAATTCAATTAATATTCATTATAAAAAGTGTTACATATGTCACAAAGTTAGCAATATTTTCAAAATGAGAAGTATCCATAACTAACTTTATATACATATGGCCTAATGGTTGCAGCTAATTTGAATTATTACCTAATGGAATCAAAAACTACATGAGATGAGATAATACGACTCAAATTAGCTGATTTATGATGTAAATGTAGGAGGTCAATTATTATAAAAATTCATTTGTCAATTTTTACCAATTATGTTGAACTCAAAGGGAAAAATCTGCATATGCCAGCTTAGTTTGACAATTAAAGCTCCATGAATCTCTTTGAATAATAAATTTAAGCTTATGGGGCGTAAAACATGGGCTTAATGACATGGTAAACTTGTCATAAACTAGACTTCTTTTTATTGTTTCCTTCTATAATTCTTGCTATTGCTTGTAGTTTCTGTCTCTCTTAAAGAAAACGACAAGAGGTCCTAATGAACTATAAGATTTATTAATATAATTCAAGCTAAGCTACGCTACTTGCCTCTTAAAAGATTTATCCATAATATTTCCAATTTTTTATGACTTTAGTGTAATGAATTTGTCCTTTAGTCATAGTTGGAAAATTAGGATGGAATTGAAAATGTATGTTATTGATGGAAATTAGGAAATAAGAAAAGGTAAAAAAAATAGTTTCTTTTCATCTCTCTTATAAACTTCAAGTGGAATTACTCAGATAGAGTTAATCCATTTGGTAATGGAGATCCTCCATTTTCTTATTAATCAAGCTTTAATTTCTTTAAGAAGTACTCTAAGAATAATTTTTAAATGCACCAAGCTGATCTAGGGGAAAGAGGGGTGCCCATAAAATATTCCAGAGATGAACTAATCGAGGTACGTGTGACCTGACTCAGACACCTTATCCGTTAAATAAAAGAATCAAGCTAAATCTGTCTTCTTTTTTCTTAAGTTTCTTGCTTCCAATTATATTCTTCAATCTAATTTTGCAGATAATGCATTTTGATACTAGGCTATAGCACTTCATAATATCACTCTTATCCAAATGAAAGTAAAATGATTGGAAAGTTAGGAAGGAACAAGTTCTAGGATAATACATTAATACTAAAGCTAAATGAAATGCAAGGGAATTTGATGACCTTTAGCGTGCGCTTGTTAGTATTTATGACTATAAGTATATTTATACTTAAAATAACATTATCGTAGATTTTAATTATGTCAATTTTTTTATACGAAACAATAAGATATATTTTAAAACATATTCTCATATGTATGTAGAAGTATTTTAAAAATAATTGAGCATGTATTTCTTATACAAGTGTTTTCACATATCAAATTGTGTTTTAAATAATAATATTTATTAAGTATATGTGATTTAAAGTAACATTTTATAATGCATAAAAATATTTTTAGGTGTGACTCTCATAAAGTTACCCTTAATGTCCTTTCAAAATGGCATGGACCATGGTGGATCTGTTTATGAGCATAAATGCATAAAGAATAAAAAATTGGTCCCTAAAGATGAGCTCATCTTGTTAGTTACTCACTAATTCGCAGCCTTGGTCAATTTTCGAGTGGTGCTAGTGATATTTAGAGATGATATATATATATATATAGCTAAATCTTAGAATCTCTCTTAATAGAGTGAAAAACTCCTCCATAATTGTATAGTTTCCATCTTTTGTATTGTTTTGCTTAGTTTTTTTTCTTACTTTTATAATCATGAGTATCTAGGCTCTACCCGACTTATGTGGTCATGACAGTTTGACAGAGAGAGGTCTCACTGACCTAAGAAATTGATGTTAGGATGAATCAAACATGAGACGTGTATCTAATCTACACATCTCAACATTCAACCTTACCACTATGCCAACCCAATTTTTTTACTTAGTTATTTTTCTCCTCTTTTTATATATTTTTACCATAAAAGTATATAAGGCTTAGCTATTTCTTTAGCTTTATATATACATACATATATATATGTATGTATATATCAAGCAACATTAATGGTAGTATGATGATTTTAGTCATACATACCTTTTCTACCATAGGGTGAACAAAATGTTACCGAATTGACCGAATCAACCAACTGAAAATGCTCGATTCGGCTAATTCTTTAAGTTCCTCCAGTTCATCGAACCGAACCAAAATTTAAATAATAAATGATGTCATTTTATGCTCTTGTGTAATTTCTCATCTATTCTCTTCCATACAGCACCGTTTCATTTCTTACCCTCAATATATAACCTGAAAAATTAGGATTATGGTTCATTTCTTCCTGCCCCAAAATCGTGACCGAGCCTTCTCCAAAATCACCGCTGAGCCTTCTTCTCCATGGCTTCCTTCTTCCTTTCTGGCTTCTCCTTTCTCATTTCTCCTTCTTACCTTCTACCTTCCTTCATGGCTTTTCCTTTCACCTTCTTCCCTTCTGCGTTTGGGACTCAGATTGAGTCTAGGAAAGGGTTCCACCTCATTGCATCTCTGCATTCCATCTACTTCTATGCATCTCTACATCTGAGATTTTTTCTTGAAGGTAAGTTTCATATGCGTCTGAGAAATCGGGATAAGGGTTTTGTGCTCTACTAATCTGTTTCTGTCTAAGAAATCGGCATTGGGGTTTTGCGCTCTACATTGTTTTGTTTCTGTCTGGGAAATTAGGATTAGAATTCTGTGAAACTGCGCTCTACTGTTATGTTTAACTGTTTCATATGCATATGAAATTTTGTTGCATGTCGGTTACCTTCTGTTCTCTACTTTTTCTTATTGAATTCTTATGCCTTAGAAAATTATTTATATGTAGCATATACATGTTGTTATGGGTATTTCTGACCCCTAATAGAATTGCGACGCATGTCCCAGCACAGTGAATTTCGCTGACCAGAGGCAACCGGGTTTCGTCACGTAAACGAGGCATCCATCCTGACCTATCCTCGGTAACCCACAACAGGTCGGGCAACACAAATCAGAGCTAGTGAAATCATGGGACGAATGGAGTTAGCCAAAAAGCTTAGGAGACTACCCCACGTTAGAACCAGCATTACCCCTGAAAGTAAGTATCAAGGCGGCGTCTTCATGTTGGACTAGTTATCTGGCATGTCCAGTCACCATAAAGGTATGTCAGATCAACCTCCATCCTATTATCTCGCCCTCCACTCACGTCAACTTGTGGCACATCAGCATTGAATATTTCCTCATTTTATGTCAACTCAGAAAACAAGGGCATTAAATGTAACCCCCCCACCCGACTTATTCAGCACGCTTCACCCATCAAGAGCTCAGATATAAATACCCCTTCCTACCCGAGGAGAATGTAAGCTGAAATTGAGATTAAAAAAAGCTCATGCACAAATATTACCAGACATCTGACATAAACATCAGAGACCTTTAGACAAGGCAACCACCCTCGGTCACCCTCACTCGTTGGACTCGTTTGTTTGTGATGTGTAGGCTTCATCCATTGTCGATGGACATGTGTATTGTTTTTCTACAAACACATGTTATTTTGATGTAAGTTTGAAAAATGGGATTAGGGTTCTAAAGAAATTGGGATTAGGGTTCTATTATTATTGTGAGAATGTTGTATTGATAGACAGACTTGATAGTATTTGTATGATTTGTGATAAATTTGTTACTTTTTTAGTTGGCCAAACATGAAAACTTTAGGTTATATTGTTTTAGGTTGAGATTTTGATCGAAAAAATTGTGTAACAAGTGTTGCTGAAGCGCTGAACCAAACTAAATCGAATTGAAAGTCACAGTTCAGTTTGTTTCATATTACCTTCAAAGTTTGATTACGTTCGATTTTAGGTCAATAACCGAACTGAAAGTTGTTCACCTGTATGTACCTTATTAATTTTTACCCCTTTCCGAAAGTCTACCCAAATTTTTAAAACAAAAAAAGAAGGAAATTTTGGTTTATTGAGAATGAAAGAAATTCCAATCTTTTATATTTTATGTGAAATGTATGGAACCCAAATTCGCCAACTAATTGAAAGTTGGTTGTTTAGGTTTTTAATAATCTTGAAAAATGGTTAAAATGTGACATACAAAATTAAATTCTATAGTATAATAATTAAACCATGTAGATTGTTGTTGTGTCCGATAGAGCCAAGAAACTCATAATTTGTAAATGTTTGAGAAAAGTATAATCCAAAAACATTCTGATTCAATAAAAAATTATCCTAATAGGAAAACCTTATTTTAATAGTAATAAATTAAACTTCTATTGTCTTCTCAGATATTAAAACATGCCTAATTAGTGCAGATTAAACCCAGATGATTGGTTGTGATAGATCTAATCATAACATCTCTAATCTGGTGAATTAATTTTGAAAAAAAAATTAAAACATTTTATTAGTTAATAGATCAAATTATTACAACTTTTTTTTACTTGCAAGATTCCTCCAAGAACAACCTTTGAATAATTCATACCCTAAAAAGTGTTCTTTTTATTCTCTTTTCTGCTACAAACACCTCCCTCCGTAACCTGCATTTTTGAACAATGCTTGCTTTATATCTTCAGAGCTAATCAGTGATTGCTGTCCAGATCCCTGCAAGGAAAATTCTTCAATACCCCGAGTTCAAAAAATGTGTTGTGAATTCAATAAATATGTTTAAGAGTTTAACAAATGTATTAAAAGTTCAACAAATGTGATGGAGTTTTAACAAATTCAACAAAAACCTTAATCCAACAACTCAGACCTGAGAGCATGAAGCTTGCATTGAGAAATCATTGAAGCAGCTAATAACACATTGTTGAATCTCAAGTCCTAATGCTTCTAATGCGTTCACTGTTGATAGCAATAATCCTGGCTTTGTTGCACAGCATATATCAACTCTGGTCTCATTTTCTACCCTCTCCACTTCAAACTTCATAAAATTCAATGTAAAAAGAAGAGAGAAAACTTCAGTTCAAGATTTTTTTTTTTTAATTTCTGCTTAAATGTGTAAAAAAATTTACCTTTGGAGAATTTCTGACTACTACTACTTCATTAGGCTTTGATTCATTGGCATCATCAATTTCTTCCTCTTTCAAGTTATTTATTCTTTCCATCAGCTCTTTCATGTAATCTATTGTATCTCCAAGTATTGAAGTTCTATCCATCTGTTCATATCCAAATAAGCAAATATGAATCTCTGTTTTTTTTTTACTAAAATCAACTTACACTTATAAATTTTTTATCATTAATAATTTAAGCCCTGTTTTTTTTTCAATGTATAAAATTACTCCTCGAAATTTTAAATTAGGAAAAATTAATACTTCATGGTTTAATTTCGTAGAATTTTTTGAGAAAAAGAAAAATAAGAAAATAGACTAACTGGGGTTAGAAATCTTGACGGAATTAAGGCATATCAAAATAATTTTGGCTATTTTAAAGGTTCATAGAGTAATATCGCTCATTTATTATCAATTTAATCCATCTTTTTTAACAAATAAATCAAGATTAAACAACAGACAGATCAAGAAAAAAAAAAAAGAAGAATACTTTTTTATAAAAGTTACCTTACCTTGCTTATTTTAGGGACAATTGATCTGAGCATTGAAAGCCGATCATTCAACCGCTTCCTTCTCCTTCTTTCTGCCATTAAATTCTTTGAAGGTTGTCCTAATATCTTCGCCTTACTTTTCTTTTCCCCACAAAAACCCACTTCAAAAGCAGGAATATGTACAGCTTGTTCTTCTACCTCAACTTTACTGCCCATAAAACCAAACTCTTCATCCTCTTGGGATATAAATGGCACTGAATCAAGCTGATCTGGGACTGTGAGTTCTTGAAGAAAGCTATAACAAGTTTGGTCACTAAAAGGGTACTCTGAGTTAGGCTCTGTTTGTGTTGGGAACCCAAAAAATGGAGGATTTGAGGGAGCTAATGGTAAGTTTTCTTCTAAAGAACCAAAGCTGTTCCATCCATTGGGGAAGAAGTCACTATTACTCCATGTATCTCTTCTTGAAGAAGCCAGTAATTCCTCCAAGAACTCGTGCTGAGTTAGCTCCATCTTGCTCTGTATCTGAAATTGAATCTTGATACTGTGGATCCTTTTGATCCGAAAACAAGCCTTGAGAACATAGAGTTGCACGAAGTTGAAGGATTAAATAAAACATATGTATTTAGGGGTCCATTCTTTTGTATAAGTTCATTACACTGTTCAGGGATAAACGTGGTCAATACTCTAGCCAACTTTGGTTATTGTTTTTGTGATACAATAAATGTTATTTTATTAAATTATTTTAATAAATTATTAAATATTAAATTATAAATAATTATTATATCATTTAATCATTTAAAATTTAATCATTTTAAAATTATTTTTTATCATTATATATCATCTACACAATTTTTTAAGCAAATTTAGTATATTAAATTTTTTCATGTAAATTTAGCAGATAAATATATGTCGGCCCAAAAAAAATATTTTAATTTTATTTAGAGAACCATAAAATACAAAATCCTACGGCCTGTTTTTTGGGTTAGTAAGATACTGAAATTGAGTATGTACCAGTCACATACCAAGATCGGAAGAATTTTTTTTTTATCGAGATGAAGTTTCATAAGAATTTTTTGTGTCAAGATGTTAAATTTAACAAATTTTGAGCAAGAGCTAATGGCTTAATCACAAATACTTTAAAATGCATTAATTAAATTTATTTTTAAAAATGTGTAAAGTATATGATGGTAAAATAACCAAAATATAGATAATTATGTCCCTATATTTACGAGAAATTTTTATAAATGGCCTCTTGTAAAAGAAGAAAAAAGATTTTAAGATTTTTTTAACGAAATCCAATACTTTTACATCGGAAAATACCAAGTTTCTTTGTAGTTTAAATTTTTTAACTATAATTGATGACTGCTGGATTAAGATCTAAAAAAAATTACTAAACTCTAATCTAACGTGTCTAAATATTAACGAATAAATACTAAATGAGATTCTAGCAATAATTTTTTACTATACGAAAGTCTAGCCGCAGGCCATTTTAATATTCTCTTATGTTAAAAATGCATGATTGTGTTTTCTTTTTCATTTTTTCACTCTCTGTGAAGTAATTTCTCTATATTTAACCCTAGTATTTATTTATATTAATGTATGTATATTGTCTGTAGTAGTACCCTAGCTAGGCCTAATATCGAAAAGGAATCTGCTTTTCCCTCTGATCTCTAGCTCTAATCTCTCTTTCTCTGGGTGAATTCAGATCTCTTGTCTTTTTCACCGAAATTATCAATCAGACAAAAAATGTTTATTTTTAATTTGCAAATCCAGAAAGCTTTGACCCACAAATCTAGCTACCTGAACCCGAAAGATGATAAGTAATTTAGCTACTTAAACTGTCTGGTTGTGCTCTAATTTCTTATTACTAAACCTTTGCATCTTACTTACTTGTGGTGAACAGAGAATACTGCAGCTTTCAACTTGTGGTAAAATATATGGGGAAAATAAATTAATAAAAAATGATAATTGAACAATAAAATAATATGTCTCTTGATCAGTCCTCACATTGACTAGAATTCCCACATTCCTTTTCTTAATTATTTTTAGAGAATACTTTGGAAGATGAGAGAATATTTTCGGATTCTCATGAATACTAAAAATTTTATATTCTTTCGTATCATATTTTGTCACTCATGAAAGCTTAGTTCTTTTTTAATTGAGATTCAATTGTCATTGACGAATTTTAGAGTTGATAAAGAAAGTCAAATTAGTGATAGCAATTCCCCTTTCCATGATCATTATATCAAAATTGAGATTAAATGCCACTAATTAGCTTTAGTTCTCCTCGCATTTAGGTATGTAATTAAGCTCAGAGTAATGTTATGGCAGTCATCCAAAAAAATGTATACAACGCCTAAGATTATCCATGTGCATGTGAGCGGCTGACCGTAGCACAGCCCATACTTTTGTAGTTGCTCAGGCAAAGATTGTGAAAATCAATGACTTTTTTAATGAGAGATGCATTCTTACACATTCTTCTCTTGAATTTCTTTTATAAGAGGTGAAAACAAAAGATTCAATAGATAAGTAGCTATGTCTAACCACTAAGATAATTTGCACTCTTCTAAACGAGAGACATGATCGTTGAAAGGGAATTGTTATGACTATATGTGTTAATTATGTCATCTACTCTCCTTCTTGAATCGAGCATTAGAACTAACATAACCCTTTTTCATGTGATAACGTTGTGACCATAATAATTCATAGAACTAGAGAAATATAAAGAGTAAGCGGAGTGTTTAAATTTAATAGCATATTTTTATCTGCATGCATGCATGGTAATTTATTTATGAGAACTATTTTATAGTTTAGTATTATGTTAAAGAGATAAAAAAAAAAAAGTAAAACTTTCTTTAATTAGGCCATGTGAAATGAGCCATATTGATCATCTCACCGACCAAAAAAAAAAGAGAGAACAAATTGTTCAGTCAAGCACATGCCAAAGAATTTAACAACTTGCGGTAAAGAATAACCAAGTAATTTGTCTAACTCTCTTTATTTGGACTAGAAACGTACTACCAGCTTGCCTTTTAAATTCTTAATGAATTGATGTTTGAATATATATTATTTCATGAGTAAAGTTGCAACTCAATGTTATCATGAGCAAGCCTAGTTGTCATCTTCGGTCTAGATCTTGATTTAGATTTCAACGACATAAATCAACTTAAAAAATAGAATAAAAAATATTTTTTCAATTTTCGTGAATTGAGCATAACATGACCATTAGTTTTGTTCTCAATAACTTAAATGAGACGAAAATTGAGCATAATATGACTGTTAGTTATCTCAAGTAAAAAGTACTTACTCATTTCTTTTTACATGACATAATCATACTGTTTCACAGGTATTTGGAACTTTTGAGATGTATTAGTTAGGATAAATGTACTTTTAGTAATTTAAGTCTAGGCTCTTTTTCAAATTAGTTAAATATATAAATGACAAAACAAGTTCTCAAATAATCTAAGACACTATTACTTGATCATTTGAACGTCTATAATTAATTAACATCGAAGTGTCATTATCTTATTACCTTTCGTTGTTTAAGTCATGAACAACATAAAAAACATCAAAGTATAAGGTTAACAGAAAAAATCCAGTTGCAAATATCTTAAAAACATTGAGTCGATTGAAGAAATTAGACTAACATTGCTTGTATTAAGAATTATAATAAACTTGGAGACCAAAAAATGTATTTTATCACTAGCTATTTAAAGATAGAAATGAAGAGCTATGTTGAATAGGCAAAACATTCCTCCCAACTGGTAAGAAGTGCCTCTGTCCTTACAACCAATAATAAGTTGTAAACAGTTAAAACAAACAAATTAAAACAGTGGGCTCATTCATCTCAAATCTGAAAATATTAGTAGAGAGATAGTCACTTGTTCACAGCCTACTGGTTGTAAAGAGAGTCTCCTAATTACCAGTTAGGAGGAATGTTTTTCCCATTTAAATATTGTCATTAAACTTGCCATATTTTAGGTTCACGAAACAAAAATAACATTCACATTGCTTTCTTTCATATTGCATGAGTTGGAAAGGGAATTGGAAAGCAAAAGCATACGGATGGTGAAGCAGAGTGATGAGAGTTGTCTCATGTTAATAACACACGAAAATATCTTATTGAATCGTCTATTCAAATAGACGGTCATATTAATTTTAGAAAAATGATAAAAATAAAATAAAATAATATATTTTCATATTAATATTTATGTTAAAATAATCATAATCCATCGTGTCAACAGAAAGAATCTATTTCTAGAGTAGAGCATATAGAGCAAGAGCTATAGATATTGCACTAGCATGCATGAATATAAAGAATGTTACCCATATAGCAGTTCCGTTACCAAAGGCAGCTTACTATTAACTCTATTAAAGGATCTGTATGTATTATTCATAGGGTGTCACTAGCACCAAGCATGGGTGAATCCAAACACAAGTAAAAAAGGTCTATTGCTCTCTTTTGATTTTTAATTTTGTAATGTTCTATGTATTAATTTATGTAATATGTATCAAATTAACATGTAATATATTATTTATCCTCTTTCAAATTGATAAAATTTCAAAATTGTATATTATTTGCCCTCTTAAATTTTTAAATTTATCAAATGATATAGTCTTTATCACTTTCAAAATTTTAAAATCACCCAATTATACTATTTGACTCATTCAAATTTATAAAATAATCAAATTATATGCCATTATTTTACCTGTTCGACTTAATTTTCTAGAAGTACCGTTATATTAGAAGTGATAAATATAATTTGAAGTATAAAATATTTTTTTGTTATTATAGCAAATAACCTAAGTTTTAGGGGAAAAAATTACCCTCTTTAAGAGATTTTAAAATCACCCAGTTATACTATTTGACTCACTCAAACTTAGAAAATAATCAAATTGTATACTATTATTTTGCCTCGTCCATGGCACCAGGACAATAATGCTATAGTGTTAAAAATGATATTGAAGCCTCAAAGGAAAATTAACTTCTACGGCTCATTCTTTCATTAATTTCTTGTGGTACAATTTGTCATTCACATTAGACTGTCACGAATATTTCTCACATGCTCTAGTTTAATTTTGTATATTACATTGAAAAACCAATTTCAAAATTACATATAACTGTGATTCTTATATTTGTGATGAAGTAACTTTATTTCTCTGCAATTTGCTTTAAAATATGGTATATGATCTTTTTGCACTGATTTTTCTTTTTGATAAAAGAAATATAAACGATAAACATATGACATGAGTTATGATGTTAAATATGTTAAAAACTATTTAACGATAATTCTACATTACAGATCGGTTTTTTATTTTATAGAGAATGAAGAATTTGTGAGAATCGAATCTTGAATCACATTGAATAACATCTTCATCACGATCAAAAGAGGTAATAGTATTGGTCACTAAGCATACATTTGGCAGTCTGAATTAGAGTACTAATTCAATCAGATATATGTATTGGATTGGATTGAATTTTTAATACTGTCATACGTTCGGTGCAGTATTGAATAAGAAAATTGAAGATATATAAATGATTTGTTACATATGGATTAATAGTAAATTGAAAATATTTCATATACTTCTAGTTATTAATAATCAATATTTTATATTCTAACAAATACATTCAATATTTTTTCTAGTATCTCATATAAATTATTTTAATGCAAAAAATAATATCAATGATTTTTCTAATTTCATACATTTTATTAACCCACTTAACTACTTTAATAAAACATCTTACAAATAAAATATTACAATGTTTTGTCGAATTCTAGTTTAAATTCATTTTATTTTCAAACTTTCTATTATCTAGCTATTTTAGTTTATTTATTTTATTTATATCCACGTCGAATATCTAAATATAGGTTTGAATTTTACAAGTTTATGCTTTGTAATACTTACTTTTATTCACTTATATATCTTCAATTTTCTTATTCAATACTATAGTACACGCATGACAATATTAAAAGTTCAATACAATACGCTCACATTGTATGTCATACTAAACCATAAAATCATACTATTTAGTCGGAATCTATTATCATGTCAAATATATGATAACACTGATAAACACGATCATGCCTTTTCAATAGTTGTCTATTTCTTTGTTCTTAATAAACATGTTTTATTCTATTTTATTTTAAAGAAGGCTAAAAATACTTATTTCACAGTCATTTAAACACTCTCATCTTAAAATAGTGTCATGTGTATCATATTTTTGCTTTTCATTTAAGATGTCAAATTGAACTAAATATTGAGCTATGACTTTTGTTTTCATTTACAAACTTGCAATCACATACCATCCTTTTTTCTTTCTTCTTTCTCCCCACGTCATCTTTTCATTTTTCAATATTTTTCTTCAATCTCCACACTCCATTTTATTTAATTAAAATCACAACTTAACAAAGTCTAGTTATTTCTCTTAAGACATCTTTTCACTTACTACGCTATTCTTTAGTTCTTTTTAAGATAAGAATGAATTTCCTTTTTACCACATTCTCAATTTTTTTTAATAATATTATTGTCTTGATATCCCTAACTTCTTTTCCCCCATTTTTTGGCTAAAAATAAAATTTAGTAATTATTATTTAAAATAAAATTTATGAATTAGATTTACTACCAAGTACTTAATATTCTTCAATTGGATTCGAATTTTTTTTACATAAATTACAAAACATTAATACCTAAATTACAAAACATTAATATGAAAGAAACCTCAAACAAAAATAAACAAAATTAAGTTTACAAGATTTTCAACTAAAATAATTTTGATCAATTGCATATGTTTACTACACCATCAAATTCTTATTCCTTTCGTCTTAATCACCTATAAAATATTAAAAAAAAGACTATTAGATACATGAAATATAAACTAAGTAAATTTTAATGCCAAAAAAATGAGAGAATGATGTCATAAATATTATTAAATTATAAAAGAAACATTATTAAAAAAAATACCCATGTATCTCATATTCTTCATTCAAAATTATCATATTGTAAATCTTGGTTAGAGTAGAACGTCAAAACACCGTTGGCTCCTAACTACACATATGGGATCATTTGCAAAAACATGTTTTAAGAAAGAATATTATTGTATGCATTTACAAAAAATATTCACTTGCATGTACATATGCTGCATTTCGTGAAAATCATTAAGAGAAATGTTAGTACTAAACACGTTAATATTCTTTAGTGTCTACAAAATATAAATAAAATAGTGAGACAAGAAAAATATAACTAAATTTTGTAAGAGAAATCAGTAAAAGAAAATATAACTAAAATTTCATGATAATCATAATCAGTAAGAGGATATAATGGCATTATTTTTATTGTAAATAAGTAAAATTTGTTTAGTTTTTATTTTAACTTAGCAAAGTGGTGTGTGAAGAAAAAAAGAGAAATGTGAAAAGTAAAAAGTGGTGTGTGAATATGAAAAAATATAAAATAAAATAAAAATATGTCGTTCTACGACTTAATGCAAACTTGTAATTAAAGAGAGAAGTATACATTAACATTTAACTCAATTTGACATGTTTAATAAATAAAAAAATGTGACACATAATATTATTTTATTTTATTTTTCCTTTTTTTATGCCCTTTTCATTGAAAAGAGATGAGACTTGAGAGACAAGACCAATTTTTTTTTGCTTTTACACTTATCCCAAGGAGGCTACAAGACAGACCAATGGACCCAGACCACGTGAATGTTTTTCCCATGAGGTCACAGGTGAGAAATGAGTCAAAAATCCATATGTTTTAAAGCATTAAGCAACCAAAACTCTCCATTTGTCTCGGCTGCTCCTAATAAAAACAAGTTATTTTTCATTATTTAAATTATAATTGGGGTTCAGTCTTAGCTGTTATGCCGTGGGTTTTTGGATAAATGATTCAATCCAATTGGGTTAAGTTGTTTAATATACCAATACAATCAAATGTGTTTTGTATTTTAGCAATCGTGATTGAGGGTCAAATAAATGTTTTGAATTATGAATGCTAATGGGATTTAGATACTCTTTTTTTCCCTTACATATATTCTGGATTTGTGGGTGTAAAGGAATTAACTCGCAGCTATATGATTAACTGAAATTATTCTTACAAAAAATAAGAAATAATGAGAATATAAAAGAAAATGATGAACACAATAATTTACGTGTGAAATTTTTAATGGGAAAAAACTACTGAAGACTTTGCTAATAATTTTATTAAAAAGGATGAGATTGTTACAATCTTGGCCATCTTTTTTTTCTCCCCCTTTATGAATAATTTCCTATTATTTACAGGCAATGAAAGCATAATGTCAATTACCAAACAAGCACTTTCATTTTTATTATGATTTTTTTAGACACAAATTTTTCCGAGCTCCAATAGGGTGACGTCGCATGTCATACCACATCGAGAAACCTATGACGAAAGTTTTTAAGAAGAAGAACTGAGACTGACCCCGACTGGTCAGCCTCAAGGAAGCTCGGGTTGCACAGACTCAAGCACAAAATAGGAGAAATCAATGTTCATAAGTAGAACTCAGATACTGCTGAGCACGGCGCCATCATTGCTTGGCCAAAGTAACACCTCAAGTGACACCTCCTCATAGGCCGAGCAACCAACAAGTCTAATCGACATGGCAGGATGTCAGGGTAGACCATGTCTAGTCATTTCGAAGGCATGTCAAACATTTAATACATATCATTTTATGTCAATGTTGTCTCCCTTTCGTAATCAATGACAGTCATGATAGGCAATGTTTCATGCGAAGCTTTTCCAGCACGCCTTCGAGACTTCTTCAACACGCTTCCTTCCACATGAGTACTAAGGTGCAATACATCCGGGTGCAAACGGAAGATGTATGTCTTCTCTCCTCTAAGAAAAATATGCTAAAATATCGATCAAATAATGATTTAGACACTGGTGGCTCTTTGACGAGGATGCCATCACCGGTTCTCTTCACCTTAGAATTCTTTGTCTGTATTGTGTATGTTCCCGTCCGAGAGGCACTTTACGTGGAGAGAAGATTGCATGCCATCTCATTATTGAGATTTTTGGCAATAACAAGCTCCAAATGACAATTCAATGCCGTGAATTCAAGTATGATTCATAGCCAAACATCCTGTTTTGTATTTATTTCTAGATTTCTTTTGTTTAGGAATATTTTGTAAAACTAAGAGTTTTAATCTAATTCTTGGTTGTATTTTCCATTATTAGCCGATATTATTAGGAGTTTGTAAAGAGCGTTCATGATTATGTACTGGGAATTAATTTTGGAAGAGTAATTAATTGACGAAGTGATATCAATCATTAAGCGGATAGTTAATTTATACATGACAAATTATTTATAACATATATAAAAGTGTCAAAATTGGAGAAACATTTTTAGACCATTTTGTCTATATAATTTTCTTACTAATCATTAATTGCCCCTTCTTAATGACATTTAATTGACTATTTATCTATATATTTTATATATCTACCCAATTCTATTTTTCCTTTTAAAATCTACCGTACTAAATTTATTAATTAAAGTATACAAAAATAAAATATTTATTTTGACAAATCAATCTAACTATTATTCTTCTATTTAAAAAAGATAAAAAATACACTCAACGTAGTAATTTATGAAAATATAATGGACATGTTGCTTTGTATTTGTCAGAAGACATTCATTGTATTTATCCATGTCTATACATTTCTGTTGGTTAATTATGTTAATATATGTATATATGTATCTATATAATTGATAAAGATAATGTAGATTTAAAAGTTGATTTAACCTCTAGAAATTTAAATCACACTAAGACGCATTTCTTAAGAATATAAATATCACTACAAAATATGATAAAGATAATGGATGAGTCTTATATGAGCGGTCACATACAACTGCACAACTGTGGTTAACGCCAAATTTCAATAATGAGAAACAACTGTTATTATTTTTCTAAAGATAATGACGAAGGACCGTTATCTTATTCGAACCAATAACAATCTATCCGATTACAATCATGTTCAATGAATTTACTCTTATACAATGATCTGCTATATAATTCATAATTAACAATTATTATTTTATTGAGTGAAATTTTAACATATTTAACGAATATAAATAATCAGAGTCTATCATCATCAACATTTTTCTTATTTATAATTTAAATTCAAAACTTCATGACAAGTGGGTACATAATTAAACTATACTAACTTCTTATAAAACAAAAAAAAAATTGTATTTGTTCTATATACATTTACATTCTTTCATAATTTTGACTTTGAAGACAAAACTTCATGATAGTTTATACTCAAATAATTAGTTAAACCATAATTTCTCACGTTTGAATGGAAAAATGCTAGGTAGTGACTTATTTATAGAAGTTCAAATAACACTGAAAATGTAAAGTTATATGATCATCACTTTTTAGAGGTTATTTTGTTTCATTTACAAGTTTGCATATATATGATTTACTAGAGTATCAAAATTCATCAAACAATCACTGTATAAGTCTCGATTTATTAGTTGCAAAATATTAGTTGTATTTATCCTTTAAATGTATTTACTATGGTATTTTATATATTTAATTACTTTAAACTCAAACATGTTCTTAACAACGCACATGGTTACGACTAGTTTTAATAAGTGATAACACCTCAACTTATGAATTATTAACACATTACTTGGTCAATAGAGTAATTCTACATTGACCAACTTTTAGACCATGTATTAAATGACTAAGTGATTTATCAATCATCAATTAAATATTAAACCTATAAATGACAAAGCATTTTAATAAGTGAAAATACATAAAACTATGAATCATTAACACATTATTTGGTAACGAAATTACTTTTAAAAATATTAATTCTTATTGTCAACAAATTTATAGTAAAAAAACTTGTCTTTAAAGAGATATTTAAGCATACATTTGTTAGTATTTATTTCTGAACACTCAAGAAAATTAAAAAAAAAAACATGATGAGCTTGCTAGGTAAAATTCCATATTCTACCCCAACCCTAGTTTGTGAGGAGATGTTTTTTCTCATACTAATAAATTGTTATTCAGTCACTTCCACAACCGATGTAAAAATAAACTCATCAATCTCTCTCATCACACATCGACACCTGAGCCGGATAACTGTTGACTCGCTCTTAGTTGTCAATTTCGTTCTGTTCCGGTTGGGACATTCCAGTTTCGAGACGGGAACGAAACCGAATAATGGGTGGTTAAATTTCATCCAAAATTTTGATTAATTCCTGCCAAAACGGAACATTCTGGCCGGAATATGTTCTTTTAACCCAGAATGGGCGAAATGGCAAATGGGTCAAAACAGACCCTTATTTTTAAAACTGTACTAAATATAACGGGAGAACTGCAAAATGACTCCTTGCCTAGCTCAAATTGCAAAATGTCGAGAAAATTTTTTTATTGCAAAAATGGCCAAAATATGGTAAATAATTACTTACCCGCATGTGATTTCGGTAAATAAATTATTTACTATGGTCAAATTTTGGTCATTTTTGCAACCCCACCCCTTGAAAACTGTCTTTTCCTGCTATTTTCTCAAATATAAATGGAAGCAACAATTTATAATAACAATGCCACAGCTCAGGTGGTTTGGATTTTTGAATCAAACATTCCCTCCTAGCCTTCGAATCCCATAATTTGCATTCTCTATTTTTATTTCATTTTTGTGCAATAATAATTTCTTAATTTAATAGAGCTAATTTTTCTTCTATAATTAGTTAACTTTATTTTTATAATTATTTTTTAGAATAAGTAACTTGTTTACATTAAATGTATGATTTGTTTCTATTATAAGTTTAAGTAAATGTTATTTTTAGATAAAATGAGTGATTTCTTTAGATTAATTAGGTTACTTGTATATAAATTTGTTATTTTTTCACGTGAAAGATTACGCTCATACTTTTAAAAAATTAAAATGTTTGGAATAAACTATGAATGCTCAAAATAAATAAGTTTTTAATGAGAATTATATGTATCTTATTTTTATAAGTCATGATTCACTTTTTATTATATTATAAATTTTATAACATTATTTTTATAGTTCGAATTTTTTTTGAAACGGAATACTTGAACACCGAAATATCCGAAACGTTCAGTTTTTTAAAAAACCGAAACGACCACGGAAGCGAATTGACTACTATGGACTCACTTCACCTAGATTCACGACAAATGGAGTCATGAGTTGGATAATCTTTTATTCGCTTTACCTCAATTCACTACACATTGAGTCATGAGTCATATAATCGTAAACTCGCATTGCTCGATATCATCATATTTTAGGTCATGAGTAAGAAAGCTAACGACACACCTCACGTAGACTGGGTTGAAGACTTGTTGACTAAACTTGAACATTCCTATGATAGCAATATTATGTGTTTAGTGGTATTGAATATTCTCAATCTAAAAAACTAACTAACTTTGATAAGTGAGTTTTTCCCTCAAAAATTTAAACTAATCTACAAAGTAATATAAATGTAAGATAACCAAATAGAAATCTATACAAGTACACTTTTCTGGGGGTAGACATAAATTGGTGACTTCAGATAAAACCATGGACCACCAAGGCAAGAAAGAGAAAGTGGTTTTGTAGGAAAGGTAGTAATCGTACATGCCAGATAATCCAGAGGGTGACATTTTATGTTGGTTAGCAAGAAAATGCAGAGAGCCATCAGCGCCCACAATATCATAATCTCTTGAAACCCCAAACCACCTTTTATAGGCACTTTTTGTCATATTTTCTGTTTTGCTTTTCTTTTGCCTTTTGACTGGGCTCTCCTATCAATTCTATATAATGTGCAACATCTAGTAACGGATCCGATCCCTCATGGTTGCCAAAAATAGTAGGAAATTATGCTATATCTATACAGTTCAATTAAAAAATGATTCATATAATTAAAAATTTCAGATTTTATTTTTTTCAGCTGCATGTTAATCAGATCAATCTGAATCATTGATGTAATTTAAATGACATATGTCTAACTAATATAATTTCATTCTTTCTTGGTTCATTTATTCAAGCTAATTTAATTTAAATCATATTTCATTTTAAAAATGACACTCAAATCACTCAGTTGAAAAAAGTTTAAGCTATAATATCCTAAAGAAAGGCAGGGAGGAGAAACTCTAGAAATCTCACTTTTTAGGAATTAGAAAAACTGTTGTGCTATCTTTTTAATTTTTCTTATATTATTATATAATTTCTTCTTTATTTGATTATATATTATTAATAGTGTTGTTATCCTTTGTATTTATTTTTAATTTTATTAATATATTTAATGGTCGTATTTATAATCTATAAACCCTAATATCTATATACATATCTACATCCCACTAATGCATACATATGTCTATAATCTTATATAATGTATAATATATAATATATAATCTAATATATATATATATATATATATATATATATATATACACACTTTTTGTTTCCTTTTTTCCACTTTAAATCAATAATAGACAAATTTAGCCTTTTATTATTTTTGTTATTCAAAAAGTTTAATAAATACATAATTGCTTTTTCGTTGATGATTTAATAAATTTGAACAATATGATAGCAACTTTTCTAACTCATATCAACATTTCATTACAAACCGTGCACATTTATTATCATTTTTATTTAATTGAAAGCTATAAATATATGTGAAGTGATTATTATACAACAAGACTTGAAGTTTACTTTTACTACATCATATGATTCTTTTGTGTTTTATAATTTATACATGATATGAGTATGTGAATTACATAATTTATACAGTTTAAGTAAGTTATATAATTAAGTAGATTTATGTATCTTTATTACTCTTTAATAAACACTGTGATACATATAGATCATATATTAAAACAAAATCCTTATTAAAAAATATTAATTTTATTCAGAGAAGGATATGACTAAATTAAACCACATGCATTGTATATTACAGTCATCTGATATAGTGAAAATACCAATGTCATTCTCTTGATCATTAATATATATATATATATATATATATATATTAAAATAAGTATATAGAGGATAAACTTTTGAATCATTCTATTTTTTACTCTTTAGTATATTAAAATGTAGTATAAATGAGGTATTTTACCTCTTTTCTCATTTAATTCATTGATAATATTTTAATTTTTATTCAATAATAATTTATTTGTGATTAGTAAAATAAAATCTTTTGATAATCTTATATGATAAGAGATGTGAATAAGAAACACATACAAGATTCATCACTGCAAAAAGGATAATGGTAACCCCACCTTAACTACTTTATTTATGAATTTCATAGTAATAGAAATACATATCCTACCGAGATAGAATTTATAACTTGCTATCCTCTTGTCTAGCAGACAAAAATTGACCTCCGTAGAAAGGATGATTCATTCGAATCGACATGAGAGATCCAACTACATTGTATTGCCATAATCCATGTTGTATATTTGAAAGAGGTTGACCTCCTTGTTTCTTTCATGTTACAATCCTCTTCCCGCTGAGCCCCTTTCTCCTCAGTCCACAGAGATAAAATGTAGGACCGGTGCCAACAGTTCATCACGGAAGAAAGGACTCACTGATTTCAAGATCTTTTATAACAAATATTCAATTATAAGTCAAAAATAATTTATTCATTTTAATATATAAACTAAATATTATGTATTATTTATGTTAATTGTAACATGAAAATTCATATAGAAATACATTAATATATTTTGATTACGAAAATTATCTCTTAATATGATGTAATTATTCTTAAGATATGATAATTGGATGAAATAAAATTATTTTCTATACTATTCAAATAGCATTATAATTTTGATATTCTAAACAATCTATTATTATACTATTTTGTCAAATATTATTATTCCTATTTTACTTTTACGTTAGATATAGAATAATTTTAAAAGATGATGTATTCATTTCAGTATTAACATCAATTTAAAATTATATGTATATTTTAAATTAGTTGAATAAGTACGAAACACATATATTTCGACTAGTAATTTAGAGAGACTTAATAGTTAAGAAACTTTTAAATTTCAAAATTATCCTTTCTTTTCTTTTGTATTATATATTCTGTATTAGGATTTAAGTAGAATTTTCTATACAATTAACCATCAATTAACAAAATGCATGCAGTTTAATCACACGAAAAGTCTAAAATGCATGGAGTCTAAAATACTTGACATATTTTAAATTATGGTCTTGTATTGAATCGAAACCCAAATAATTCCTATAAATGCTTATGAAGTAGGGTTTTTACAAACAAAACATACTGCGAATAATAAGAGGCAAAATTTATTCCCACCACTTTGTATATTTTGCCCTTTCTCAGACAAACCAAACCCAGAAAGCAAGAATGCCAAAATAAAGAAGAAAAAAGTTGAGATCTTCAAACACATCAATGTAAATAACATATTCTCATGTAAATATTGTTTATGTTTTTCTTAATTACTAAATGATCAACCATTTTCATTTGACTTTTTAATATATTATAATGTGTAATGGTGCATTACAATATGTACAAAAAAATCAGACATTTCATTTAACATGAACAAGTGCAACGTACATACATATAGACTAATTGTCTATAAAGTACAAAAATAATGCTTGGATTTGAGTTAGACAATAAGGGTGTGACAGAGACATCAACTTAATTGGAATGTACTAGTGCAACTACTGATTTCTATTACCAACAAAGTTATTAATTTTTTTTACCATTTTTCATAAATATGGTTTTGGAATCTAAAATGATTGTGATAAAAATGATTTTAGAAGAAGAGAATATGACAATTTAGAATTTGAAAATAATTTCAGATTAAAACACTCACGCTTTAGTGTCAAGTATTTTAGACTACATGCATTTTAGATGTTAGGGGAAGTCGACCGAGTGTTAATAAAATCTTAAAATAATGTTTTCTATACAATTAACCATCAATTTAGAATTTAGAATTTGAATAAGACAAAAAAAGTCAGGCAAATATGGTAGTAGATGTTTTAACGCTTTAGGGTAAGAAATAATGTTTTCCGGTTTATTTGTTAATAAAATCTTAAAATAAGAAGGGTCATGCATCTTTCAAAATATAAGGACTGACCGTATCATCTAAAAAACTAAAGACAGGATCATAAATTTTTCATTTATTTTTTTACCCTAACATGTCAGTTAAGCGTACCAATAATCAGAAAAATTACATTCTTGGTAGCAGCAGTCGTCTAACTACTAGGTGGGATGACACGTACAAGATAACTTAAACGAATAATTTTAATATAAAAAATAAATCAACAATATACTAATACCATCATCATCATAAATAATTAATTGAGCATAGTAGAGTATGCCTTAAACAAAAGAAACAAATCATCCATACACACCAACTCCAACCGTTACTGCAAAAAAAACATTAAAGTTATTTCCACAACGCTTGTAAACAAGGCACAATACACAACCATTCAAAAGAAAGAGCAGTGAATAACTTAAGCCCTTTCAATATATGCAAATTAAGAACAAGTATTAGTTGATTCAAAAAACACTCATACACCAATCATTAATGAGTGATGGTCGTTGTAGTAGTGGTTGCGGAGCTAGAAGATTCAGGGTCCCGTAGAAGAGTGTTTTGGTTTTCAACTACACTTATAATATCATACTTTAATAATCCGTTCGTCATACTTATTATATTTAACATGTAATAGGTGTAATTCATCACTAATAATATGAGTTACATGATCAAGCTGAATGTGGGTATCTTGAGGAGAGAAAACTTTGATCATCAGACCTATAAGGGTACTTCTTGGCGTCCAATAAGATGAGGACACGCATCCCAACACTGTCGTGTCCCGTTGTAGGGGAAGTCGACCGAGCCCCGACGTATGGACCAAGTGACCAACCCGATCAGACCTCACGGACCCACCACTATGGAAGGCTAGGCAGAGCAGAGCTCATAAGGAACATAGGGTATTCGCCACAGACCTGGGAGTCTGGGAAATCATCCGACGCCAGCGTCACCATTACACGTCGAAGGTAGATATCGAGGTGCTCCTTCCTATTCGGCCTTTGACCCAACCATTCAATGGTGGCTTTCCGTATCAAACAGGTCTCCCTCAAGTCACCTCGATCCTCCTTTATGTCAGCTCGGGGG
This sequence comes from Datisca glomerata, assembly GCA_003255025.1. Classification (NCBI taxonomy): domain Eukaryota; kingdom Viridiplantae; phylum Streptophyta; class Magnoliopsida; order Cucurbitales; family Datiscaceae; genus Datisca; species Datisca glomerata. The sequence goes on from QANY01005078.1 coordinate 103,884, forward strand.
GACATCAACATTAAATGCCACCTCCTACCCGTCCAATTAGAATTAGGCGTCACATCACCCAAACTTCCCTTACACGCCTCCTCCCCTCATCGAACATCATGTATGAATACCCCCACCAATCAAAAGTAAAGGGAGGCAATTCTCCACTTAAAGAAACTCTGTCAAAATTCACCCAGACTTTGAACTTAAGCATCAGAGGCCCTTAGGTGAGGACACCACCCTCGGTCATCCTTGTTCATTGGGTTCTTTGTTTGTGTTTTTTAGATCTCCAGCCGTAAACTACAAACACATGTACTGTTGGGCAAATCAACATCAAGAGTTAGCGCCGTATGTGGGAAATGACATCAAAATTGTTTCCTCCCTTCAGAATACTTAAGAATCCTATCTCTTCCATAAAACAATGAGTTCACCGTTAACAATCCCAACCTAGTAAAGTTCACAACGAGGGAAAGGCCTATGTAATGAGAAGAGTTCTGCAGGACACTGACAGATTGCTCTTAATAATGCAGTTACTTTGCGTTCATTCAACCTCTAGGTGTACCATTGGCCATCGAAACGTAATGAGCAGATCCAAAATACGTAGATTCTAATAAAAGGAAAAAAATATTCTAATCGAAATATACAAACCTCTATAGGCAAATAAACATGTTTTATATTATTCCCAGCTTGCAATACAGGCAGAGAGTCTTGCGGATCGGATCGCAGGATCAGATCGAGAATCGTAAAATCTTACTATATATCAAAAATTAAAATATTAAAAAGTTGAAATCCTTAAAAAAACAAATTAACAGCTATTTCTAACTAAAATCAACATAAAAACAAGTTTTACACTAATTTATAAAGATCTAAAAATAAAATATATAACGTCTTAAAATAGTCAACTCATTGATATCAAACATATAAGTTTTCAAACAACAAGATTAAAATGCAGATAACTTAATAGTCATTCATCATGAAAGTTTTCATCTTCATTAGTATTAGTGTCATTCACACCAAATTCCTCATCATTGTCATCAACCACAACCTCACAGTATTTACACTTCACCTTTTCCTCGAGTTTTTATCTACTTTAATGCCATGTTCCCATCCCGGATTTGACCTTCTTCCAGCAGAATTTTTTCTTATATTTTTCTTAGTTCCACTATCACTTGTAGACATTTCTACATATAATTAAAAAAAAGAGTGCAATGCCATCATGAATCATGGTAATCAATCAATAATCAGTAAAATTGTAAACATATTAAATAATAAATATCCTTGGTCATGTTTATGAGTTTTCATCACAAACGTAACAGACCATCCCCACTCATAAATCATAATACTGATTTATATACACCAGAAACCAGAAACCAGAAAAATTCACCAGAAATCAGAAGGCAGAAACAGAAACTGTCATTGACACCAAAAAAAATTCAACCATATATACACGGATACACCAGAAAAGTTCAACCATATATACACAGAGAAACCAGAAAAATTCAGAATGCTTGTGAGTGAATACCCATTTAATAATACCAGAACTCAATTTCTGAAATTCCACCACAACTCCATTTCTGAGTTTCAACCATGCCCTTACCCGAAAATATCAAACCACAACTCCATTTCTGAAATTCCAAACATAAAATTACTAGAAAATTTCTTACCTGGACATGCTCCACGAAGAGCGGTGCTTGAAGGAGAGAAAGGCTTCGCTAAAGACGACTTACGTTGGGGTTCTGATCTAAAACTGAGAAACGGAAAACACGATTACTCGGAGAAAGATAAGAGAAAAACAGACGCAGTGAGTTGAGTACTGAGTAGGGAGATCGAACTCACCAAATGAGTAGACGGTAAAGGCAAATCTGAAGAAATATTGGGCCAATTGAAGAAGGAATGACACTTAAGGTTGCACCTGCTCACTCTTCGTCTTAGACTCTTAGGGCAGTTTCAAACTTTCAAGAGATTTGCCTTATTCGACCAAATGTCCACCAAATTGGACCTAAGAAGGGCTTAGAAGATTGGGCTTTTAATTGCCAGCCTTTGACAACATAAAGTTAAACAAAAAATCCCAAAGTTAGAATATGGAAGGGTCGTATAAGATCGGATTTAGATCGTGATCCTACCGATCCTACAAGATTGTAAGTTTATACTCGATCCAGATAATTTGGTTGTTATGTGATCGGAAGATTGTACGATCCTATGATTCAGATCACGCTTTTGACAACATTGGGCAGAGAAACATATTCAAGCCCAATATTGTATTTCTCACAAAAATATTGCACAACTGAAGTCTTTACTTTCGTATCATTAAAGGTGAACTTACAGACATCAACGAGTTCAAGAGGTAGGCCTATGGCAAGCATACCAATAAGAGTAAAGACAACAGGGGAAAGCCCATTATCATCGAACCACCCGAAGAACAACCAAGGGGAGAACCTATAGAACTGTTAGAATCACTTGTCCTCTCACCAGAACAACCATAGAGGGTAGTTCAGGTCAAATCGACGCTTACGCCCAAGCAGAAAGAAGAGCTCACGAGGTTCCTCTAAGAAAATAAGGATGTCTTCACATGGACCCACGAGGATATGCCCGACATAGATTAACGCTGACCTGAAGTTTAGACCCGTCAGGCAGAAGAGAGGAGCGTAAATTCAACAAAGGATGAGGCCATTATCGTGGAAGTGGAGAAGCTACTCTTTGCGGGATTCATCAGGAAAGTTCAATACCTGGAATGGCTTGCCAACGTCGTATTGGTCAAGAAGGTAATGAAAAATGGAGAGTCTTCATAGACTTCACAGATTTAAATAAAGCGTGCCCCAAAGACAGCTTCCCCCTACCCCACATAGACCAGCTAGTCGACGCTACCTCCAGGCATGATCTGATCAGCTTCATGGACACATACTCAGGATACAACCAGATCCTAATGCGCCCACCCGACCATGAGAAAACCTCTTTCATCACCAAGCGGGGAACCTATTGCTATACCATGATGCCCTTTGGGCTAAAAAAATGCAGGGTCCACCTATCAAAGGCTAGTAAACAAGGTGGTCATCGAGCATCCTTAATCTATTTCATGATTCTTATCTTATTTTATCAAAACCAAAAGAATATCAACCTCAATTTTCCTTCACATCAATCTTTTTTATCTAACATTCCATAAAAAACATATCCATATATAAATATCGAGAAACATGAAGGTGTATGTGGTTGACATGCTTGTCAAAAGTAGAAGTCAGCAGACCACATCGACCGACCTCACTAAAATATTCAACACCCTGAGGAAATACATAATGAATATGAACCTCTCCAAATGCACTTTCGGAGTCAGCTTAGGAAAGTTTTGGGGTTTTATGGTCAACCAGAGAGGGGTCGAGACCAACCCTGACAAGATAAGAGCGTTGCTCAAAATGGAGCCAACGAGCAGGATAAAAAAGGTCCAATGCCTCACTGGGCAGGTGGGAGCGCTCAACCGTTTTATCACCTGAGCTACGGATAACTGCCTCCCCTTCTTCAAAATCTTAAGCAAAAATATGTCGTTCAAATGGACCAAGGAGTGCCAAGAAGCCTTCTCCATGCTGAAGAGGTACATGACCTCCCCGCCTTTACTTTCCAAACTTGTGCCTAGGGAATTATTATCCATGTATTCGGCGATCTCAAAAATAGCTGTTAACGTCGCCTTAGTTCAAATCGAAGATGACTTTGTCCAAAAGCTAGTCTATTAGATCAGCAAGGCCATGGTGGAGGTAGAGAAATGCTACCCCGACCTGGAAAAGATGGTCTTCACCCTTGTCATAATGCCGTGGAAGCTCCGTCCGTACTTCCAAGCCCACTCCATTCAAGTCTTTACGAATTCCCCGCTCAAGCAGATACACCAAAAGCCTAAAACCTTGGGGCACATAGCCAAGTGGGCCATCGAACTCGATGAATTTGAACTTCAATTCATCCCCTAGAACCGCCATCAGAGGGCAGGTCGTGGCAGACTTCATCACAAACATGGCCATGGACCACGAGGAGGAAACAGAGACTGAAGGAGGGTCGTGGACCCTGTATATGGATGGTGCCTCCAAAGAGATGGTAGTAGAGCAAGCATACTACTTTTAGCACCAGAGCAGTCCCGGATCGAGTATACTCTACGCTTTGGGTTCAAGGCCTCGAATAATGAAGCAAAATATAAAGTGTTGCTTGTAGGAATAAAGTTGGATGGACCTTGAATGTGAGAGCCTTAAGGATCTACAGTGACTCCCAGCTAGTTGTCAATCAGATCAACGAAGAATATTAGACAAAAGTAGATAATATGGTGAAATATCTAGCCCATGTTTGGACCCTCCTTGGAAAGTACGAATTCTTCACGATTCAGCAGATCCCCCGAAGCCCGAACATTAACGCGGGTACGTTGGCCAAGCTAGCCTCAGCCTATGACACCCATATTAGTAGAACAAATCCAGTGGAGTTCATCGCCCTATTGAGCATCAATAATGAGGAAATAATGGAAACAAGTAGGGCGGCGACAACCCCATCGTGGATCACGCCCATATTTTAATACTTACAGGATGGAACCCTATCCCCCGATAAAAAAAGGGCTTATATTCGACTATGAGATCATCAATGAAACTTTATACAAAAGGGCTTTTTGTATCCCTACCTGAGATGTATCATGCCCAACGCAGCACTATACATCATAAGAGAAGTCCACGAGGGAGTATGTGGAAACCAGAGTGGCGAATGAGCTTTACATCACAAACTGAAAAGGTAAGGGTACTACTGGCAGAAAATGGTTTCAGACACCAAGAGCTTCGTGCAATGGTAAGATAAATGCCAAAGGATTGTGAACATCCTGCATCAGTCACCAGAGCTGCTCACCGTCATCTCAAGTCTATGGTCGTTTGCTCAGTGGGGGGTGGGACTTCATCGGACCCCTACCAATGGGAAAAGGCCAAAATAAATTCGCCATCATCGATGTAGACTACTTCACCAAGTGGGTAGAGGCAAAGCCCCTAGCCACGATCATGGAGTACAAGATCACGGACTTCATATGGAAAAGCGTGATATGCAGGTTTGACATACGCCACACGGTCATCACGGACAATTGCAAACAATTTGATAACGTAAATTCATATGGACGTGTGATCAGCTCAAAATTAGGCATCTCACCTCATCACCAACCCACACGTAGTTCAACGGACAAGTAGAGTTAGTCAATAAAACTATCAAGCATAATCTCAAGGCTAAGTTGAAGAGTAGGAGAGGGTGTACGTAGAGGACCATAAGTAAGTCGGTGACATGGAAACCCCATATTTGTCCTTTGACATGGAGGCCATCATCCCGGTGGAAATTGCGTTACACTCCTACATAATCTAACAGTACAATTTGGAATAGAACATACTACAATTAAGGTAAAACTTGGATGACCTGGGAGAACTACAAGATCAAGACAACCTATGAAACGAGTCAGATCAACTCGCCGCCTTACAATACTACAACTCCTGGACAAAAATCCATCAATTTTTGGCAGGTGATTTGGTCCTATGAAAAAGGAATGATGTGGAAGTGGGGTCCCTTGAGCATAACCGGGAAAGACCATATTGAGTAACAAAAGTGGTATGGTCAGGGACTTCCTGGATACAAGACTCAGAAGGACGAGCGCTAACACATCATTGAATTACGGAGCACTGAAGATCTATTACCAATGAAAATGGATCATAACCAGACCAAGTATTAAATACAAAGGCTTATTCTCCCACAAAATATGATCAAAGATAAATGTGAAGTCTGCCTGCACTCTAGCTCGTTAGACGGGAAAAAGGACTATAGCTAGAACAGGAATGCCTGCTAGATGTCAAAGAAAAAAAGTGAAGTATGACTTGTACTCTAGCTTGCCAGATGGGAAAAAAGACTCTAACCAGAGTAGGAACGCCTGGCTAGATGTAAAGTAAAATAGTGAAGTCTTGATTGCACTCTAACTTGTCAGACAAGAAAAAAGACTCTAGCTAGAGTAGGAATGCATGGCTAGATGTCAAAGGAAAAAAGTGAAGTCTGGCATGCACTCTAGCTTAGCAAACAGGAAAATGACTCTAGCCAGAGCAAGAATACATGGCTAGATATCAAAAGAAAAATCAAGTGTGGTTTGCACTATAGCTTTCCAGGATGAAAGGTGAAACCCCCACAGTTTGAAGCATGTCTGACCAAACAGACTTGCCGCACTGGGTGGCATCTGAAAAACTTCTAAGATTATGGCACGACTGTCTTGCTTGACCTCCTTCAAAGGGGCCAACCTACCAGGAAAGGAATAACTAAGCATAACCTCACACTTCAGGTCAGCAAGAACTGTTACTTAAAAATGGAGTAGCAATAACGAAGAAAAGATTAAGAGTTTTATCCATATTAAGGATTGAAGCCAGACATATGATTAAGTTAGAGCTCGGTGAAAGTGAAGGTTATGGCAAAAAAATAACAGAACCAAGGCAGGAAAAGATAGAGCCATTGAAGAAAATAAACTCATTAATGAAAAGGAGAGATTACAAGTAGAAGAAAAGGAAAGCTTACAACTAAAAGAAAATTTATAAACTAAATGGTAAGAGGGCCTCGACAGTGCCGGCAACAACCTCAGCCAGCTCTGATGGTGAGGGAATGACCACCTCCTCAGGTAGACCTAAAGATAAAGAACAAGACCCCCACCCCAGTATCTTGCTCGATCAGAGCATCTTTCGAAACCAAAGGCTCTGAAATCACGGGAGAGGAAGTCCTGAAATCCTTTGGTCGAACAAAATCGAGAATCTGAGGACGACAAGGCGAAGATTCTGGAGGACAGTTGAGGAAGTTTAGGTCCATATCAAGATGGGTCTCAACAATCTCGTCTCGATAACTGTCATAACCTATGGAGAACTCCAGGAGAAGGGCCGTCTTAAACTCAGGAGACTCTTTGAAGTCCTTTATACCCTTCACACAGCCTTCAGAACACCAATCATATATTCTCTAGCAAAGTGACTCTGTTGCGCTTAGTTTCCGAGCAGTCCCTCTCTCTCGACCTTCCACCTGAGTCTGGGCATGCATCTCCCGAGTAAGCTTCTCGTCCCGAAGTCAGGACTTCTCTCTTTAGATGTTCTCTTACAACTGAAAGTTCATGATAATCTTATCATGTTCGAATAGTCGGGCCTCCAAGTCCCAAAGGATTTCCTCGAGCTCGAGATGCCTCTGCTTTAGCTTGAGCCAACCCATTTTCAAGACTCGTCGACCTCTCGGTGATGACGCGGAGCTCTCAGACCTCCTCCATCAGTATCACGTGAGCTTGCCGGAGGGAATCAAATCTTCGAGCCCCGTTTACCAGCATGTCTTACACTAAGAAGTAGCCTTAGCTACTACGAGCAATACATCCTTACAACAACCAAAATGCACCAACATCACCTCGTTATGGGCAAGGACCTACGAGCAACACTGAACATAAAAGGAGATGATAAAAGGAAAGAAGGATAGAAAATATAGTGCTTACGTCTAAAATATGCTCCCTAAAGGCATCAGCAAGCCCTGCCTCCAGCAGCTCAAGAAGGCGATCCCCTTTCTTAGAGTTCACATGATTAGACAACCAGTCCAGTAGCCTCCTCACCTCACCTCGAGCTTGATTCACATGATTAGACCAACAATACTTAAACGACATCTCTAAGCTCGAGCCTATTGATTAAACCTTGTCAGGAACCCTTACTACAACGTATTTCAGGAGACCTAGATACAACCCGACCTGGAGCAAGGACGTATGCGACGTGAGGGCACCGTAAGTGCGTTGGTCCACTGAGATCTCGGCAAGGTTATAGATCCGGGCTTGAAAGTGGGCAAAGAGTCCATTCGGCTTTTACCTCCCCACCGCACAAGGGAAAAGGGGAGTTAACTTCAGAATTAATCATAAACATACCTTCTTCCTTTAGTCATGGTCTCACCTACAGTCCTAAAAACCTGAGGCGTCAGGTTCGAGAATCCCAAGTCGCTGGATGGGCTTCCTAGGACCTAGAGCTCACTAACCAACTGTCTTTCCACTCTTTAGACCTGGACAAAATGTCACTCACAAGTCGCATCACACCCCTGATCCTACCACTAATGTAGTACCAATCGAGGTCTCGATGAGGAGCCCCGTCGCTCGGTTTCTTAGGGGGAGACTTCAATTGGAATAAGAAGTCAAACTCTTTTAGAGTGAAGTCCTCGCCATAGTAGAGCTTCCATAGGACCCATCATCCCACCAGAGTTCTCCAGTAGTTAAGCTGGATTTGGCCCATAGCTATCCCCAAGAGAACCACTTCTTGAGGAAGGGGTGCATGGGAAGTCGCAGCCCAGATTCCAATGCTTCCAGGTGTAACCCAATCCCTCTGTGTTGCTAGACACTAATTTTCTCCTCTGCCTCTAATAGCTAAAAGAGGATGTAGTCCTGGAGGTAGATGGCATTTAGGTCCTCCTCGTTCAGAGAATAAGGGTAGTCATCAGCCCCCCAACGGTTGGAACTTCTGTTAGTGATCGCACGACACTCAAGGTTGACAAGGGAACCCGTAGCCTCGTTCGGCATGTTAGAATCCATCCGGCCAACAAAACTCTCTGAACCCCCATTTAAGATGAATGAAGAAAGCTGCAAAGCAAGGATAAAAAGAGAGAAAGAGACCAAGAGAAAGGACTTACCACACGGTTTAAGCAATGGTGAGAAAATTGTTAAAGACTAAAAATCAGCAATCTCGATATACCACGTTTAAACAGCAGCGAAAAGGGAGACAAAGACCCCGACCAATGAAAATTAAAAGAAAGATAAGATGGAGTCTCCAAAACAAAGAGAACCCTAGGAGGAGGAGAACTTCTTTTCTCAAAGGAAGAAAGAGAGGATTGGAGGCAAGAAAGGGATTTGGCAGGGATCTCATCTCTCACGGGAAGGCAAAAGTAAAGGAAGTGAAGAAGAAAACCACCCATTTATAGGCCTTGAAACAGGTAACGATCAGGACCGTTGAGGCAATCCAACGCCCCGAGAAGCTACAAGTTCACAAGCTAATGAAATGAGATCGGGAAACCAAATGTCACCCACGTGCATGTTGACATGACAGGTGACACGACTCGTGCAACCCTCACCCCCACCTTTTATGCGCCCCTACGCGCCTGGTGGTCATTACGGGGCGTGCACAACGGAAGCGTGTGGTTCGTGACCATTTTAAAAATTAAATTTTTAATAAAAATCGAATGTTTTGATAAAACAAAATCGCGCAACGCTACAATAACAATTTTTTTTATTAAAAACTCTTTTCAATCAGTCAGGATCCATTATATATTTATATATTAAATTAACAACATATAAGGTTATAAATCATAAACCTCTTGTAGTCTAAATCAACCGCCCACGCAAAACCAATCGATTCTCCATGCCCACGAATTTGTTCCAACGATCAACAGACTCTGAGATCTACACCAAGATTTTTCAAATCAATCCACAACGTACTAGGACGTGCGTGGGCACGTAAAATATAATGAAGACACTTTTCTGTCTCTAGATGTACTCAACACATGAGATCTAGAGATTTTACTAAGAATGACGTTTGTGAGACGATTCTCTAAAAGAACATGATCATGATTAATATAGAGATTGATTAACTCTTAATTATAGAAAAATCACTCTTTGAGAATTGTGTTCTTCTCTCAACTCTTGATTGATGAATTGATTCTCTAATTCAACTAATTAATTGAATTGATTGAACCTATTCATTATCTTAGGCCATCAGAATAATATATGTATATTTTTCTTGATAATGACTTATAAGATATTTAGAGATAATTAAAAATTAAAAATATTAATATTTAATTTGAAATTACCCAATATAGTGGGACCCATTATAATGGAGCACAACTATAATGCCATACAGCACTGTAGTTGGCGTGAAGTAACACAGTGCCTCACGGCACTATGTGTTATGCCACACTGTAGTGCCGTGTGGCACTGCAGTGTTACATGCCTACTGTTGTACTGCCATTAACACTACAACAGTCCATAGTGATTTATGATTTCTAATTATTGATCGACACGCGACAAATACTGCAAATTAATTATTTATTTTAATCGGATAAATATCTAGATATTAGTCAATTCAAAATTAACATATCTGATTATCTTTACCAACTAAATTATCTGTTATTTCACAAATAACAGATTTAGTTGATTCATTATTATTTTATAATAATTTAATTATCTAATTTCACATATTAGATATTTTGTTTCACTTATCGAAAATTAAAAAATAATTGATAACTATATATATATATATTAGTACCGAAATTACATTAATATATATAAAAATAATTTAATTAATTAATTCTTAATTAACTAATCACACATAATTATCTCATAATTATGTATTTGCCCTAGAATAAAAACTCATTTGCAAGTTAATCTTTTTCTCATATTCAGAAATATTCACATCCTAGACTGCGTAGTATAGATGTGACTTGGGGATCATTAACCTATAATCCTAAGCTCCAATAAATCAGATTAATAATTAAATTTTTTAATTCAATAATTTTATTTATTATTTTCATTATTACTCTACTATAAATATGAAATTGCACTCTTAGAAATTATAGATTGTATTCACTAGGTATTCTCGTGTAGTCTAGTGATATAATCAATTCATGTATTCCCGTCCACTAATTATTGGTTCATAAATTAGAACTGACCAAAGTTACCTTACCCTTCTAATTACCTATTAATCCTCAAGTATCATTAATCTACTAGTGAATGACTAATTTATAATATTATTATAAATTTGAGCTCAATAACCATTCAGTTTCAGAATTAACACTTAAGGGAACCAATATACGATTCGTTAGGAAAGATTGGATTTCAAATCTTGTTAGATCATGTTCCCAGCCATCCGTATCACTGAATCTCCAAAACAAAAGTTACTAGCATGTTTTTCAAACAAACCTTAACGAGTGAATCAAAAAATCTAGTAGACATGCATAAGAATTCATGACTATTCAAGATTCAGACTTATCTACATATAAATATTGAATTGATGTATTAAATCTTTATGATAAATGGCACGTTGATAAATATATTAATTCATATTGGTTCAGTTATACATAATCACATTATATAAAGTACATTCAGTAAGATATCTATCTACATCAATGATCCAGATCTAGATCATACGCATTCATAATGCTTAGTGAACCGTACTAGCAGCCATTCATTAAATATTTCATACTTTAATATGTTGCTGACAATTTTATTCATTATCTATGATCTGAATCCTCTCGTACTAATACAAGATCATAGTCTCATTAATGAATATAGAATTTCAGATATTTATATAAATTATTCAACAATAATTTAAAAGAACCATTATAAGAAAATTGTAATCCTCATTAAATTTCATATCAAAATATCATTACAATTGCTTTGAGAGCATAACCCCCAATAATCTCCCACTTGCCCTAAAGCAAATGTGGTATTCCTTCTAATCCCACATTTTGCACATGACCATCAAACAACTTTGTAGGAAGTGTCATGGTAAATGAGTCAGCTAGGTTCTGATCCAATGTTATCTATATAACAGTCAAAGCCATTTTTTGATCCAATGTTATCTTCATAACATTTAGATCACCTCGGTGTATGACCTAGACGTCGACTTTCGACTATCCTTATATGATTCCTAATCTGTATATCCAATGTGATTCATGTCTCCACCTGAATAAACAAACATATAGTTTCTCATTCTCATAAGATACTTGAGAATCTACTTTACTGCAATCCAGTGTTCCAAACCTTAATTCGATTGATAACGACTGACAATTCCTACTACATAACAAATGTTCGGTCTCGTACATAACATGTCATATATGGGACTTCCAACTGCTGAAGCATATGGAACCTTTCTCATTTCCTCTTCCTCCTGAGGTGTCTTAGGACATTGTTCCTTAAAGATGACAATTCCATGTCTGGTTGGTAGTTGACCTTTCTCAGAATTCTCCATTGAGAATCGTTCTAGCACCTTATCAATATAAGATGCTTGAGAAAGTGTTAAGAGTTTGTTCTTTCTATCCCTTAGGATTTGGATACCTAGAACATAGCACGCCTCTCCCAAATCTTTCATTTGTAATTTCTCAGCTAACCACATAGTTACCATTGATAAATTTTTTACATCATTTTTAATGAGTAAAATATCGTCAACATAAAGAACTAAGAAACCCACTATCTTATCTTTGATGTATTTATAAACACATACTTCTTTAACATTTTGCTTGAAGCCATACGATTTTATAATCTCAGCAAAAGTAAGATTTCAAGATCTAGATACTTGCTTTAATCCATAAATAGATTTAGGCAACTTGCATACTTTCTGATCTTGCCCCTTTTGTACGAGCCCTTTTGTTGCATCATGGAGATGTTGTCTTCAAGAGAGCCATTCAGAAAAACTTTCTTGACGTCCATTTGACATATCTCATAGTCAAAACTAGCGGCTATTGACAAAAGGATGCGAATGGATTTCAGCATAGCCACATGGGAGAATGTCTCTTCATAATCGGCTTCCTTCCTTTTTGTATAGCCCTTGGCTACTAACCATGCCTTGAAAGTCTCTACTTTCCCATCTGCACCTCTATTCTTCTTGAAGAGCAATTTACATCCAATGGGCCTGTCACCTTCAGGTGAATCTATAAGTTCCATAGATTTCATTTCCTAGTTGATGGCTTATTGTCATTTCTCATCTTAGTTGTGATATAGCTCCTAGTGGCCTCATGACGACTTTGATAAATATTATCTCTGAATATCATTCATGCTCATAAGCATGTAGCACTTTACCTTGTTGTTTGATATGATGCAAGCATCATATTTGTACCTAACATTCTTAGCATTAAGTTTATATTTTATTTTCAACGTACGAAATTATTACCATTCAATTTCTCGAGAACGAGTAAAGTAGTAACAAGATTGCCCATGGTAGACATAACAATGATAACTGAAATTTGAAACAACACGATTCAATATAAATGATAAATATCTATAAATCGAAAAGTAAACGTGATGTAAGAATGCAACATAATAAACACACAAAATTTAACATTTACTAATCACGATAAAATAACCCAATGATTAATATGTTACCTTAGGGTCATTCAGATTAACCTCAGATTGTCTATGAGAAATTCTCATCCTTATTAATTAAAACTTAAAATATCTCATATTTTCTCTTTTAACAATAAAGTATCGCTTGTTGGGTCAAAAAACAACAATCCACATGAAAGCTTAATTGTGACTTTGTGAGTGTAACCCATTATTTCAAATTTCATGTCTTGATTTAGAATATGCCGCCTTAGGGTCGATTTGTAAACTACATCATTTTTTGTTATTTTTTTAAACAGTCCAACGTTGGTATTGGTACAGTTTGAAACCTTCCTTAGACGGATAAAAACAAATCCATCTCGGGGCCCTCACTATACCTCACGGTGTTGTATTAATAATGGAGACCGTAGGTTACATTGACATGTCAACCTTCTTCCACTCACTATTTTAGGATTATGTATCCATTTTAACTAATTATTTAATTTTAAATTAATTACTAGTTAAAATAATAACTTTATGAATATTTAATAATCAATTATGTAAATCTCATCGGTCTAAGTTCATTTAACCTTCTAAAGCTCCTACGTTATAATTAGGTGAGCTTAGATTAACTGATTAAGTATATTCATCAAACTTTAATAAAACTCTTTTACTAAAGTAGGTTATCCTAAATGTTACTATAACCCTTAGTGTGGTGTGATTATCAAGTTTTAACTAATTAAAACCTAGCAGTTTGCATACAATTGATTTCATAAAACAATAGATATAAACATATCAAGACAATCCTAATAGATCACGTTTCTACAGATGAGATGCATGATTAAATAAAACTATGTGAGATTTTCATGTATGACATGTGATCGACTAATGTTTGAACATGTTATCAAACATAACAATTAAAATAATTATTTAACAATTAAATAAAATAATAATGGACCGACTGACTATTGAGTAATTCTAAATTACAACCCTTGAAATAAAATAATCAAATTACAAAGCGGATTTCAAAAATACATATTTCTCAAATATTGGATTCTCCTCCTGATGTCCATCTTCATAATCTCCAAGCTTTGAACAAAATTCTATTTAATTAAGAAAAAAAAATTTCTTAATTAAAATTAATTTTTATAGTTATCTTTTTAAAATAGTTGACTTTGACTTAATCAAATAAATATTTTATTTAATATTATTGTAATTATATGAAATAAACACTTTATTTGATTTTGTCAAACGTGAGTAAAACCCAATCAACCTATTAATTTTTAATTTTCATAAAATTAATAATTAATAATTAATTTCTAATTTTTATAAAATTAAAAATTAATTTTAAAATTATATTAATTAAAAAATTAAAAAGATAATTGATAGATTGAAGGTTATCATCAAACTCTATGTTGATAGGGTTGGTAAGTATCAGGATTTGTACGAAACTTCCTAAAAAGTGACAAAAGTTACCATCCACAACAGGATTCTCCTATCGCCGCCCCATCATCGTTGGCCACTACTGCCGCCGCCAGTCTCACTGCCGACAACCTCCAATACTACCGCCAGAACAGTATTTTCTGCCATTCGTCTCGTGCGTTTTTCGTCTTCTCGCGTTCGGAATAATTACAATAATATTCAAAGTAAATTACAAAAATTCCTACGCCTCAAAACGGCTTACACAAGATCTAAGAAAAAAAAACTTAAAAGATCAAAACCTAACCCAATAATCACCATACGATTAACGATCCATTATTTTCCATACATTCAAAAAGCATAATCATCCATCCATTCATACATATCTCATATTATATGAACAATGTAAGAAAATCCACACAACATTTAGCGTATAAATATATAAAGACCGCTCTAATACCACTTGTTGGTCGTCGCGACGCGTACGCGGCGGGAGCGTGTGGCTTGTGGAAAATTAATTTTTTAATAAAAATTAAATCATCTAATAAAATAAAATCGTGCAACGCTACGATAACAATTTTATTTTTATTAAAAACTCTTTTCAATGAGTCAGGTTCCATTATATATTTATATATTAAATTAACAATATACAAGGTTAGGAATCATATACCTTTTGTAGAGATTTGATTAACTATTAATCGTAGAAAAATCACTCCTTGAGAATTGTGTTCTTCTCTCAAGTCTTGATTGATGAACTGATTCTCTGATTCAACTAATTGATTGAACTAATTCATTATGTTAGGCCATCAGAATAATATATGTATATTTTTTTTAATATTGACGTAGCAGATATTTAGGGATACTTAAAAATTAAAAATATTAATATTTAATTTTAAATTACCCAATATAGTGGGACCCACTGTATAATGGTGCACAACTGTAGTGTTAGACAGCAATGCAGTTGGCGTGAAGCAACACAGTGCCTCATGACATTATATGTCACGCCACACGGCAATGTCATGTGGCACTGCAGTGTTACACGCCTACTGTGGTAGTGACACGTGGCACTACGACAGTCAATGGTGATATATGATTCTGAATCATTGATCGACACGTGAGAATTACTGTAAACTATATATTTATTTGAATCAGATAAATATTTAGATATTGTATCATTCAAAATTAACATATCTGATTATCTTTATCAACTAAATTATCTGTATCTCACAAATAATGGACTTAGTTGATCCAAATTATTATCTAATAATAATTTAATTATCTAATTTCATAAATTAGATATTTTGTCTCACTTATCAATAATGAAAAAGTAATCGATACTTATTTTCATATATATTGATTCCGAAAATAACATTAATATATATAAATAATTCAATTAATTAATCACACATAATAATCTCATAATTATGTACTTGCCCTAGAATAAAAATTCATTTACAATTTAGTCATTTTCTCATGTCTTGAAATATTCACATACTAGACTGCGTAGTATAAAGGTGACTTGGGGATCATGGACCTATAATCCTAAGCTCCAATAAACCAAATTATTAATTAAATAATCTGATTTATTAATTTCATTATTAGTCCACTATAAATATGGAATTGCACTTTTAGAGATTATATATATATTTACAGAGTATTCTTGTGTAGTTCACTGATATAATCAATTCACGTAGTTCTGTCCTCCAATTATTGGTTCGTAAATTAGAATTAGTCAATGTTACCGTTTTACCCTTCTAATTACTTCTTAATCCTTAAGTACCATTAATCCACTAGTGAATGACTAATTTATAATCTTATTATGAATTTGAGCTCAATAACCATTCAGTTCCAGAATTAACACTTAAGGGAACCAATATACGATCTGTTAGGAAAGTTTGGATTCCAAATCTTGTAAGATCATGTTCCCAGTCATTCATATCACTGAATCTCTAAAATAAAGTCACTAGCATGTTTTCCAAACAAACTTTAACGAGTGAATCAAAAGATCTAATAGACATGCATATGAGTTCATGACTACTCATGATTCAGATTGATCTACATATGATCATCGAATTGATGTTTATTAAATCTTTATGATAAACGATACGTTGATAAATATATTAATTCACATCGATCCAGTCATATATAATCACATTATATAAAGTACATTCACTAAGATGTCTATCCACATCAATGATCTGGAGCTTGATCACACGCAATCATAATGCTTAGTGAACTGTACTAATAACCATTAAGATTCAATACTTTAATATGTTGCTGATTATTTTATTCATTATCTATGATCTTAATTCTCTCATACTAATCCAAGATCATAGTCTCATTAATGAATATGAAATTTTTAGATATTTATATGAATTATTCAACAATAATTTAAAAGAACAATTATAATAAAAATGTAATCCTCATTAAATTTCATATCAAAATGTCAATACACATGATTTGAGGGAATAACCCCCAACAGCGCCATCATTGCCACTACTCCCGAGAGGTGACTAAAATTCAAATTTCGATAAACATGAGAGCACGTGCGGGCAGGAAATTCGTCTCAAATGGTACTTGAACATTTAAGACTAGGCCATGGTAAGCACCCCGATGGAATGAAACGCAACACAAAAGTATGAATTACTCAAAGCAACAGAGCTCTTGTCGATTTGACATATGTCACTAGCTTGGGTAAAAACCTAAAGGTCTTCAGACTTGGGCGGGTTAGACCAACACATAATCCTTGGCTGGGAGCAATTGTTATGAGTACCTCTTGACGTCCAATAAGATGAGGACACGCGTCCCAACACCATCGCATCTTGCTGTAGGGAAAGCCGACCAAGCCCTGACATACGAACCAAGTGACCAACCCGACCAGACTTCACCGACCCACTATAGAGGCTTGGCAGAGCAGAGCTCATAAGGAACATATGGTATTTCTAACGCCCAGAAAGTCGGTTGAGGTTACTTCGGTAATTTTTTTATTTGTGATATTTAATAAAACAACACATTTGTTAGAGAAAAACTCAAAATACTTTACTAAATTAAAGATTATCAATTTATAAACAAAGCTTACTTAAGCTTAAATACTATTTCGAAGATCTTTCATAAATAACAAACTAAAATGAACTTTAAAATAGTAAGTTGCTCGATTAATTAAACTTAATTTCAAGTCTCGTATCAGAACGCCTAAAAAGACTCTTTACAATCATCACCATGGTTCTCATCATCTGAAAAATTTAATATAGAATGGGGTGAGTATAAAAATATACTCAGTAAGCAAAACTTTACACATACATAGCAAACACATGTTTTAGCTTTACATTTTTCATTAATATTAAGCATTGTGTTTGACATATATTTTATATATCATTTTTTTCATTATTTCCTTTGTTTTAGCTTTACATTTTTCATTATACTCCTTCCATGCAAACTTTTTGTCACATTCTTTTCTTTACTTTAGACATCTTTATGTTTTCCATTGCATTCTTTTCTTTTCATTATTACGGAAACTTTCTCGACTACTGGATCTTTGGTAGTTTCGCTGGACAAGCCAAACGATTATTCATTAATTATTAACCATTAAACATTGTTGGGTCCGCCTGTCCCCCGCATCCCATTTCCCACTCACCCCTTTCATGACATAAATATACACCTAGTCTTTTACATATTTATTTATTATTTCTCTTTGATGAACCATAACGTAAGCCGACATATATATAATCATCCATTATGATAAGACACATCATATACAAACACATTCACATACAATTAAGCATTTAGTAAGATAAGGAAGCCATCACATAGATGATGGTTACATTTAAAGAAACAACAAGAGCACAACAACATATAATTCACTCATGATTTTTCAAAATATGACAAGCATTCAAGTATGCGTAAGATTCTACTTACCTCGAATCCAAGGTATCTCAAACAATCAACTCGAAAACTTGAAATGTAAATAGATTCTAATTCTTTAAAACGAATCCTAACTTTAGGCTAATGTTCCTAAATCTCATTGTACGATTCTCTTTTACACCTAATATCCAATAATAACAACAATACATTTACTTTCCACCATAGCTGTTCTCATTTATGGATTTTGATATCTCAATTACTATAAATTTATGAAACTCAACCAATAAACTAAAAAATCTTTCTATTTCATCCTAATCACTACAACAATGAAAGCCCATGATGACTGCATTTTGTATCAAAAGGCAACGAAAGCCCATCTCTGATTTGGGGGCCAAATTTTCCAAAACTTGCCTGAAATTAATTAGACACTCTTCTCACAGCTCCCTCTCTCTCTCTCTCTCTCTTCAATCTCTCACATAGCTCTCTCTTCAACCTCTGTGAAAGTGCGAAAGCTAGGGATTTCCTTATGAATCTCACTCTTTCATCTTTCTCGAAAGTTCTCTCTCATTAAGCTCTCTCTCTCTCGTGAAGCTTTCTCTCTACAACTTATTGCAGCTCTCTATTTAGTTCTGTCGTAGCCTCAACTCTCGCAGCTATCTCTCACAGATTTCTCTCGCATCTCTCTATTTTTCTTGTCTTGTAGCTCTGTCTCGCACCTAGATCTCTCTCATAGTTCTCTCTCTCAGCTCTATGTCACAGCTTTGTTTTTCAGCTCTCTCCCACTTCAATTTCACATCTCAGAACTAGAGGTGAGGTTTTTTTTCTTGCGAGGTGGGTTTAATTCTCAAATTCGTGCATGATTTTTGTTGTTTTCGTCTATTTTTTGTGTTTTTTTCTTAGATTTGTCCGAGTTAATTGAGATCTGGCTGACGATAGAACTCGTGCTTTTCTAACTGATACCAATTTTTGGCTAGGTGAAACTAAGAGTTTGCGTTCATGATTCTGAACATATAACTTTGCGATTCTAAAGCATCTTTTTCTATTTTACTATTTTTTAAGAAGCTACTTCTTGAAACTCCCTCCCCTGTCATATCTTAACCACCTTATTCTTGTACACAGACACTTGCCTTTTATTTGGTTTTGATATAGTCGTTCTATTTTAAAGGGTATGATGACCTTGTTCAAGTTGACAGCAACACTGCCATATCTCTTGTAAGGATTTCAAGGAATTACGTACTCTTTATCTATCATGGTGTAGGAATTTGATTGACGATGTTGTAAGATTAATTGTTGCTAGAGTTCATCTTTTTTTTTTTTCATTTTCTCCTCGCATTTTCATCTTTTTCTTGTTGATTTTTTAGTTTGAATATGATTAGTTGATTGGAAATTATAGCCTCTAATTTTTTTTTCTATTTGTTCCTCTCTAGTTATACTTCTGACTAAAAAAGGAGTTACTATGTTACTTTTCATTCCATTTATTACCTGAAGTTCTTGATCTAGTCTACTAGAAAGCTGAAACTTGGTTTGCCCAATATTATTTTATCATAACACATGTTTATCAGGGGTCAGGTTTTTTACTTGGCATTAGATTATAAATTGGAACTTGAACTGAATTAGTCTAGTATGAGTAACAATTTTCTCTTCTCTAATAAAGATTTAGTGTTATAATGACATATATGTAGGATAGAAAATGATTTTTTTCAAGCACCATTTGCAGACTAAACCCATTTGCCTAAAAATAGTTTAGCCAAAGAATCTTGGATAGAGCTTTATGTTTGTTAAGAAATCTTGGATAGAACTTTGTATTTGCAGACTAAACCCCATGGATTGGCTGCTGATTCATATATATTAGGGATAATTGATAACGATTCATGTTAATCGGAACCCTGCCCTTCTGCAAGCTTAGAGTGATGGCATAAATGTAGCTTTTCTGTATCATTTATAGTATCGTATAACTTCTGTAAATCTACCAATCCTTTTCGTTACTAACTTTTCTGTATCATTAATAGTATATAGTAATAGTTGGACTGCGAATATTTAGTGTTGCAGTGATCGTATTTCTTCTTTGCAGCTCCAAACTCTTGTATTAGAAATAGAGAGGACGGATAACCTTAAAGTTCTTCATGTGACTTATTTAACTTACTTTCAAAAATTATGATCTGTTTCATATAACCAAGTCGAGCCAATCCCCCTCCAAGTGATTGATTTATCCTTTCTATACTAAAAAAATAAGGTAAAATGTCCTGATATTCTATTAATTAGTATGCCACTTTAGCTAAGGTTGGTCAATATGACTCAAAGGAGATGATCACAAATCCAAACACTTGTATCTTATCCTTGATTTGTTTTGTTCGTTGCTTTTAGACGTCTTTGCTGTTTTTTAATTGGATATAGAGAAAGGGTTTTTCAAGTTTTTATTGAATCTGCCCAGCTTGCTTCTTTGGTTTTTTTAGTTAGATTTTCTCTTGTTGAATGATTAACTGAGTAAAATGATGAAAATATAGGGTACTGGTGATGTTCGTTTGGATTGGAATTAGAATAAATGCTAATTTTTTTAAAACTTTCACTTGCATGCACTTGGAGTTTTATTAGTGTTAATGGATTTTCCTGATTTCCTAATTGGTACTCTGAATTTCTTATTAACATATTATGACTATTTAAACTATGCCTATCTAGAAGCCTCATTAGTTTTATTGTAAGACTATTATGCATAAAACATGATCATCTGAATAGAAAATTACCATTGTTATTAAGAATTTGAGAGTTAATAAATGGCTGAAAGAAACTAATTATTTAATTATTAGTTGGTAATTTGGTATGTTGATTATCATTCCTTGGATGCTCAAAAGGTATATAAGTAGGTTAAGACATTTCATACTATTGATGTTCTTGCGCGCTGTGTTTGTTATTGTTTTAATTGCTAATTATGGATGCTTGGTTGAAACCCCTCTGTTATTTAGTTGAAATGTTACTAATTAATATGTTTTACTGTGTAACGGCAGGTTGATTACCAAGAAATGTAATTTCTCAAAGAAACAACGTGACACAACATGACACTACTCCAGCCGCAGCTTGCACAAGTGCCCCTTCTTCTTTTGGAAGTTTTAGAACTATAAAGAAGGGAAAAATAAAATATAGACACAGTTCTTATATTGTGACCTGTTAATATTAGCTATAGATAAATGTCTTACAGTTCTTGTTTGGGCTATGTTATCCATATGCATTATAATTTAATGTTCATTTAATTGATGCATCCTAATAATTTGTTCAATTGAAAACTTTGTTCTTCTAGACTTGTTGCATATGGTATTGTAGTACATCAGCTATGTAGAGAAAATTTTATGTCCTTGCAATGAATGTCAAAATATGTGTCATCAATGTATTGACATGGTTTTTCATGCTGCTCAGAAACATAGAACTCTCAAATGGTTAGTCCATTATATCATTCAGTTTGGAATGATTTCCTATCCTTGTACCTAATTGAGCAATTACTCTTTATGAGCTTGGGTAGATTATGTGAAACACAAAGGGGGAGGTGTGGGATGAACAAAGATGTAGAATCTAGAAGGAGTTGGTTTATCTTATTTTCTCCTTCTTTTGAAAGCTTTACAGCTCAATTCTTCATCGAGACAGACATGCTAATTTTGTTTTGTTTGACCTTTCAGATTCCAAATATTTTAGCTACAATATAATCACAACCACTCATGGCAAGAATGCAGGGTTTTTTCCAAATGTAGTATCAAGATTAGTTCTCTAATAGTTTACTGTTGTTGAGGGAATGGGAGAAGGTTTTAGAAGTTGTAATAAGATTGCAACGTGTTTCCAATTAGATAGGACCGTTAAGAAAGGAAGTTAACTTATGAAATATAGCCCCCAAATTATGCATTTATTCTGATTAAATGATTGAAGCACAAAGTACCAAAATACACAAAGTTTCATTAAGCTTAGTGCCCAACCATGTTAATTGATTTACTTTTGCTTCCCAATAATTTAATTTTTAATATATATTATATGCCTCTAGAGTTTTTGCTTAAACAATATTGCTTGAAATTTACTAATTTCCTATTTTCTAGTTGTCAACTGGCTTTATTTGGGAATTCTTTTCATCAGTCTAAAGTTTTTGAAAGAGTTTTGACAACTACTCAAATTGGTTCATTTCATGCAATGCAACTTGGAGTTACTATTATTTTTTCAGCTGGTAATGATGGTCATAATCCTTCTTCAGTACAAAATGTTGTACCTTGGAGTATTTATGTTATGGTTCTTTAACCGATCAAACATTTCCGAGCACTTATTTTTTTTATTAATATCAGTCGAAGCACCGATCTTGCCTCTACAGCAAACGACATCGGTTTCTGAAGCTTCATAATTACATTTGGAGTCTTACTAGATTTTAATCTTTCTCTTTAGGATATATTACTTTTGCTTGTTCTATGTAACAATTCAATATATATTTGTCATTTGGAACTATGATTTCTAGCGGACAATTGTCTATAACAATTTTGAGTAATTAAATAAAACGTTATGTGATTATGTTTTTTTGTGATATTTTATCAAAACTTTATTATTTTTTAAGTTTGTACGATTGCAAGAATAAGTATGTTCGTTGAGTTAGTTATTCACAACATTTATAGCATGAAAAAATTCTATATAAAGTTCTTTTAAAACTTTGAAAAATGCTATGAAAGATATACTATGGCTTTCAAAAATGCTATAAAAAAATTATCACAACATTTAAAAATGTTGTGATAGGGTTACCATAGCACTTAAAAAATGCTATTGTAGGGATACCATAGCGTTTCAAAAATGCTATGGTAGGATTTCCATAGTGTTTAAAAAATGCTATCGTAGGTTCCATCTTTTAATAACGTTGGCTAATATCCCATTTTGGGAAATGCTATGAAAATGCTACGATAGCGTTTTTTGGCCGCTATCGTAGTGTTTTTCTTTTGCAGTGAATTTGCCTTAATTTTGGAAGGTCAAATTAATGAAACTAATTCCAACTTACATGCATGTTGATCCAATACTCATACGATGTCGAATCTGAACACAAGAGGTACCAATATGTGGAGAGTGGTTTTGGATCTACTAATGAATCTGTGTGAGGAATTTTTAAGAATGATGCAACAAGAGTTTGAGATGAGTCTCAGGAGAAAATTAAACCTCTTCCTTGGATTTCAAATCAAACAAACAAGAAGAGATATGTTGAGTGAAAATGGCTTACCTAAATTTTTTGGGTTGCGTTTGCATGTTATAAAAATTTTACTTTATAACAAATGGATATGAAATGTGCATCTATAAATGGATACATAAAAAAGGAAGCTTACGTCGAGCAACCTTTTGATTTGTAAAGTGTCTAATATTCTAATCATGTGTATAGACTTAAAAATGCCATTTATGGTCTCAAACAAGCTCCAAGAGCATGGTGTGGATGACTAAGTAAATTCTTACTTGACCATAATTTTAGCATGAGAAAGATTTGATACAACACTTTTGTCAAAATTAAAGAACCTGATATGTTGTTTGTAAAAATTTATGTTAATGATATTGTTTTTGGAGCTACTAATGAATCTTTGTGTGAGCAATTTTCAAGAATGATGCAACAAGAGTTTGAGATGAGTGTAATGGGAGAATTAAACTTCCTCCTTGGATTCCAAATCAAACAAATAAAAGAAGGGATATTTATAAACCAAGAAAAGTACATCAAGAACATGTTAAAGAACTTTGGCATAGAAAATGTAAAGGCGAAGAGTACTCCCATGAGCACCACCTTGAAGTTAGACAAAGACGAAAAAGGTAAGGATGTAGACAACAAGCTTTATCGAGGTATGATCGGCTCTCTTCTCTATTTAACCGCTAGTAGGCCTGATACTATGTTTAGTGTGTGTCTTTGTGCTCGTTTTCAATCAAAACCTAAGGAATCACACTTAAATGCGTTAAAAAGAATTTTCAAATATTTAAGTGACACATCTTCTTTAGGAATTTGGTATTCGAAAGAATCTTCTATAAATTTAGTTGGCTATTCAGTTGCATATTATGCCATAAGTATGCTAGATCGAAAAAACACTAGTGGTTTGTGTCAAATTTTAGATAAATCCCATGTGTCTTGGTTTAGTAAAAGGCAAAACTCTATAGTATTGTCCACAACTGAGGCTAAACATATCTCTGCTAGTATTTGTTATGCACACATTCTCTAGATGAAGCAAAGCTTAAAAGACTTTGGATTATATTTTGATTATGTTCCAATAAAATGTGATAACACTAATGCTATAAATCTTTCAAACAATCACATTTTACACTCTAGAAGCAAGCACATTGATGTTAGGAATCAATTTATATGAGACTGTGTTCAAAAAGAGGATATAATTTAGAATTTGTGGACACTGAAAATCAACTTGTGGATATATTCATAAAATCGCTAAATGAAGAAAGATTTTCAAAAATTAGAATAGAATTTGGCATCATGAACAATGTACAAATAAGTCTTAGTATGCATTTTTTACTTTGCTTATGATATTGACTCTTAGTACTCTAATATTAAGCACGTTAATATCATAAAAAAATAAAAAATTAATTGTGCATCTCAGGAAACAACGGGTGAGGTTAAGGAGTAGCTTCGAATGAGTAACAGAAGATAGACAAATGAGGAGCGGATGTGGTCTAATAGACAAAAACTTTCAGGCCTCTTCGCCCAAAAATGGACGACCGGTCCCTAACGAGCAGTCGACCACTCTATTGCAGACTAGAAACTACCCAGTGGTTAAGAATGCAATTTTTTACCTTTCCCTTCTCAAAATCTTCCCTTTTCCCCTTCTCTCAAACCCAATCCCTCTAACTCGCAAAACTCACTCCTCAAATTCATAATTTATTCGCCAAATCCATTTCAATCCTTCCTAATTCCCTAAAATTTCTTCATCTCTCCAACTATTTAACTTCTCATTGGCTCCTAAAGCTAGTGCATCAAGATCTTATAGAGCATCAAAAGGGAAACATGTTAGAGAGCCATCCCCCAATGAAGAAGAGTTGAGATATGATGAGAATATTTTTATTGATGAAGAAATCAGTGCAATTTTTCATAAGTATGAAAATATTAATATTGTTATGGGAAGAAATATCAACATTAGGGATTTTGATGGAATGGAGGATATTCCTCTTCTATGTAGAATGGGTTGGGAAAATGTCTTGACACCAAAGCTTAGAATGTATCCTAGGCTTGTTAGGTTGTTCATTTGCAATCTTTCATTCACGAGATATCCATTAACTTTGAAGTCATATGTGAAGGGCGTAAGCATAACCCTTGATGGGAGCTCTTTGGGTAGGATCTTAGATATTTCATTTCATGGAACCATGTATTTTAGTACATTGACATGGGAAACTATAGATGATTTTGATCTCATAGAAGCCAATAGGATACTTTATGGATAAGATTTTGTAAACCATTGTTTAAGGCCCACGAACAAACAACTCACGATTATGGAAAAAAACCTCCATCACATGATCACATATATGTTTTTGCCTCATGGAGGACATAGGGATGAAGTGAGTTATATGGATGTATTTCTTCTTTATAATATTTTACGTGGAGAGCCCGTTGATTTAACATACTTCATGTTATCCCAGATGATAGAAGTATTATCTTCTTCTAAAGCTTCCTTGCCATATGGAGTATGGCTAACCAAAGTGTTTCAACACTTTGGAATAAACATAGAGGATGAATCTTTTGTTGAAATGGACTCCTATGATACTTAGACAAAGGCATCCCTAAAGCATATGAAACTAATAGCCGATATTGAGGGAAATTGGGGGAGAGTACCTTGTAGGACTCAACGGGGAAATATTTCTCAAGAACTACATGAAGAAAGACCGGTTGAAGATGAAAATATTGTTTCTTATAGTAAAAGAATGACTGAAACTCAAGAATATACTCTTCAAGGTGTCTCCTAAAGGCTAGACACTACGAATGCTCGAATCGATTCCCTTTCTTCATCCATTCAAGTGCTTCAACTTAAACATGAGAATACCTACAACAACGTGCTTTAGTAACAACAAGATCAGTATGAGTCTGTTATGGCTTATGTACATTGTTGCTTCCCACAGCCCCTTCCTAATACATAATTTTGTAGTCTACTTAATTTATTTTTCTGACATTTATTTTGATGAATTTTGTTTCTGAACTTTATTCTGATAGATTATGTTTCTGAATTTTATGGATAGTGATGGATTTTGTAGTCTTCTTGGATTATCATGAATTATTTTGATGGATTTTTTTCTCTAATTTTGATGATGTCAAAAGGGAGAGATATTGAGTTAAGGGAGAGATTTTGATTTAAGAGGGAGCTAGACTAAAGGTGGAGTTATCATCATTTTATGTTTTAACTTAAATATTATCTTTGATATTAATAATAATGGTTTGTAATCATAAAAAAGGGGAGATTGTTGGCTCTTTGAGTTAAAAATCTAATTTTGATGATCACAAAATATTGTTAAGTCCTAAAGTTATGTTCAAGATTTTTTATGTCTCTTATACAGTATTACACGTATTGAAGATTGCACATGAAGAAGCGTGAAGATAATTGAAGAATCATGAAGACTCATGAGATAAAATCTCTATAGGAGCTCAAAATTAGAAACAATATTTTCATCTTGAACATTCAGTGAGAAATTTTTCTTTCCTTGAGCCATATAATTTCCTATCTTAGTGTTTTAAGTGTAGTTGATCTTGTGAGCATAATTGTATATCTACTCTAAGTGAGAGAGTTGTTCTTTTGTTCGTGAAATTATTGAAGTTGTAACTAGGTATGATTGGTATGGTCAAATCATACCGGTGTATGAGGTTTTTATCTTCAACCGTGAAAAAGGTCGTTATTCTAGTTGATTCTTCAAGGAGGTGCCTAGGAGTGTGGACGTAGGCAATGAGTACCCACCACGTAAAAATTGATTGTGTTCTTTCTCTCTTCTCTCTTCTTTTTAATTTTTATTTCGTACTTAATTGTTCTTCAATATAATTGCATGCTACTATTATAATTTTTAATTGAATAGCATAACACATATTTACATGAAAACACCCAATTGACCCTCCTCTTGGGTAATTACACGACCCTTCACCAACATAACTAAATCTAACACTACAAGAAAAATGGCATTCAACAAGAGGCGGATATCTTCGTAAAAAATAATCCACAGGGATCATGTGGTGCCTGTGACAACCCCTCATATTAAAAGTCTGCGTTTTCCATGAGACACAACGCCTCCTGTAAAGTCCCCTGTGGTATCTCACTTTTCACAGAATTTTTGGCCTCATGTAGAACGTTGTTTAATGAGGTTTTACGAGTCCTATTACTTTTAATCAACATGTATTTATAATTCTTGTGAATTAATATTCACATGTATTTTTATATCCTGTTAAATCAAATACCATAAGGTCTTTTGAATCTCATTGATATATTTTTTTGGTTATAAATTATGCCTCTTATAAAGAGATTTTCCTGGCATTTTATAAATATTATTTTTTTACAATCAATTTATATACACCTGTTTACGTACTTATTTAATCATTCAAAACTAATACATTACTAGACTAAAAGGCATTCAAATATCATTTCATTTTCATAAAATATTATCCATAAGTACCATCCATAATTATCATCTAAAAGTATTAGTAATTAATCTACTAGTACAACGTACTATTCAAAAAATAAAAAACATCTGAAAGTTTTGATAGATGCTATAAAATAACTTCAAAGTTTCACTGCTACTCTTCAAAATTTGATGTCATGTTGAAAGCCTTCAAGAGATTGTAGGTCCTTCATTTTAAAGAATAAGATAGTAAGTTTAAGATAATTTTACTTTGCTCACATCACCATTTTATGCTTTGAGAAAATAACACTAGTTATTCACTAACCAATCAAATAATTTGCATCAAACATATAACCTTGAACAATTCAATCCCGGACAACACCCTCCATTCTGCTGCATAATTATAACAATATCTCTTCCCATCAACAATTTTGCCTACTGTCCATTAACAATTTTGCCTACTGCTACATACATCTCGAGGAAAATCAAACATATAACCTTGAACAATTCAATCCCGGACAACACTCTCCATTCTGCTGCATAATTATAACAATATTTCTTCCCGTCAACAATTTTACCTATTGTCCATTAACAATTTTGCCTACTGCTACATACATCTCGAGGAAAATCCCGTAAAGGTAAAATAAGCACATCATTTACCAACATGTCTATGTTATTCTCAAAACAATATAAACATACCATCTAGCACATAAAATTAAGCTCAAACACCAAAGTCTTAACAAAAAACAGAGCCATTTTATGTTCTGAATACCTAAAGCTTAATAAAAAAACAACAATAACCAAAAACTAGTCTAATAATCTAACCATCCAAATGTCAAAAGCATAATATGGCATTCTACAACATAAAAAATAACAATTTTCCTAAGTAAAAAATAACAGTTTTCCTACCAACCGACTCTAGTATGCATAACTTGACAAAATGCAGCCTCAAACAAAGACCATTTCAATTAATAATGGTAAAATGATAAAATTCAGTCTCTTAAACCTTAAAGTATGCTAACCAAACATAATTCATCCGCTAACAGCCCCCCTCCCCTTCTTATACCCACCCCACCTTCAAAGAATATTTTGAACTTTAAAACATGTGTTACCAACATAAAAAATAATAGTTTTCCTACCGATCGACTCTAGTATGCATAACTTGGTAAAATTCGGCCTCAAACAAAGTCAATTTCAAGTAATAATGGTAAAATGATAAAATTCAGTCTTTTAAACCTCAAAGCATGCATAACCAAACATAATTCATCCTCTAACAGCCCCCTCCCCTACCCATATCCACCCACCTTCAAAGAATATTTTTGTACTTTAAAACATGTGTTACCAATAAAAAAAATAACAGTTTTCCTATCCAACCGACTCTAGTATGCATAACTTGACAAAATTCAGCCTCAAACAAAGTCAATTTCAATTAATAATAGTAAAATGATAAAAATTCAGTCTCTTAAACCTCAAAGCATGCATAACCAAACATAATAATGGTACAACTATGACTTGGGCAAATATCAAGAAATTTAGCAGCAAAACCAGTAGTACTAAATGATGAAAATACATCTAGATACAAATCTAACCATAAATAATAACGTCCATATTAACAAATATAAATAATCTCCTTTACTTTAACTCCTAATGCAGCATAACAGTATAAATAGAGATCAGAAAAATGATTAAATCTTTCCATATTGAACTTTGTCAGCGGGCCATGCAATTGTAGATCCTAAAGCATCTTCAATGCGAGTCATATAAGAATTTGTTCCCCATAATAAAGCTTCAGGTTTCTTTGCCACATCAACCCATACTCTCATAGCATTAGGTCCGAGGGGAACGTGATGAACAAGATCTGTGGGCTCATTTGATGACCACCGTCCTTCAGCGACTACTTCCCCTGAACCAATCCAATCCAACAATTTACACTTACTCAAGTGTGTTGGTCTATGAGTGTTGACACTCTATCAATAAATCAATAAAAACAAGTATAAGCATAAAAAATAAACACAAATAACCATGAGTTATAATTATTGTTAGAATAACCTTACCGCGGGAGAAGGTATAGCTGGATTTGATTGTGAATCACTTTGATGGCCCACATGACATTGATAAATAATAAAAAAATGCACTAGTCAATGAATTATATCAGTAATGATATCAAACTTATTTTGATTACCTTATTCTGATTTTTTAAAAGTTGTTGATCATAGACTTCATCTCCCTCAATTCTTCGTGCACCTTCTCACAAGTATCTTCCAACCTCTTCATCTTAGAATCAGATTGTTGTAAAACACTAAATGTTGTAAGTTTAACCCACGTGCAAAGGCCTCTCACACGTCCACATCTTTCTTTGCCAAAAACTTTACCAAGACCATCATCATTCAAATTTTGTGTTACAGATTCAGGATGCTCAACCTGAACTTGTTTCAATTTATGCTAAAATAACGAAAACTCAATGTTAAAGCATCAAATTTATGCAACCTACCCAACCATTCACATATAAAATGTACTTACAATACCTTAGCAACTTTTGCACTCACTGGCTCACCATTTTTTCTCTTATGTGCTTCAATCCAAGTATCAACTCTCGTTATCGAGCTTGGATTAGGACTACTCTTTTCTAAACAAAAGAAAAAAATGTTTAAGTACTACAAGTAGAACTTATCACTTGTTGAACAAGTTGAACATGAATGACCAATTCATGAGTCAAACGGGCATATCCTTTACGGCTACAAGGCTGAGGGATCTGAGTTTTTTTATACTCTTGAGATTATCACTTGTAGCCTACACATTAACAAATATTCAATATCAAACATAGTCATGATGCAATTTTAAATAATACTTGTGGTACTTACCTTAAATCTTGCACTTATTTTCTCCTTGATGAAATCTTTCCAGTCATGAATTGATTTGATGTTACCAGGCTTAAGACTAAGTAACTTTTCTTCATCGTCTCTAGTTTCACTTATTTTTCTCATAAGCGATGATTTAGAACATGACCAAAGGCGACCCATTTATTGTATCATTTTCTTTTCGCATAAGTCATCAATCTGGTATCGTGCCTAGTATCATAGTAAGAAATATAGTCATTGCTAGAACAATAAACAAAGCTGAAAGGTAAACTTAACATTAAATGTTAGTACTTGCACAGATTTCCACATAATTTCTCTCATCCCTGAAGGAAGCTTCCTCCAATCCACAAGTGTAACAGGAATAACCTCCCGGACAATAACACCTAAAAAAGAAGATAGTTTCACAGACTCTTCTCCAATAGATTGTCCTAAATGATTTGTCATAACAAATTGTCTTTTACCAGGCTTCACGACAATATTATTCGTTTTTATTTGACCTCTCGTTCTTTTAACTTTTTCAGGCAATGTTGGTTGGACTTGTGATTCGAGGTCACTTGCATGTTAGCCATCTCTAATAGGTTGTTCTGAGTGGTTAGGAGATTGATGTGTTTGAGGTGAAGCAACTCTGAGACTAGATCCCCTTGTATGTCTTGCAGGTGAATCTAAAAGGATTTCACGGGCATCACGTTGTGTAATTTCATGTCTAGGAGTTCCTCACATGGAATTAACTTACGAACAGCCCCCTCGTATGTTTTACAGGAGAATCTAAATCTAGATCTACTGTTTATTGTAGCTCATGCTCATGCGTTGACCTCCGACTATACATTTTCTTAGTGATTGGAGCCATAATTGAACTTATGTCAAAACATGATTTTGACCTTGGTGTTGGTTAACAAGGGTAAAACCATCTTCAATTCTAACACCATTACCAACATTAGCCCAATCACACTTGAAGATTGGAAGCTGAAATTTGTAATAGTCTAACAAAATAATATCCTTTATATCCCATAATAAGAAACCACATCAGCTACTTGTGAAACATCTTTCGCACTTGATCTACACATTGTTGTAGCTTCAACAGAGATACCACTATTTTGTCTAGACTTTTCAGCTTCCTTTGTGTGAAATCGATATCCATTAATCACAAGGCCAGTAAATGACATTGTATTTTTACGAGCACCATTTGCAAGCCACCTCAATTAGCTTAAGATATGTTAGCATATTATAGTTGTAAACATTAATATGTCACACTTAAAGCCTAAACTAGTGTTGTAATATAACCTTCTTTTTCAACCATGTTGTAAACATCTCTGTATGTCTCTTCCACAATAGGTTGCCATTCTTTTGAAGAGATCTATTGGATTGCTTCAACTCCTCCAAATGTACCCAAAGAAATTATTTTTAAAGTAAGTGGACTTTAATGTTATTAATATATACAACATGACATGTTGACTAGATAATGACTAGATAACTTATTGTATAAATGTTTCAACTATAGACATGTTTAACACGTCACAACGATGAGCACTCTCCAACAATTCATCACTCATGGTAATTTTTATTCCTTTTGATATTGGGCGCCCTACAAGGATAACATCACTAGAAAACTCTTCATTGCGGCATTGTTGATGTCCTATTTCACTTGCTTGCTCTATAAACTCACTACAAAATTTCGTGCACTCTTCTGCAAGATAGCATTTTGCAATGCATCCTTCAGGTCGTGCATGGTTCCTAACGTATCCTTTGAGTATCTTTATATATCTATCAGCGAACTACTAAATCAAACTCAATATAGTTTTCACGATCATTGTAAATATAAATTAAAATAATGAATAAAAGTTACCGATCGAAAGGATACATCCAACAAAATTGGACATGACCACATAAACGTGCTTCTCTTCCTAAATGTATTGGCAAGTCAGTCATGATGTCAAAAAAGGAAGAGGGAGTATCTTTCCAGTATGCACAACGTCTCAACGATCTCATCCTCCAAATATTGCACTTTTTCTCTTTCAATAACACGTTGACATAGTCTATTAAAAATGAGCACAATCTATAAATCACACTTCTTGGTCATGTTGGAAGAAATCCCCTTAAAGCAGTAGCAAGCAGATGTTGAATTAGAACATGACAATCATGAGATTTCAGCCCCAATATCTTGCACTCTTTCAGTGATATGTAATTTTCGATATTTGAGTGATACCCATCGGGTAACTTGAGATTAAATAGTCTCTTGCAAAACAATTGTCTCTCATATTTTGATATTGAATGTTGAGTTGCTGGAAGATAGGTCTTATCACCCTTTTTTGTGGATGCAAGTGATGTCTAATTCTCATGTTCTTCAAATCTAAATGAGCATTATACCCATCTTTTAATTTGTCATTCATGTTCAAAAATGTACCAAGAAGGCTTTCACAAATATTTTTTTCAATGTGCATGACATCTAAATTATGGCGCAACGCCAACCCCTACAAAATAAAATATATATGGCTTAATGCCAAATCTTACTAAGTTGTGCCAATTAGTTTGTAATGTAAATATAAATTTAGAAAATGGGTACCTCCCAGTTGGGTAAATAAAAAAATATTGATCTTTTCTCCAAATGGTAGTAACTTCCCCAGTCTTTTTTTTTCTTCTTCGCACATTTTCCAAAATCATTCACAAAGTCAATGAGTTCTCGAGCAATGGTGACTCCAGTCATGACTCTAGGTGCATTATCTTTCTCTTCAGTTCCGTCAAACCAAGACTTTTTTGTCCTTAAATGATGATTTGGTGGCAAAAAATGTCTATGCCCCACATATGCGAACTTCTTGCTATATTTCAACCAACATGAGTGAGTATTTATACGACAAGTAGGACATGCCTTATTGCCCTTTGTTGTGCATCCAACAAGATTACCATAAGCTGGAAAATCATTAATAGTCCACAACAAAATTGCCCTAAAATTAATAAACCCCTTCTGGAAGGAATCATACATTTACACAACATTATTCCACAGTTCTTGCAAATCCTCTATGAGTGATTGCAAAAAAATATCAATGTCATTGTCAGGTTGCTTTGGACCAGGAATCAATAATGTCAACATGATATTTTCTTTCTTCATGCACGACGACAGTGATAAGTTATATATGATAAGCATGACTATCCAACAGCTATAGTTGGTACTTAAACTCCTGAATGGGTTGATACCATCTGCTGCAAGGCCAAGTCTAAGATTTTGTGAATCGCTTGAAAAAGCTAGCCATTTATCATTCACCAAGTCCCATGCCACAAAGTCTATTAGGTGACGCATTTTCCCATCATTGCTTTTGTTGTAGAAATGTCACCTTAAAGCTTCAGCCATTTTTGGATACATGAACATTCTCCTAAACCTTGAAATCATAGGAAAATAGCGTAGAACTTTTTCTAGAACACATTTTCTAACTTTATTTGTGCGTTTATCAGTTTTCCATCTTGAAGAACCACATTTTGGACATGTCTCCAGTTTTTTCAATCTATTTTCTAAAGAGACAACAATCATTCACACATGCATGAATTTTTGTATACCCCAAATTAAATTTTCAAAGAAATTTTTTCACAGAGTACATGGTATTGGGTAGCACATGTTTAGGCAGTATCATATCACCCAAAGTCTCTAAAAGAGTATTGAAACTCTTATCAGTCCACTGACTTACAGTTTTTAGTTTGTAAAGAGGCACAATAGCTGATAAGTTTGTGAACCTCGTACAACTTGGATATAAAAGGGTCCTGACATCATCTAATGTTTTGCTAAAGTCCTCATCTCTTCACTCAGAATGCTCCACATACTCTTCATCATGTTCATATGTGGTCCTGTATAAGTGATAAGCATCATTGTCCGCTTCCATTTCATCATCTTCATCATACCTAACAAGTTCTCCATGATGATACCAATTTGTACATGTAGGATCCATGCCTTTGATAATTAAATGCTCAAAAACATCATTCAGATATTGATGACTCATGTTCCTACATTTCCTACAAGGGCATGAAATTTTTTTAAGATGATCTGCATTAGCCATGGCCTCTCTAATGAATTGTCTTGCTCTTTGCATGTACTCGTCCGAAGCTCTATTGATTCAAAAGTAAAATCTAAGTACTTAGACTATCTTTTTCAATACTAAGATTAAACTAGCGTGAGAATTAATTTTCATTACCTCTTACAATGCACCCAATCTTTATCGATCATGGAAACTATAACTATAAATATAAGAAACATATTAATTACATACATTTAGTTCATACTTGTAGGCGCTAAATAAAACATGTCAAATTTATTCATTTTTTACAAATAAACATGTATACATTTATCCTGTATATATTGAATAGAATCATTATATGAAGAATTTATGTGTTTTTTTGTGGGCACTACCCATGGACATAGGATAACACATAAATGTATCCTCATATGACACAAAGAGTAAAGGAACAACTGTTAGTGCAAAGGTAAATAGTCAGCTAGTGTCCCCATCTCAACCATGTGGGTATGGTTCATTGGCAACTAGCTGCTCTTTATCTAACCTAATACAAACCACACTACAGTTAAGACACACATGTTTAGTTTTTTAAACACACATATATGAGTAGATTGGAAAAACACTTGCAATTGATGCAATAGATAGTGCAACGAATGCACCACACATATATAGTTTTTTTAAACACACATATATAGTTAAAACATAAGCTTCAAACAATTTTAGTAATTAAATGTAGACTCTGTAACATTCTACCAGGTTTAAAATCAAGTTAAAAAACTACAGTAATATATTCAAGAACAATTTGTAAGTCCTGTGCTTAAAATCAAGATAAATTAATGCAGGTTTTGCATTTCAGTCAAAGGGGATTGACTTCATCTCAAGAAGTCATTTAGCTACCCGCTATATATCTCTCTAACAAGCCCTCTATTTTATGTTTCGAATTACCAAGCCTTCAGTTCACAGGGAACAATGGAGAAAAGGGAATTTCAGAAAATAAAATGGGAGGGAAAATTCAGATAACCACACAAAACATTCACAGGGAAAATGGAGAAAAGGGAGGAAAGGACAAGCCTTCGGTTCACAAAAATGTTTCAGAAGGACAACATGCAAAAATTTAAATCTCAAACCTGAAAATCAATCTGCAGCCTTAGTTCCTCTGTCTTTGAACGAGAGAGTGAGAGAGAAGCCAATCACTACGCATCTTCAATCCCTAGGTCTTCTAAGAAGGAGAAGCTCCGTCGAAGTCCAGCCATAGGTCGTCTGAGTGGGAGAAGTTGCGCGAGAAGAATGGTGAGTAGAGAAGAAAGGATTTTCAAAGAGAAAATCGTGAGCTTCTATGAAAGGATTTTCAGAGCTTCTCTGAAATGGAGAAGAAAATCACGAATTTGGTGTGTTTTAAGGATGATGGCCGAGAGGGAAATGAGAGCTCGAGAGGGAAATGAGTTTTTGAGCGAATTGGGGTCCAATTTTTTCTTAAGTAATCCAACGCTTCTATTTTGCTCCTTCTATTTTACATGAATAAATTTTACATGATTTTTAATTCTCTTGTTAATTTAAGTTTTCAACAATAGGACAGTGAAACTCTTGTATTTTTTTCCTGCAGAATACTATATTTCTTGTAGTGTAATAAATCAAGTAGACTATTAATTTATACATCGAGAGGAGGTTAAGGGAAGCAACGATGAAGATAGGCCATAATGGACTTGTATTGAGTTTGTTGTTGTTGAAGAAAGTTGTTGTAATTGTGCATTCTTGAGTTTCATACATTCTTTCACCATGAGAGACAATATTTTCATTCTCAACCGTTCTTTCTTCATGTATTTCTTGAGGAACATTATCCCGTTGAGTCCTAGATGGTACTCCCCTCAGTATCCTTCATTATTGGTTGTAAGATTCATACTTTTAAGGGATACCTTTGGGTATGTGTCATAGTAGTCAATTTCAACAAAATACCCATCCTCTAATTGTGAGTTGTTTATTCATGGACCTTAGACCATAGTTGACTACATCTTGTCCACAAATTATTCAATTGGCTTCTATGGGATCAAAATCATTTATAATAGCTCATGCCAAGGTATTAAAATAGCATGGTTACATCATATGGG
This sequence comes from Datisca glomerata, assembly GCA_003255025.1. Classification (NCBI taxonomy): domain Eukaryota; kingdom Viridiplantae; phylum Streptophyta; class Magnoliopsida; order Cucurbitales; family Datiscaceae; genus Datisca; species Datisca glomerata. The sequence goes on from QANY01005078.1 coordinate 140,731, forward strand.
ATATCTAAGATGCTGTCCAATGAGCACCCATAAATGATTATGGGTAGCCCATTCACACATGATTTCAAAATTAATGGATACCTAGTGAAAGAAGATTGCAATAAAACAACCTAACAAGTCTAGGATACATTTTTAACTTTAATGTGAAGACAGTTTCCCAACTCATTCTACATAGGAGAGGAATTACCTTCATCCCATCAAAATCCATAATATTAATATTTCTTCTCATTGCAATATTCCCATTCTCATACTTATGAAATGAATCACTAGTTTCTTCATCAAGAAAAAAAATTATCATCATATCTTGACTCTTCTTCAATGGAGGATGGTTCTTTAAGTCTTTTCCATTTTGATGCCCTAGAAGATGTTGAGGAACTAGCCTTAGGAGCAGTAGAGAAGTAAGATATTTGTAACATATGAAGAACTTTAAGAAATTGAAGAGAATTAGAATAGATTTGTTGAAGAAAATTTGAGTTCAGAAGTGGGTTTTTGGGAAAGAGGGGTTATGGTTTTGAGAGAAAAGGAAACAGGAAAAATTGAGAAGAGGATGGTGAAATCTTATTTTTAACGCGAGGTGATTTCTAGTTTTGCAATAGAGCAATCGACCGCTGGTCATTGATCGATCGTCCGCTCCTGGCAGAGAAGCAAAGATTTTTCCCTACTTTGACCTCGTTCATTCCCTCATCTGTAACTCATTCATTCCCTCATCCGAAGCTTGTCTATGGCCTCATCCGTTGTTCGTCCATTGCCTCTAGAGATGTACAATTAATTTTTACGTTTCATGATATTGACTCTTAATGCTCTAATATTAAAAGCATGTGATGATATTGACACGTTTAATATTAGAGCATTAAGAGTCATATCATAGGAAAATAACAAATGGATACTAAAATTCATTGTATTTTGTTCATAATCATAGTGGTCAATTTTGTTCTGTTTTGGTCGGAACAGACAGAATATTATGCAGAACGAAATGAAATAGGGGTGGTAAATATGTCACTAATTTACCGGTTAAATATTATTTAGGCTGCAATGAAACATAAACACTGACGCAAGCTCAATGGCAACGACGCTTCCTGCGACCCAAGTATAGGACTGACTTCCTCCTGCGTTCGAATCCAAGGTACTCTCTTAATTTTTTATTTTTTATTTATTTCTTTTACTTCTTTTGATTTGTAAATCATTATATTTTATATTCCACTTTAATTTTAATGAATCAAATTAATTTATCACCATTTTACTTTTAAATATTTAAAATTGTATACAAGTCATAATAATTTTGTTTGATATATAATTGAAATTGTGTAATATACACGTATTATTCAATATGATAAAACTTATATAATGTTAAAAGAACTCATTTCTTGTTGTATTTTATTTACAATTATGTCTTGTTAGTAAATTATAATTCATGAGATAAATTTTTAAACATATATTTTTATATTAAATCTTATATTATGATTTAATATTTCTGATATATTTTTTTTGAAACGGAATACCAAATTATCCGAAATGTTCTATTTATTCAAAAACCAAAATGGTCACCGAAACTGAGTTGACTACTATGTTCATGATACTAAGTTCTAATCTAATTTTAGAAAATCTTTCTTCATTTAGAGATTTCATGAATAAATCTGCAAGCTGATTTTCAGTGTCCACAAATTCTAAAATTCTATCGCTCTTTTGAATATGATCTCCTATAAAATGATGCCTAACATCAATGTGCTTGCTTCCAGAGCGTAAAATATGTTTTTCTTAAAGATTTATGGCACTAGTGCTATCACATTTTATAGGAACGTGATCAAAATGTAGTCCAAAGTTTCTTAAGGTTTGCTTCATCCATAGAATTTGTGCACAACAACTAGAACATACACTATGCCTCAGTCGTGGACAATGCTAAGGAGTTTTACTTTTCACTAAACCAAGACACTAGGGATTTACATAAAAATTGAAAAAAAATCACTAGTGCTTTTCGATCTAGCATATTTCTAGCATAATCCGCATTCAAATAACCAACAAACTTCATAGAAGATTCTTTTGAATACCAAATGCCTAAAGAAGATGTACCACTTAAATATTTCAAAATCATTTTTAACACATTTAAGTGGGATTTCTTAGATTTTAATGAAAATGAGCTCACAGATACACATTAAACATAATATGTGGCCTACTAGTAGTTAAATAGAGAAGAGAGCCGATCATACCTTGATAAAGCTTGTTGTCTACATCCTTACCTTTTTCATCTTTGTCTAACTTCAAGGTGGTGCTCATGGAGGTATTTTTTGCTTTTACATTTTCCATGCCAAATTTCTTTAGCATGTTCTTGATGTACTTTTCTTAGTTTATAAATATCCCTTCTTTTATTTGTTTGATTTGGAATCCAAGAAGGAAGTTTAATTCTCTCATTAGACTCACCTCAAACTCTTATTGCATCAGTCTTGGAAATTTCTCACACAAAGATTCATTAGTAGCTCCAAAAACAATATCATTAACATAAACTTTTACAAACAACATATCAGGTTCTTTAATTTTGACAAAAGTGTTGTATCAAATCTTTCTCATGCTAAAATTATGGTCACGTAAGAATTTACTTAGTCATACATACCATTCTTTAGAAGCTTGTTTGAGACCATAAATGGTATTTTTAAGTCTATACACATCATTAGAATATTCAACACTTTACAAATCAGGAGGTTGCTCGATGTAAGTTTCCTCTTTTATGTATCCATTTATAGATGCACATTTCATATCCATTTGGTATAAAGTAAAATTTTTATAAAATGCAAAAGCAAGCATGTTTCTAGTTTTGTTTCTAGAAACATGTGCAAAAGTTTCATCAAAATCAATTCCTTCTTCTTGATTGTAACCTTGTGCAACTAACCTAGCTTTGTTTTTAGTTACTACTCCATTTTCATCTACCTTATTTATAAAGAGCCATTTTGTGCCAATTACCAGATAACAAGATCCTACACCTCATTTCTTTCAAATTGATTTAACTACTCTTGCATAGCGAGAATCCAATATTCGTCATTTTTGGCTTCATAAAAATTTTTAGGTTCAAGAGTTGAAATGAAAGCAATATTACCTATAGAATCTCGTAGTGAAGATCGGGTTTGAATACCACTTTCAATGTCTCCCAAAATGAGCTCCATTGGATGGTCTTTATGTTTTTCCACTTTTTCAGAAGACGTTGATCATTTTCTTCCATAGTCGGCTCCTTGTTTAGCAAGCTTGGTATTTCTTCTACATCATCAAAAGACGTTGATCAATTTCTTTAGTAGTAACACAATCAGATTCATCAAATATTACATGCACAGATTCTTCAACTGTTAAAATTCTTTTATTAAACAGAAGATATGCTTTACTAGAGGATGAATAACCAAGAAATATATCAATATCATTTTTTGAGTCAAATTTATCTCTACTTTAAAATATCCAATGTTTGGAGTTTTGTTGTTCGAATGTTGATAGGGTGTTTTCTTTAAACTATGTCTTAGCATAACTCTATTTATACTGTAGCAATATGTGCTTATGGCCTCAGCCTAAAAATTTTAGGTAAGCCATTTTCACTCAGCATATCTCTTCTTTTGTTTGTTTGATTTAAAATCCAAGGAAGAGGTTTAATTCTCTCATGAGACTCATCTCAAACTCTTGTTGCATCATTCTTAAAAATTCCTCACATAGATTCATTAGTAGATCTAAAACAATTGTCAGCACAAATTTATAGAATCAACATATCAAGCCTTTAATTTTGACAAATAGAGTAGTATCAATCTTTCCCATGCTAAAATTATGGTCAGTAAGAATTTACTAAGTCGTTCATACCATGCTCTAGAAGTTTGTTTGAGACCATAAAGAGTCTTTTTAAGTCTATACACATCCATTTGATATAAAATAAATTTTTATAACATGAAAATGCAAGCAACATTCTTATTGACTCTTATCTAGCAACAGGTGCAAATATTTCATCAAAATCAATTTCTTCTTCTTGATTATAACCTTTTGCAACCAATCTAGCATTGTTTATAGTTACTATTCCATTTTCATCTATCTTATTTCTAAAAACCAATTTGGTGCCAATCCTCGAATTATCTGAGGGCCTAGGAACAAGATTCCAAACCTCATTATTCAAATTGATTTAACTCTTCTTGCATAGCAAGAATCTGATATTCATCATTTTTTATTTTACTAAAAAAATTTGGTTTGAGAGTTGAAATGAGAGCAACATTACAAATAGAATCTCGTAATGAATATCACTTTCAATGTTCCCCAAAATGAGCTCATTTGGATTATCTTTAATGTTTTCTCACTCTTTCAGAAGAGGTTGGGCATTTTCTTCATTTTCTTCGACAGACGGCTCCTTATTCAACAAGCTTGGTTGTTCTTCTATATCATCAAAGTTTTTAGAAATACATTTAGTAGTAGCACATTCAGATTCATCAAATACTACATGCATAGATTCTTCAACTACTAAAATTCTTTTATTAAAGACACGATATGCTTTACTAGAAGATGAATAACTAAAAAAAATACCAATATAAGTTTTTTAAGCAAATTTATCTCAATTATCTTCTTTGTTTTTTATGAAGATACTTGCTTCATGAAAGAAAAATCATCTAGCAAAGTTCTATTTATTGGAAAAAGAGACAAAAATGTATACATTATCATTTTAAATGAAATTATTCATCTGTCTCTATCAAGACTGGTCATCTGCCAGTGTATCAACAGACGGGGTTTTAAAGCGTATAAATTAAAAATGAAACTTTTGGTGAAACGTTAAAAAATAAGCGGTCGATCGAGCGACTACTATTGTACTAATAGATGTCCGCTCCTCACAGTTTATACTAACGGCTATTTTTTCTTGGCCTATAAATAGAGGCTCTTCTTGGAGCCTAAAGACAATAATTGAGTATGATTTCATTGAGAAAATTCTGAGAAAAACTTTACATTTCTTGAGCCATATAATTCTTCATCTTAGTGTTTTGAGTGTAGTTAATTTTGTAAGCATAATTGTATATCTACTCTAAGTGGGAGAGTTGTTCTTTTGTTCTTATGAACTATTGAAGCTGTAACTAGGTGTGAATGGTACCATCAAAATCAACCGTGTACAAGCTTTGATCTTCAACAATGAAGAAGGTCGTGATTCTAGTAGATTCTTCAAAGATGTACCTTGGAGCGTGGACGTAGATAAATAGTGCTGAACTTTATATAAATTTACTAGGACAAGATTGAAATGCTTCCAAGTTCGTGAACCGACATAGAAAAGTGACATAGACCACGACGTTGCTAGCATCAAATCGGCATATACTAAATCTTTCTTCCCTTTCACTTATAATCACTCTCTTAGCCACATACCAAATTGGCATAAATTCATGAAGCCGCCCATATTATGTCCACAAACCTATATGGTTTAAAATCGAGGAGAATTCTGTAAAATCCCATAAATTCAATATTAGCAAATTCAATTTTGTATGTGTGTGATAGACCTGAAGTACAAAATCCAGAATTAATGAAATGGAATCTAGTTACCTTACTTTTAACCAACTGAGAAACCACAATGGAGAGACAACGGCACCACTCCAACAGCACACAAAACTGCACCAATGATTCAAGCCAGGCATCTTACTTCAGCCCAAATTTACCGTAAATAAGACCCAAAAATCAAAAGGGGGACAAAGAAAACCCAAAGCAAGCTCACTCGTAAAGCCACAAATGCTCAAGAAGAGGTTAATCTGAGCATAATGACGCATCAACAGCAACAACAATCAATAAAGAAAAGAAAAATGAGTCATGGTGAGGAAGGAAGAAAGGGGAAAAAAGCAAAGAGAAACCGAGACGACGGGAACAATCGGGAGGGAGGGTAAAATGGAGCTAGGATTTTCCCTACTCCAATACTACGACCAACTGAACCAATCCACACTCAATAAAACCCTCTATTAATAGCATTGAATTATCACATTTTTAGTGAAAACACGATCAAATACAAAAAGTGGTCAAAAGAAACCAAAATTTTCAGAATGCGCTTATTTTTTTCTTGTTTTGTTCGGCGATATACCAATTCACCCCAAAATGAAAATTCCCCTAAAAATTTCAAGGTCTCTCTTTGACTCTTGTTCAGCGAGAAGCACTCCCGATTGCCCATGCTTGAGATCCACCCATTTCCTCATTGTCCTTTCCTCTTCGGCTTCACCGCTCATCACCAAGTTCTTCTTCATTCTCAGTTGCCCCACAGTCGAGCTTCTTCTTCTTTGTTCTCAAGGCGATTGAGGTAGGGTTTGATTTTCCATGTTCATTTTCTTCTTCATATGAGCGTTGAGTTTCATGGCTTTTATGTCATTCATTTTTCAGCTCCTAGAATAGATAGGTAGGGCTTCAAAACGTGCGCACATGATAGTGTGACTGGGCATTCATGGCATATCTCTGTCTATACATTTTTGTCTCATAAGAACAAAGAGCTAGGGCTCACAACATGAAATCGTGAGCAATCGTGGCCTCTCAATACAAAGAATTAGTGCTCTTTGTTTTGCCACCTAATCGAGAGGCAGAGATCTTCATATTTCTTTATTCTAACCACTTAACAAAATTTTTTACTCCTATGCTTAAATTTCTTAAGGAATTTAGCTTGTTTTTCTTTAGAATGATAGTTCCTATATTATTTTGCATTGATTGTATATTTACCGCTCAACTTCTTTCCCCAAAAATCAAATGGCGCAGTGGCATGGCTCTTCATTTTTGTCACAGATATAAAGTATTTGTGGCTTCGTTTCATCTAACAGAGGTAGTGTTTCTTCATTTTAATCTTGATGGCTTACCCACAAACCTATTGGCTCATATATTTGCTTTGATTACTTCATTCACTAGTTTATCCCAATAATTTTTTCTTCTTTTCATTTCTTTTTTCAGTATTTATTCATTAATAATTATTTTTAAAAAAATTGAGGACAAATAGATTTTGCATGAAATCGAAGGAGCAATCTTTGGGTAGAACAGAGTTTGAGCTTTGCTGGTTGTAAAATTGATGATGACTCCAGTACTTGTTTCGTTCGCCATGCCTACGCTCAACATGCATGCAGTCCCCCTCTCCCTCGGTTTCTATATGAAATGGAAATGGTTGTATTGAATTCTTAGAGGTAAGCCACAGATCAATGACTATTTTAATTTTCCTTTCAAAAATTAATCAGCATTCCTGGAATTTTAGTATAATCTTGGTAAATTCACGTCTCTCTAGCACTATTTTGGCATCAAATTTTTGGATCAGATAAAAATCAATTGTAAATCTTCATTGTTTCATGTTCTGATTTTATTTCTGGCATCAAATTGTTTTGTGTTCTGATATCATACCTTTAATTAATGCTTGTCATTCTTCTAGTTTTTTGTTTGTTTCGAACTCAAGAAGCCGACGGGGTTGTTTACTCCATACTTTTCAAAGCTACAATTACAAATTCAGCTTTAACCTCAAGAATTTTTAACAGGTTTGTACTTGAAAGTTGATTTAATTGAGTTTTTTCCATTGTATTGTACAATGTAATTATAAATTATAAGTTATTGGTTAAGCATTTTCTTGATCTGATGTTAAACTATCTTCCCAATACTTCCACTAACATTTTAGTTTTATCTTTTGCTGGAATAATTAGTTAAACATAGTTTGCAATAGTTTATGTTTCTACCCTAGTTTAAAGAGCTTAATGGGATGCCAATCTTACTTTAGATAACTTACAGAAGGGGGGTTTTCTTTTGCTAACCTCTCTCTCTCAGCTTCGACAGTTCTCTTTCTCTCAGCACTTTAACCTTCTATATCATAGCCATATGGTTATACCTGTCTAACTATTGCAGTAACTATTACCTTATTGTTATATATAAGAGTAGTAGAGATCAGTTTGACCAGAACATCATTGTTAATAAAAAACACTTAGCAGTTGCTATTTCCTTTTCTTCAAAATGACCCGATGGTAGTAAGATAAATCGCTGAACTAGTTAAACTATAGATTCTCTTAAATTAATGTACTCATACAAGCACCACGAACTCATTTTTCATGAATCCAGTTGAGCTGTCTAGCAAGGGAAGGCCACAAGTTTTTTATGATGTTACTCTCGCTCTAAACACGCTTGGTATCTGCATTTTCTCATTAAGTGAAGAACCTAGTTATTCAATCCCTTCATTGTCATTCTTCCTAAGAAGAAGTAAGGGTATTAATGCTCTCTATTTACATGTTCTTAGGTTGAGATGAAAATCATCTGAAATACATTATTAGTAAGCTGAGTATCCATGATTGTTGATGCCAATTCCTTATGCATGATAATGTTAAGTGTCAACAAGTCACATATAATTGATGCGGTTATTGAAGCAAAGTGTTTGTTGCTAAAACAGGAAGGAATACAGCCTCAGACTGTGAGTGGACAGTTTATAGTTATGTAGTTAAGGTTTTTATCTATTTCAACTAGGTCCTAATCGCTAAAAGATTACATCTTGCATCATCAGATTCCTATGGTGGTTTTTTTCCTTTGTTGTTTCACTGTCTTTTTGGCCTTGAGCCTGTCCTTAGATTTTATTCTTTTGATCTTGACTCGAAACCTAGAATCTGAAGCCTTGTTCTATCTTTAAGGTATATCAACATCTACTTATGCATCTTCTATGGTATTATTCTTATTTTCTCTTTACTAGTGACGTGGCTCTTCATTTTTGTCACATATATAAAGCATTTGTGGCTTCATTTTCGTCTAATAAAGGTAGGGTTTCTTCATTTTAAGCTTGATCACTTACCTGCAGGCCTATTGGCTCGCATATTTTCTCTGATTACTTCATTCATATCTTTAATTAATGCTTGTCACTTTTTATGGATTTTTTTGGTTTGTTTCCAGCTCAAGAAGCCGATGGGGTTGTTTACTCCATCCTTTTCAAAGCTACAATTGTAAATTCTGCTTTAACCATAAGAATTTAAAATAGGTTTGGACTTGAAAGTTGATTTAATTGACTTTTTCATTGCATTGTACAATGTAATTATAAATTAGGAGTTATTAGTTAAGCATTTTCTTGATCTGCTATTAAAATATCTTTCATTATAATTTATTGACAGTATGGAGCACTTGAACATACAACCAAGGAAATGACACTTCTTTCTATTTATTCTCAAGCTTGAGGTGACCTCACTGGAATTTCATTTGCAAACAAGTGCCATCAAAGTAGTTGATACACATGGTTGAACAAGTACGTATTTTGTTTTTCTCTATTCTTCTTTTGGATTTTCCAAATAGGGTTTTACTTTACTATCCTAAAAACATCATCATTAATTAAAGATAGTAAAGTAAAACCATATTTGGAAAATCCAAAAGAAGAATAGAGAAAGACAAAATACGTACTTGTTCAACCATGTGTATCAACTACTTTGGTGGCACTTGTTTGCAAATGAAATTATAGGAGGAAAGAGTACTATTCAAGTGCTTCATACTGTCAATAAATTATAATGGCAGTAGAATTTGTAACAGGTTTGTGTGTGTCCTATGTATGTTTGTACTTGTTTTCTTGAATTGGTAAAATACTGCCTATTAGCTGGGTTAAATGCTACTTGGAAGATTGTGATGTTCTTTTATGTTATGAGCGAAGTGGCACTTGATACTTTAGTAGTCGCAACATTCATGTTAGAGAATCACATGTTTATTGGATAATATAAAGTTTGTAGCTTCTAGGTGCGTATATAACTCTAATATTTTTAAAGATTTCTCGTTCTTTTTTGTCTCTCTAACTGGATAGAAGTTGTAAATCGATACACATTGAGGATAGCTTATCCTCTTTTGTACATCTCCATATTAGTAATGAAATATTATCGTTACAAGGGATTTCCCTTTTTATATTTTGCATGGGGTTAAGTCTTTTAGCTGTCATAGTCGGCTAGCCATTTTTGGTTAAGCTGGCCTTTTCTTTGACTTTTCTTTTGGGTTTATCAACTATATGTCTCACATTTACACCTAAACAAGTTGGCTAGCTTGTTATTAGCTCTTTAATAGTCTCTAAATGTTGAGTGATGTCGTTGTGAGTGCTTATTTGTAATTAAAGTTCTTATTTCCACTACAACAATCGTCCACTGAAATCATCCCTTTTCATTCAATCAGTATTTGAAGCAAGTATGGTATCAATCTATTGAACAGAGTTATTTTAAAACTTTTTCTTTTTTGCAAATTTTGATCTAAATAATGGCTCACTTATCTAGTGTTTTGAAACACGTTTGAAGATATCCTAGTTTAGAACATGAAATGGATATTCCTTTGGTTGTTATGATTAAGATAAATCTTTCTCTACTGATTTTTTGTAACATTGATTTAAGGTGCTTTACTGCTTTTGATCTTTGATGTATCGTTTTATCCACATTTCTCTCTCCCTCTCTCTACCCTCTCTCTCTCTCTCACACACACATCTAATAAGTCATTTCTTAGTTGTTGATCATTTAGATTATACTATTTGGAATATGAGGCTTGCTTCTTCATCTGAATGGATCATCCATATTTTGGTACAATACTTTAATCGTGTCCTGAAGTATCACCAAGGCAGTTACCTGCGCCACCACCTCATCACCAAGAAAAACCACCAAGTGGACCTCCTAGAGTACCTCCACATTCAGTACCTAGATTTTAGTTTTTTTAGATAAATTACTTTTGCTTGCTTTACGTAAAAATCAATATGTAATTATTATTTTGAGATGTGACTTCTAGTAGACAATTAGTATGTAGTAGTTTTGACTAATTAAATAAAATGATATGTGATTTTATTTTTTTGTGATAGTTTTTGAAAAGTTATTTATTTTTATATTTGTACAATTGTAAATTGTAAGTGTAAGTAATAAAAAAAGTTATGAAAAATATTTAATAACATTAAGAAAACAATAAGTAATGAAAAATGTTATGAAAGACTTACGATAATATTTATAAAACACTATGAAATACCTATGATAGCATTTATTAAATGGTGTTAAAGACCTACTATAGCATTTATAAAATGCTAGGAATAGCTTTTTAAAGCATTTTTAAAATACTATGAAAAGCTATCAGGGTTTTTAAAATGCTATGAAAAGCCTATGAAAAATATTTGATAGCGTTTAACAAACGCTATAAAAAGCTTTTGATAGCGTTTTAAAAATGCTATCATGGGCTTTGTATAGCGTTTAAAAAATGCTACTATAGGTAGCGGACTTTTAATTACGTCGGTATACACAACGTTTTTGAAAAGACTATCGAAATCCTATGATAGCATTTTTGGCTGCTATTGTAGCCTTTTTTATCGTAGTGCCAGTAGTCCACAATGAAAGTCAACATGAAAAGCATCAAAATACCCAAAACAGCCTTAAAATCTCAACACAAATACGTAAACGTCCAGTAATACCTTTATGTAATAACCCAATTAAAGAGGAATTATAGTAAATGGATGGCTGTTAGGAAGTTAAAACTTTTAGTATAACTAAGAACAAAGAAACTACTAAATTTGAGAATCGTCTAAATAAAGGCGATATATTGAGCAAAGCAATAGGGCCCAAACGTTACTTTCTCTGAAGCTATTAATGCAAATGCAATTTACACTCGGATGAAAAAGAAGTAAAAGCATAATTCCTCTACAAGGAATTTGTATTCATTGTAGTTAAAAATCTAATGATAGAGAGACAATTTGATGATTATGAGTAGTCTAGTTTGATCTAAATAACAGATATCACTCACCGATACCTTAGGAGGCCTCCGAGATCGTTACGTCGTGACCGTTACACGACGTAATGGCCGCAATTTGATACCATGATCATGACCATTGGAATCGAAACCAATAACATAGATACGTTATTCATAAAGATTACAAAAGTATTTTTGACTTCTTTCTTTTCTGAAGCCGATATGAGCCATTGAGATTTGAGCCAACGATTCATATTGAAAAGGTCAGCCTCTTGTTCGTTAGATCAGGAAGTAAACTCTACCCCTAATTTCTAACTTTCGTGATTTTAATTTGGATAAAGAAGTTTTGGATAAGGTGTCGTGCCCAAAAGATGTCAATCGAGCTCACAATGTCTGTTATCCTCAAGGGGCCCTAAATCTAATTGCATTGTCTGACATTTTAATAAAAAGTACTCCGTATGTCATCAATGTACGTAAGTTATTACTACTTTTGGATGATTGATTACTCGTTTTGCTGCATTGTTAACTTTTTATTATTATTATTAGTAATTCATGAACCACCACTCGTGCAAACAACTTGTTGATTAAGTTTCAAACGTCACTTGTAGAATGTAGAACATGGGTTTGACAAGAATGATCATATAATATAACTAATTAGAAAAAATAACCCCTAAAAATAGTTGCTGTAAGTACAGCTTAATAAGTAATACTATATACTATGGGTGTAAGAAAAACCAACAAAATCAATTGAACCAGACCGAACAACATCTGTTTGGTCGTCTTGAAGATTTGAGGTGGTTCGATTCGGTCTTAGTTATATGCAATTAACATACAGTTCGGTTCAATCTACGATTTCTATGTAAAAATCATATCGGTTCACTTCAGACCGCATAAAATCCCCAAAAATCGATTATTTTAATTTTTCGAGACATGAAATCTATCATTTTATAAATAGTAACATGTTAAGAGTATTTAAGTAGCAAACACTTTAAACACGTTTTATCTATAATTTATAATATATTAAAAGTGTGAAGGATATGAGAATCATAGATAATTCTGTCCACTTATTTTCTTACATTACCCAAAATAACCTTATGATTTACTTGTGACATTAAATAATTGCCTACTTTTAAAACTACTAGTCAATTGTATGTGCGTTGCACGTGTTGGAGAAACCAACAATAAATAATATGTTACAGATAAAAGTGTTTGATCATTTTCTGACTTGTTAGGTCAAATACTAAGAATTTCAATCTATTAAAGGTGGTTGATATTTTTTGTTAAAGGTTTTGTGTTACTATCGAGAGATAATAACTTTTTTAATTAATATCTATATTTGACATGTTCCTAGATATTATAATTTGATTGTTGATCGTATTGTGAAATTGACCTCTACTTCGGTTCCTTGCCATATTTGGTTTGATGTGATTTTTCCTGGTGTTTTGATTTGATGTTTATATTGACTCTCATTAATTAGTTTTCTTGTTGCGATTTTGTTGATGAATTTTATTTCCTCAAAAAGGTAAAAAATATTTGAACTATTAGTTTCAATATTAAATTATTTGTTATAAAAGATAAGATGAATCAAGAATGCAAGAAATAAAATAACATAAAATAAAGAAGAAGGAGAAGGAGAAGGAGAAGGAGAAGAAGAAGGAGAAGAAGAAGAAGGATGAGAAGAAGAAGGAGAAGAAGGAGAAGAAGGAGAAGAAGAAGATGAAAGAGAAGAAGATGAAAGAGAAGAAGATGAAAGAGAAGAAGAAGATGAAAGAGAAGAAGAAGATGAAAGAGAAGAAGAAGATGAATAAGATGAAAGAGAAGAAGAAGATGAAGAGAAGAAGATGAAAGAGAAGAAGAAGATGAAGAGAAGAAGAGGATGAAGAGAGAACCAACTGTTTCTCTTGATTTTAGTCATGTGCAATCTCTTCCTTTTATAGGCAACATCAGAAAAACATATAAGAATGGAACTTACAATATTTATTTAGGAGTTTTACTTCTAATGTAAATGAGAGAGTTAAGAATCAAAGAGTTAGGAGTGGGGAGAGTTAGAGAAGTTAAGAGTAAAGAATGGTGACATCTAACTTATGTATTTACAACACTCCCCCTTAGATGTCCATTATACAAAAAATATGCCTCATTAAAACCTTACTAGGAAAAGACCCTTTGGGAAAAAATCCTAGTGAAGGAAAAAGAGTACAAAATTCTTATACTTGTAAAATTTTATCTGCCTCATCAAAACCTTACCAGGAAAACCCAATGAGAAAAACCTTGGCGAAGGAAAAATAGTACAGTATATCCATAGCGGACTCTTCTTTTATACTCCACTTGATGTTAATATGCCCATGAACATCACATGTCTCGAAGATGATGCATTCCAATCTTGTAAACAAGCTTCTTGAATGTTGTAGTAGGAAATGATTTAGTGAATAAGTCAGCTAGATTATGACTTGATTGAATTTGCTTCACATATATATCTCCATTCTTCTAGAAGTCATGCGTAGAAAATAATTTTGGTGAGATGTATTTTGTTTGATCTTCTTTTATATACCCTACTTTAAGTTGGACGATACATGCCGCATTATCTTTATATAAAGGTGTAGGGTTATCTTTGAATGAGGATAATCCATATGTTTCTATGATATGTTGGATAATTGACCTTAACCATATGTATTCTCTACTCGCCTCATAGATTGCAAGTATTTTGGAATGATTCGAAGAAGTAGCCACTATCGTTTGCCAAGATATAGTTGTATCACTGTAAGTAAACACATAACCAGCTTATGATTGACCCTTATGAGAGTTAGAAAGGTAACCAACATTTGCATATCCAATTAGTTGTGAGTTTGACGTCTTCGAATAATATAGACCCATGTTTATTGTTCCATGAAAATAACGAAATATATGTTTAACTCTCATCCAATGCATTCGAGTTGGTGAAGAACTATATCTTGCAAGTAGATTAATAGCAAATGCTATATCAGGACGGGTACAATTTGCAAGATACATGAGAGCACCAATTGCACTGAGATAAGGTACTTCAAGACCAAAGACTTCTTCATTATCTTCTCGAGGATGAAAATGGTCCTTTTTAATATAATGTGATCTCACAACCATTGGAGAACTCAATGGATGAGCTTTATCCATATAAGAGCGCTTCAGGACTTTCTTATGTAAGATGATCGATGGATTAATATTACTTCTGATAAATGTTATACTTGTAGACCCAGACAAAATTTTGTGTTTCTAAGATCTTTCATTTCGAACTCTCTTTTTAGATAAGTTATGGCCTTATCCAGATCTGTAGAGGCGCCAATGAGATTTAAATAATCTACATACACAACAAAAATGGCGAACCCTGATTCTAGTCTCTTAACGAAAACACATGGATAAATTATATTGTTTACATAACCTTCTTTCAAAAGGTATTCACTAAGGTGATTATACCACATATGCCTAGACTGTTTCAAACCATATAAAGATCGTTGTAATTTAATTGAACATATGTTATGGGATTTTGAATGACATGCTTCAGGCATTTTATATCCTTCTGGGATTTTCATATATATTTCACTGTGAAGCGAGCCATATAAGTATGTTGTTACCACATCCATAAGATGCATACTAAGTCATTCTGTAATAGCCAAGCTAATTAAAAATCGGAAGGTAATGCATAAACGCCATATTATTTTCATCAATTGTCTCAATATGACAACCACAAAGATGAATATCTCTAAATCTAAAGAGATTTCTTCTGGATCTTGTAGAGAATAATGCATCATTAATAATAAATTATATTCCATCAGGTAGTATAATGTTGGCTCTTCCGGAGCCCTCAATCAATTTCGCAGTGCCAGATATTGTATTTTCAATTGTTTCTTTTAATGTCAAATGAGAGAAATATCTTTTCTCCTTAAGAATCGTATGTGTTGATGCATTATCTACCAGACATACATCTTGAACATTAATTTTTGGCTCCTTCTAGTAATCTGTAAAAGTTATATTTATTCATTAACAAAGGAAATAATAAACTTTTACTTATGAAGAAACTACAAAATAATTTTTATAGTCTTGTTATTGAAAGCAATTAAAGAGACAAACAAAATAAAATAAGAAATGTAAACTTAAACAATGTGTGTATGATTCATGACATTATCTACGTTCTCAGCAGATTGCTCGAGAAAGTCAGAAATGTCTAAGTGGGTCATGGTCATGCCAACTGAATTATTATGATAATCAAAATTCATTTCAATCACTTTCCCTTTTTCTTTCATAGAAGCTTGATATAGATCAGCCAAATGCTTAGGCATGCGGCAGGCATGCGACCAATGACCTTTCATGCCACACCTATAACCGACTTCTTTATAATTCTTGGAAGGCTTATTATGTGAGCCCTTTCCTTTTCCATGATTTTCATCCATATGGTGGTATGGTGTGGTTTTCTTATTCTGATAACTATATGATTTACTATTATGATTATGACCACTATGGTGTCGACTACTTCGACCGTGAGGACGTCGCCCGCGTCCACGATTACTAAATGATGTAACATTCACTTTTGGGAATGGTGTTGAGCTAGTTGGGCGAGATTGATGGTTTTCCATTAAAAGCTCATTATTTTGTTTAGAAACAAGTAAGCAAGAGATTAATTCAGAGTATTTCTTAAATCCACACTCTCGATATAGCTGCTGCAGGAGCACATTCGAGACATGAAAAGTATAATATATTTTCTCTAACATATCTTCTTCAGTGACAATAACTTGTACCACTACCATAAAAAATATTTTAAGATATTATCTTATGTGTCATTGATAGGTTAAGAAAAACTTATATTATTTTAAATCTTGAACATGAAAATTATCTATCAATTAGTAAAAGAACATGTTAAACAATCTAATTGGAAATGAAATTAAAAAACTATATTTTCTCAGAAAAAATTATATTAAAAATCTATTTTATATTAATTTCTAAATTGTCATTTTAAACATAAATTAGAATATGTTATGTAAAAACACAAAGAAGTAATAATATATCATCAATAACTAATTCTAGATAAATACTACTTATAACTACCTGTTATAATTTATATCCAATTACCAAGCATAAAATAAAATAAGATTATTATCTTAGATTGGAATCAATTAGCAAACATAAAACACTACAAGAATTATGTGCTTTAATAGCATTGAAGGATTGCGTTTTAGCATAAAACGCAATCCTTGAGGCTATTTATTTCATCCCTCTCTCGATCACCTCTTTCTAAGCTTTGTATAGCAGATTTATCTCATCGAACTTCTCCTAGTCTCAGCTACTCTTCGTTTCACGTAAATTCCTAATTTCCATGCGTGACTTACAATCCTTCAATTTTTTGTTAAACATGTTTTAAATTTCCTGTGATTGGCTTTAAATGTATTTTCTTTTGTTACGATCTATTATGAAACAAAAGCAAGCAAAGAGCCAGAAAGCCACAACGGAGAGGAAGGATGGCTACGTTTCTCACATTCTAAAACTCTATTTTACTAATTCTATTAGGATTTTCCTTATTCGAGTGCTCTATTTATTGCAAGTTTTTTCAATGAAACCTAACTTTAAGTTATATACATCACCTATGATATTTCAATTCTAATTTTCGTTCAACTCCCAAACTTGGTTTGCTTGGTTATTTATTTGTAAAATAGACTGGGGCTTGACATAAATTTGATTAAAGCAATTAATAGGCTCTGTTATTCTCCATTAGACTTATGGATGTGGTTTTTCAATCTATACTTCTTCCTCTTGTTCGATTATTTATGTGTATTCAGTATTTTTGAAAAAAAATTAAAAAATGTTTTTATTTCTAAAACCCAATTTCTATGAGTTATGCTTCTTTTGAAGCTTAAATGCTTCATTCTGTGCAAAGTTAAGGTTAATTTTTTTGTTTCGTTGGATTTCCCTCTCCATACATGGTAATAGTTGTTTCTCCAGGTGGTAGTCAAATTGATTGGGGTGAAAGATAAGAGATTTAACTAGTATACTTTCTTGCAGTCATCGACCATGAAAATAATTTGAGATGATTACACAATTTATATCATTTTTTATTATGAAAATGCAATATGCTAACAAAGGTATATATTATGATGATGAAATCTGTGTATCATTTCTCCCTTTCTTTGCATTTTATGTAAATGTGAATGAGTTGATGAATGCTGATAATTGTTTGGATGTATGAATTGGTTAGTTAGGGGCAGAGATGATTCTAGTGGCTTTCCGTCTGAAATCTCTGACAGCAAAAAGCATCACTTTCCAAACCTCAGAGGAAACTTAGTCCCAATATGATGCTCGTAACTGCAAATCAATTCGTCGTTCATATAATTAACATGGAAATAAGATGAAATTGAAATGGTAGAAGTAGCATGTCTCATGTTTCCTTCAACTTCTCATGCTAGAAAATATGTTATTTGGCAGATGCAATGTTGGTAAAATGGAATATGAAATTATATGGTTAAGCACTATCTTTTGTCAGCAAAAGTCAAGTGTATGTTATCAAAGTTGATTCTTATTTCGTTTGTTGAATTCTTATTATATCTACTTTTCATGAGAAACCAATAGAAAATCACTTGAAGCCATGGTGAGTAAAGAGTTTTGTTAGAATGAGTTAGCTGATACATAGTCGATAATTGTCTCTACTAGGAATTAGTACAATACAGGTCAGGTTGGTGTAATGAAAGTTGTTAATGTTCTTGGATTTTCTCAAGCATTGGTAGTTTTTGGATCTTCCCATGTGATTATGAAAGTTATGTTCTTATGTTTTTTATGTGTTTTGTTTATAGTGCTTTCAGATTGCGATTCAACTCCAGTAATTTTTCTAGGAGCCAAATGAATTTTCATTGTCTAGCAAAACGACTTGGTATTAGTTTGGCATTGTACTTGTTTTATCAAGTCTTGGAAGTAAGGGGTTCTTCTGTGGATTTTGGTTAATTATGTGGTCTTCGGAGCTTTTGATGCTTTTGAGCCATTTAGGCAAAGTATTTCCACTCTGTTTTGCCTCGTCATTGTTAATTGAGTTATGTTTATCGATTATATAGGCTAACAATGTTTATTAGAGCAACTTGAAGGGCTCATTTCCTTACTAGCACGCATAGATCGCACTTTTAAGTCTTTTACTTAGTTTATCACAAAAGAATGACAAAGTAACTAACTTCTGATATTTTTTGCAGGTAGACCTAAATCAGGCCATTTCAATGGCTTTATATTGTACTTCTTTATCAGAGTCTGCATAGATCCATGGTAAAAATGTATATATTTAGTACTCAAACATGAATGAAATTGTGAACAACAAAAGTCCTCCACTCTATAAAAAATTATTACAAGTAATAAAAACACATTATTGCATGACAAATTACAAGTGTTTCCGTCATTTATGTGGGAATCTCCAACCATTTTCGCTAAAAACCCGTAAGAGTGTCATTTAGCTACGTTGCTGTCTAAAATGGGTTATCCTTGTAGTTTTTTTCAATTTATTTGTACTTTTATGTATTCACAGATACCCGACCCTATATATATTAATAAATAGTTTTAGGAAAGATATAAATGCACTAATAAAATCTCGTATAGATTTAGATAGTGTGCGACTGTTGGGGTATCCGCTCCATTTTGCCGATTATGCATGTGTATATTAATTTATTAATAATTGATAAATAAAACTAATATGCATTTAGCTGATTATCCATTCTTTCTCGATATCTGCAAGACACACACAAAGAAATCAAAGGGTCGGAGGGTCCCCGACCTAAGGGTCTCCGATGCCTAAGTCAATATCATCATCAGATTGCAGCATAGTTTTCCTTAGGGAGAAAAGGCATACCTCTTTTGTCAATCAGTGAAGCATTTATACCTGAGGCATTGGGTGGGTGAAAATGTGTTGAAAAAGCCTCTTGGAGGCGTGTTGGAGAAGTTTTGTGGGACACGGTGTCAGTCCTGGATGGCGCAGATTGGATGGAAAGAAGGCGACCTTGACATAAAGCTGGTGGATATTAAATATTGATGTGTCTATGAAATGACCAGACGGGGGCTATCCTGACATGTCAATTAGATGATTAAATAATTATTTACACCGCTTTATTTATTCTTTTTAGTAATCATGTCATTATCCTCACTCTCAACGATCTTAAATGTGAACAAACTTACTGGTGAAAATTACGTGGATTAGAAACGTAATCTTAATATCGTATTGACGGTAGAAAAGTACAAGTTTGTGCTCACCACCCCCACCCCTCCTCCCCTTGAGCCTATTGCTGAATCGACTCAAGAGGAAAATGATGCTTATGCTTCTTGGCTGCATTCTGACGAGATCAACATGTGTTACATCTTGGCATTAGTTAGTAATGTGTTACAACAACAACATCAGAACATGGAAACCACCGCTGATATGATGTTGAACATCACCAAAATGTTCAGGGATCAGGGTCGTCAAGCTAAACAATCTTCTGCGTGAAACTTCATAAACTGTCGGATGAAACCTGGAACTCCTGTCAGTGAACACATAATGCTGATAATAAGTTATCTGAATGAGATGGATATCATGGGTGCTGAGCTAGATGCTGAGACTTAAGTTGATATGATGCTTGAGACCATGTCTGGCACTTTTAAGAACTTCCAACTTAATTATTCGATGGATAATTTGAGGTATTCACTTCATAAGCTTATGAAAGAATTGCAAGCTGCTGAGACATTGTTTCTGAAGGGCAAGAGGAAGTTTGGACATGCAAACTTTACTAAAAGTAAGCTTTCCACCTTTGGCGTAAAATAGAAACACAATAGAGGTCCAAAGAAGGCTAAGAAGCAGAACTTGAAAGCTACAAAAGGGAAGGGCACTGCAAAAGTGAACAAGTTGAAAGACAAGTGTCATCATTGTGGAGCCGCTGGCCCTTGGAAGCCCAAATGCCCNTAAGCTTTCCACCTCTGGCGTAAAATAGGAACACAAGAGAGGTCCAAAGAAGGCTAAGAAGCAGAACTTGAAAGCTACAAAAGGGAAGGGCACTGCAAAAGTGAACAAGTTGAAAGACAAGTGTCATCATTGTGGAGCCGCTGGCCCTTGGAAGCCCAAATGCCCAGATTATCTCAACGAGTTGAAATCCAAAGGTTTGGTACTTGTTACTGAGGCCTATTATGTGACTGACTCTAATTTTTCATGGATTGTAGACTCTGTAGCCACTAACCATATTTGTTGTTCCCTGCAGGGGTTCAGGGAAGCTATAAGGCTCAACAAGGGTGAGTTCAACTTCCGTTTAGGAATAGAGCACTAGTATCGGCTCTACCAGTTGAAACTATTAAATTTTCATTTGATAGCAATTTAATGGAAAGATGCTTATTATATCCTGATTTTCAGAAGAACCTAATTTCAGTAGCTAGTTTGATTGAGCAGAGATTTTTTTTTAATTTCATTGTTAATGATTTTGGTATTTTTAAAAATAATTATTTGATCACTACTGCACGCTTGATAAATAAAATATTCTATGTAAAACCAATAGTTTCAATGATATGTGATACTGAAGCAAATATTGATTTACAAAAAGATAACAAAAGGTTGAAGTCTGACTCAATCGATTTAACCTACTTGCCGGACTTACGTCTTGGCCATATTAGCCTAGACAGGATTAAAATACTTGTAAAATATGGTCCACTGCAAACTTTAAGTGTGAGATCACTAACCACATGTGAATCCTTCATATGAGGCAAACAAATTGAGAGACACTTTTTAGCGAAGGGTAAAAAAGTCATTCAATGCCTTGAACTCGTATATAGTGATATATGTGGGCGAGAGAGAATGAATCGAACTATGATTGATATTTTTAGATCCATGATGAGTTACTCATCCCTCCAAGATTCATTATGGGAATTTTCGTTGGAAACAGCCGCATACATTTTGAACCAAGTTTTGTCAAAGGCGGTGCCTAACATGCCATATGAAAGATGGAGCGGAAAAAAGTCATCCATAAGCCACCTAAGGATATGGGGATGCCTGACACACATACTAAGACCTAAGACAAGCAATTTGGCCAGTCGATCATAAGTATGCATGTTTGTAGGATATCCCAAGGGAACGAAGGGATACATCTTTTGTAATATAACTAATAAGAAAACATTCATGAGCATGAATGCACATTTTCTTGAAGAGGGTACATGTCTTTTAGAGATTCTTTAACAGAAGTCTTAGATAAGGATCACGATAAACCTATTTCATACTCGCAGATCATGATTGGTCCTGAAGTAAATCTATATCAAGAAGCCATGAACGTCAAGATACAATCGATGTCTTCAAACGGAGTCTAGAATCTTGTAAATGCTCCTGAAGAGGTAAAACCAATAGGGTGTAGATGGATTTATAAGAATAGAGGTCTGGATGAAAATTTGGAGACATTCAAAGCTAGGCTAGCAGCCAAGTCCTACACACAAAAGGAAAGTATTAATTACAAGGATACCTTCTCACCGGTGGCCATGCTTAAGTCCATCTGAATTCTCACCATCGAATGGTGTAGAAGCAGGTGATGTGAGGATCAATGTTATTCATTTGGTAAGTGTCTTTTTGCTTGTAGTACTGACAAGTTTGGTTCTATTTTGTTGGAACTTATGATGTTGCGTTTTATAGATAAATCAATTAAAATAATTGTTCATCGGTATTTTTTTTAAAGTTGTTTAGGAGATCACGCTTACTAGCAACTTACAGTTTTTATGCAAATTTTTCCTTCTTTTTTAGGGAGGGGTGGAAGTGGTTTCCAACTTGATGATGCTTTACTTGTCATGTATGTGTTTGCTTGAGCTGTGTGTAAGTTTTCTTGGAAATAATTTCTAGCATATTTTTATGGGGCTTTGTTTATAACTGATCCACGCTTATAATCTATTTCATTTTGGTATTTCTAAGCTATATCTTCATTATTATTGAGTTGAGTTTCTGTTTTGCTTTTCTTTTTTGATGTTTCATTTCATGCTTCTTTTTCTATACACTTTTTCATGTAAAGGGTTTGGCATTAATGGATAGTATTTTTTATGAGGCAGTTTCAGTTAGCATCCTGATCAATATTATAATATTTGATTAAAATCTGACGAAGCACTGATGTTGATGTCTTGCATTTAGATACCTTTTTATAAGATATTAGTTTTCTGGGTCTCACTTGTGATATCGTACATCTAGGTATTTTCTTCTAGAGCATTTTGGTTCATGACACTTACGTATTCATATTCAGTGGGTACCGATCAATATTTTAACACTTTCTGATCAACTTTGGCAGTTAAACCAGCTTGAAAATGATTTTGTGGGGTCTTAAGTTTTTGGCAAGAAGAAGTTGCAAACATAGACTTGCTCACCATTTATCAAGTTTGAACATATTTCTTTGTTAATAATCATACCTCTTAGGCAAAAAATACAAAATAATAAAAATTCAATTGTTTTCTGCTTTCTGTTTTTTAAGAAACACTTGTATATATTTTAACGTATATTTATGTACAAGTAAAATTATTTTAAAAAACACTAGAGCATGTGTTTCTTGTAACAATGCTTCCACATGTCAAAATGTATTTTGAATAATAATATTTATCAAATACATATAATTTAAAATAACATTTTTAATGCATTAAATTGATTTCAGAAGAAACACTATCAATATTTGCTCAAATTTATAATATGTAATTCTTGAAGTATTGAAGAGATGTGAGGAGTGATTTTAAGATATTTGACGTGTTTTGTTTTACGGCCTATCATTGATTAGTATCTTGAAATGTGCTTATCCATGTGCTTAGCCATAGAAAGTGGACTACCCAAGTCATTTTCCCTATTTTGTTCACCCACCCAATGTAAGCGGGTGTGGATAGGAAACACAAATGGGGTGGATATGTTATGGGTAAACAATACGGTGCCCATGTCCACTGACATCTGTACCCGACCCATATCCGGGAGTTGAAATCTCTCCTAGTCCTCGACTCCTTGCAGCATCGAACGACGCCGTTCACACGTATCGAAGTGAGTATAAAGTGCCAGAAACCCTATCTCTTTCTCAGTTTGGGTCATTTCCCGTCTCCAAGTGGAGGTTTGCAGAGAAAAACCCTAGCCCCCTCCCCCCCTTCCCCCTACCCCTACCAAAATGAAGTTCAATCCTAGAGTCTCCAGCTCCCGCCGCAAGAGCCGTAAGGCTCACTTCACGGCCCCATCAAGCCTTCGACGGGTCCTGATGAGCGCACCTCTTTCGACCGATCTCAGATCCAAGTATAATGTCCGCTCCATGCCGATTCGTAAGGATGATGAGGTCCAAATCGTCCGAGGCACCTTCAAGGGCCGCGAGGGCAAGGTGGTGCAGGTATACCGTCGCAAGTGGCTCATCCACATTGAGCGTATCACTCGCGAGAAGGTTAATGGTTCTACGGTTAATGTTGGCATCAACCCTTCAAAGGTTCTGATTACGAAGCTGCGACTCGACAAGGACCGCAAGTCTCTACTGGATCGCAAGGCCAGGGGTCGGGCTGCTGCAGACAAGGACAAGGGTACTAAGTTCACTGCCGAGGACATCATGCAGAGCATCGATTGATTTTGACGTATGGTGAATTTTAAAGCTGATAGATATGTGTTTTTCTTCAGTAAATTAGGGTGTTTTTTTGGTGCTACTGAGAGACGGAAAAATTCTCTTTTGTTGGTGTTTATTAAACTTTGTTGTTGTTTTGGAGACCTTATGTTTAATGCGATATGCTGATATTTATTTCTATCATTGACTACATAGGTATTTAAGTTGATGCGAGTTTCCTGGTTAAGTTCTTGTGGTTGCTGCTTCTTAGATGTCTTATCTGAATATTGCAATGATTATTGAATACCCAATGATGCCTCGTATACTCTAGTTTTAGCCATTTCATGAAAGAAATGATTCAGGTTTAGAGTATGTTGGGGATCTGGATGCATTCAATTCAACTTTTTCCCTGTGGAACATCGATTTTAACACATTTGATGAATGTCATGGGAATGTTTTTAAGTATTTTTAGCTCAAGAGTTTCAGCGAGTTTAAACTCTTCTTAGGCAAGTGTCTACCAAGTGTATTTTCAGGAAGTTTGCATTGTACAGTTGCTAAAGATTGATTTCTATATCTTTGGTATCTCGAATCTACATTAACAGTGTTGTTCTTGGGAATGGTTAGATCATTTGGGTCCTCTCCACGGTGAGAAATAAGATTGTGTTGTCCAGCTGAAATAAGTACTGTGGCCACCCTGCAATTAGCCTTTACATCTAAATAAGTTTTTTCACATGGAAATATCTTCTTTTTACTTATGGCATATTTTTTTAATAGTGCATTTGAACGTCATATTCTGAAATCTGACATGTTAGCTATTTCTCTTCTTACTGTTAACTTTGATTTGGTCTATGTTCATGTTCAGATGGTATTTTCACTCACACTCTTTAAGTCTTCTCATTAACATTATATTTGGATCGTTGGATGATTATTTTTGTGAAAACCAGAGATACTATGTATTACGGTACATGACGAGCTTTATAATCATTAATGTACTCTAGCTCGCTTTCAATCCCATGCTCTTTTACTTAATTTTATTAGTCGAAGATGAACCTTATATTACTTAATTTTGAAAACCTAAATTGGTGATGCCGTCAATTTTTCTTCTTGATTTCGAGAAGAATGCATGGTGTGTTGTAGTTTACAACACATTTCCAGGAAAAGTATACACTTCCAGTCGACTTAAAACTAGGAGTTAGATAGGAATACAAGACTGTTGGGTTATCGAAAGAACATATGATGAATGGAAAGTAGATTACCCAATGTTCCACACCGATAAAAGTTTAGTTCAAATCCTATTTTATCTAGTTGTGTGTTGATTATTTGTATGTTAATTTGGTAAGTCATTATAACAAGTGTTAAAATATCAACTTATGAATGATTGAGATCTAATCGGACACTACTTTGTTTTGTAGGTGAGATTTGTTGATGGTAATTATAAAATTTAGAAACATATATAAAATTCAAATTATAGTTGAGAATAAAATAAAAATGATTGAAAATAAAATAGTTTCCCCCTTTTTCTTGAAGATAAAATAGTTTTCACTTTGTACTCTTGAGCAAACGTAAAAATCAAGAACAAAAAAGCAAGTAGAATTTGAAAACATTTCCGAAATGTTGATGCATCGCAATTATCTTGAAAGTAGGTAACATCCATATTTTCACAATCTCAGTTTCTTTAAAATTTTCAATACCAGACAAAGGGAATGTTACAGAGACATTTTTAAGATTTCTGAAATTTAGATCAGTACCAAACAAATGAATGTTATGGAGTCGTTTTTTGTGCAATTTAGATCAGTTTCATCCTTTTGGTTTTTTGTTTTGAAAAAAAGAGTCATTATGATCGGTTGGTCTGAGAAAGTAGTTTATATAAACTATTTGCTCAGGTCAAATAATTCTTGCTTTAATTAATTTTATTAGTCAAGAATCATAAAACTATTTACTCATATAATTCATAAAAACTATTTGACTTGAACAAATAATTTTTCCTTTATTCATTTTTGTTTGTCTAATTTTTTTAAGAGCTGTGATTTGTTTTACATGAAGGGTTCACAAGCCAAAAAGTTCTTAGTGTCCGAAAAAAAATTGTTTGCCCATTTTTCTAAAATGCATTTTCAAAAGGTTCTTTTAAATAAAAAAACATCCCTTTTTGGAAGGTTGATCCTTTTTGGAGAAATTATTAAGACTACGGGTTAAAATGTGATTTAAATAGAAAAATAAATAAAAAATAAGTTTATTTTTTATTCTCATTTTAAACATTTTCATAGCTGAATCAACTGATCATAATTAAAAGATGTGGGCCGATATCACATTATGGCAATAGACCCAATAATTTCTCAGCTTTTTGGTTATTCGGTCTTTTTTTGGTGGCTTGATTTGTTCGATTGTTTTTTCTTTTCTCTACCAAATAAGAGAAGTCATGATCAATTTAGTGAAAGGAATAAACTAGCGATACTCTAAAGATAGTGTTGTTGAATTCTTAATCCAACGTTGAATTTGTATGTGAATAATTATGTATTACAGATTGTCAAATAAAGTTGAACTCAATTAAAAGGGATCGGCTAAGATTTGGATAATTTGGGGTTTAATATATCTAATGAGTTGTGGACATTTTGATGTGTAGAAACTTTATGATAATTTTCTATTCATATGATGGACGAAAATAGAAATACCAAAAGATAATAGATATGTTATTTATAAGTGGTTATGGTGCTCACATCACAAGATTAGAAGGGAAACCAACATATTCTTCCTAATATCTCATCGTTAAAGAGAAAATAGAGGCTTAATCAAATGGGACTCTCTGATAGAAAATCGTCTAGATCTAGAAAGTCAACCGTTAGGCTCTAAATTACGATCTACTGTCATGGATTCATATATGTTTCCACTTTTACAGTTATTTAATTTTTAGTGTGTTCAACATGAGTTCTTTAAGTTTTTTAAGATACGATTTATATCGAAAATGTTTTATAATTTAATAAGTAGTATCAGAGCTATTCATGTTGAATCATTGGAGATCAAATTTTAAGTTTAGATCAATTATTATCCACGTTTATGTAATTATATTTGGAGTTCTTCAATTTGACAATTTTTTTGATAAATTATTGGATTTAAGAATGGTTAATAGTCTTTTTCAGTGTTTTTTATTCAGATTCACACCGCCTGCCATCGTTGTGACGGCCGACGGTGGAAAGATATCGGCGCGATAGCCTTGACCGCAGCGGGAAGTGAAAGCCGCGGCCTGGCCACGGCTATGGTGAAAGCTACGGCCTAGCCATGACAATGGCGAAAGTCGCGGCTGTCGATCTCGGCAACAAGTGGCCATCAGTCTATTGTAAGGAGAAGATGATTCCCTAGGGTTTTCTCCCTCTTCCGCTCTCTCTCTCCCTCTCTAAAAGCCAACTCTATTGGCCCGTGAACAATGGGACAAGATGTGGGCTTCTTCGGCCCACAACTGAAAGTATTAAAAAAAACTTGGGAAAACAACATGATTAGTCCAATTTATACTAGGTAAGTTAGAAAATGGCCCTTTCTACAAAACAGAGCAAATATAGACCACCCAGAAACAACCGTTAATAATATTATCAAGAATCTCGAAAATAACCCCATTGTTTACCCAACAACTTTCTCGAAAGAGAATCATTCCCTCCCATTCTTCACTTTCCTCATTTTTTTTTCAAACAAATGCTTTCCAATCTGTAAAATCATTTTTCAGATTCTCAAAATCTGCAAAATCTCTAGATGAGATAAAATCCCAAAAATCCCTCTCACGAAATCAAACCGTTCCTGGCTTTACTCATCATTAACATTGAGAGAATTCATTAACGAAAAAATGATATGGCAGTTTTCAGATTTTCATTTTTGTTTTCATTCGATCAAAACTCAATCAAGTTTACTCTATTTTTTTTATCTTCATGCAATGTTAATAATAACTGAAATCAAGACACTAATCTCTTCTAAAATCAACACAATAAAACTAAGGACGGACTAGCAAAGAGACATTGGCATTTGCTGTCTAGATATTTGTAAATATATGTTTATCAACCATAAAATTGTAAATTTTAGTTGGATTCAGACTGTAAGAGAGAGTATGTATATAATTTATTTACATAATATTAAGAATCAAATATCACTTTATAAAATATAATTAAATCTCTCTCATCTGCTAATAAAAAAATTTAATTAACAATGCCTAAAACATTTTAGTTTCTCTGATGATACAATGAAATATGTTAATAAATTTGTCAATTGCGAATGTTAATTGAAATTTGAGAATGTTTATCATATATGTTTCATGCCTTCTAAAATGGTGTTTTCTAGTTACTTCATAATAATGTAATGTGCTTTCAGTTTATGTTAACAACCAATTACACTATTAATTAAAAAAACCTACATATGTTAACAAAATAACTAAATCATAATATTTGATAAGTTGTTATAATCATTTGACCTCTTTCCAATCAAACTTGTCAACAGGGTAATCATAATGAAACTAGCAATCAAACTTCCATCATATAGGAAAAAAAAAGAAAATTAATTAATATATGGTTACACAAATTAATTAAATTTCTTAAGGTTGAACTGATTAATAGGAAGAACTTGAAAAATTGAATTACAACTTTTTAAAACATGCCAAATATAAAATTATCATACAAACAACCCCTAAAAATGTGGTTGAAAAGGGTTTCTGGCTCTAATGAGGGCATTCTAGACAAATGAAGCATTTTCAAATCTCAACAAAGATAATATGGGCATTTATCTACTACTTTTAGTTTTGGGCCAAATAATAACTTACTTGTCTTAGAGTGGCCTATCTACTATGATTTTCTAAAAAACTTTGGGGAAGGCTGTGGCAGGCCTACAACCATAAGGAAGGTTGTGGGTGAAGCCCACATCCAAACTTTAGAAACCCCAACCCTCATAATTTTAATAAAAAATTAGTTTTCATTCTCTTATAAATGAATTAATTTTACAAAAAAATCATTAACTTTATTTTTTTAATTAATTTTAAGGATCATAAAATTATTTTTAATTTCTAAATGAGTTTATCTCACACTATGTTCAAGAAGAGGAAAGAGTGAAACATCAAAAGACATAGAGTGCTTACATGGCATCTACCTCTAAGGATAAGGGCAAGGGAAAGAAAAAGAAAAATGGTCTGTTCATTTGGAGATGGAAACTTTGGTTTGTTTCGTGATTCAAATTCGATTGGTTCCAGTTATTTATCAGGTTATGATAATATTTATTTACTTGATATAATTGCTTCGATTAAGGAATCTCTGCAAGTAAGTACACGTAATACTAAAAGAAAATTAACCGGTGAGAATTCAGTTATGTTATGTGCACAAAAAGATTAGGTCATATCTCCAGACAGAGAATAGGGAGACTTGTGTCAGATGAAATTCTCGATCCCTTGGATTTCATAGACTTTGATGTTTGTGTTAACTGTATAAATATTAAACAAATCGATAAAATGAGATTTTAAGTAAACATGACTCAGAACGTCTTAGAACTTATACATATGGATATTTGTTGGTTATTCCCTTCGATTGCTTGGAATGGTCAGCAATACTTTACAACGTTCATAGACGATTTTTCAGATATCATTGCAGAACTTGGGATTTGCTAAAAGCTTATCTGAATCAACATTATATGTCAAGCATAATGAAGATGACATTTTTATCATCTCACTATATGTGGATCATTTGCTTGTAACAGGAAACAAAACAAGTATTGTGGAGATGTTTAAGTAATAGATGATGGAGTTTTTTTATATGACAAATTTTGGATTGATGACCTTCTTTCTTGGAATGGACATTAAACATAATGAATATGAAGTCTACATATGTCAGAAGAAATATGCCAATGAGATTCTAAAGAAGTTTAAACTCTAAGAATGCAAAGAAATGAGCATTCCAATGAACTCTAAGGAGAGGCTCTATAAAGAATATCGAATGGAGAAGATTGATCAAACATATTTTAGAAGCCTGATTCGTTGCTTGATGTATCTCACAGCAACTTGACTGAACATATTGAATGTTGTAAGAATTTTGTCTCGGTTTATGCACTGTGCAAGTGAATGGAATCTCAAGGCTGCAAATAGGGTGCTTAGATATGTGAAGGTACATGTGATTTTGACATTAAATTTACGAGGAGCAAAGAGTTCAAGTTAGTTGATTTCTCAGATAGTGATTGGGGAGGTTCCATTGATGATATGAAAAGCACTTCGGGCTACTGTTTCACACTTGGTTTTGGTGTTTTCTTATGGAGCTCGAAAAAACAAGAAACTGTAGCTCAATCCGTTGCTGAAGCAAAACTTGTTGCTGCTACAGCCGCTGTTAATCAAGCTTTGTCGCTGAGGAAAATTTTAATTGATCTTAACCTTGAGCATGAGGAAAGTACATAGATTCTTGTTGATAACCAAGCTGCTATTGCAATCTTTCAAAATCCCGTGTTTCACGGAAAAAATAAGCACTTTAATATTAAGTTATTCTTCTTAAGGGAAGTACAGAAAGATGGATCTATTGTTATGACTACATATATCTCATTCATGAAAGTCACTATCCTTGGACGTGTTAAAAAAGTTTACGGCTGAAGTTGAGAATCAACTCAACAAAAGATTAAAAGCGACAGGTCTGACCGTGGTGGTAAGTACTATGACAGATATGACGGTTCAAGTGAACAACGTCCAGGAACTTTTGCTAAATTCCTAGAGGAATGCGGTATCGTCCCATAATACACCATGCCAGGTTTTCCTACTATGAATGGTGTTGCTGAAAGATGAAATAGAACGCTTAAAGACATGGTGAGGAGTATGGTTAGTCATTCCACCTTACCAGAATCACTTTGGGGTGAAGCACTTAAGGCTACAACTATATCCTTAACAAAGTTATAACTAAAGTAACTACAAAGACTCCATATGAACTCTGGACTGGCAATAAACCTAGTATAAAGCATTTGCATGTTTGGGAATGTCCAGCCGAGGCAAGGCCTTATAGGCCCAATGAAAAGAAGTTGGAGCTAAAGATGGTGAGTTGCTATTTTTTAGATATTCTTAAAGATCCAAAGGGTATAAGTTTTATAATCCCACGACTAGGTCAACTTTTGAAACGGGAAATGCCCGATTATTTGAGAGTTTTGAGTTTGTTAGGGGAGATACGGTTAGAGATTTTGTCTTTTAGGTGACGCCTATTTTGTATTAGGGTTCTCAAAAGAGATGACATACAAGACTGCAAACTAGGTGATACCCCTGTAGCTAAAGGAGAAACTTTTTGTCTCAATCAGTGTCATATGAATGATTTTGAGAAAAAACAAGAAATGTAGAAAAATCCATATGCCTTAGTATTAAGGAGTCTGATGTATACTCAGGTTTGTACATGTCCAGATATTGCATACGTGACTAGGATATTGGACTATATTTAAGCAATCCAGGCATAAATCATTAGAAAGAAGTTACACGGGTCTTGCAGTGATTACAGAGAATAAAAGATTACATGCTCATGTATTAGAGTTTGGATCAGATTGAGATCATTAATAACAACTCTGATTTTTTCGGATGCCTAAATAGTATGAAATCTACATAGGACTATTTTTTTGCTAGCTGAAGGTGTTGTCTCCTAGAAGAGTGCTAAACAGTTTTTATAGCCTATTCTACCATGGCAGTAGAGTTCATAACATGTTATGAGGCATCCAATCACGAAATATGACTGTGGAATTTTATCACAAGGCTGCGAAGAATGGACGGTATTGAGAGAGCACTCAACTAATTTTTTTGTGACAATAAGTCAATAGTTTTGTATTCTAATAATAACATGAGCTCGATGAAGTTGATGTATATATACATCAAGTTCATGATGGTTAAGGAAAGAGTTCAGAGTGAACAATTGTCTATAGGGCACGTCAGAACAAACTCCAATTGCGGTTTCGCTTACCAAGAGATTATCACCCAAACAGTTTTATGAGCACACTGCTTTTTGGGTGTCATATCAGTTGATGATATTCGGTTTTAATAGTAATTTGTATTTTTGGATGCTCTCCTTTATAGACATACTTTCATTTATTTCAGTTTATGGATATTTTGAGGTAATTTCTATAGAAATAAAGTTTTGGTTAATTCAGACTCTAACTCTGGTATGGTTTGATCTCGCTAAAGTTTTCAGTAGACCAGTTAGAAATAGGCATGTTAAGAGTCACATTACATGAAATTTTAATGCTACACATCCACATTATAATCTATGTCATTCAGTTATATTGACATATGTGACCATTGATGTGTTGAGTTACGATTGATGTAGTAAATGCCACTTTGATCCTATGTTGCATGATTGATGGACCGGATTAGTTATATATACATTTTGGTTATAACAGCAAAGTTGAGCTCGTTCAATTATTTTTACAAAGCATAATTATAAGGTTACACATATAGTACAACTGCGGGATTGTTGGATCTTTAATCCAACGTTGGACTTATATGTGAATAATTATGTATTGTAGACTGTCAAATAAGGCTGAACCTAATTAAAAGTGATCGGCTAAGGTTTGAGTAATTTGGATTTTAATGTATCTGATAGGTTGTGGACCTTTTGATGTGTAGACAATTTAGGATAATTTTGATTTTTATGATGGGTTAAAATAAAAATATCAAAAGATAAGAGATATATTATCTATAAGTAGTTGTGGTCCACAAGTCACACGATTAGAAGGAAAACCATTCTATTCTCTCTAATATGTCATCGTTAGAGAGAAAATATAGAGGCTTGATCAAAGGGGACTCTCTGAGAGAAAATCGTATAGATCTGGAAGGCCAACCGCTCGGCTCTAAATTACGATATACTGTAATGGATTCAGGAATGCTTCTACTTTTACAGTTTTTTTATCATTAGGTGTGTTCAACATGAGTTCTTGGAGTTTTTTAAGATACAGTTTATACCATGGTTTTGAATCTAATAAGTCTATCCTTTTTTGATAGCTTGATCAATAGCTCTTAAGTTCGCCAGAGAGAGTACCAAAAAGAAAGTGTAGAGAAATTTCTCTCCAAAAGGCAATGCGTGATGTGTGTCAATAGTAGCTGAAACATCAATGGTCAAAGTAGGAGCTTGATTCAATGCAACAACTTGCTGTTAAGGTTTGCATAGTCATGGAATTATAGAACCTCAACCTAAAAAACCAGATGGAAATATAGCTTTGGCTAAGAGTTGCAAAAATTTATTACCTTTCAACATTTAAAAGAAGGGAATAGTCTTTGTTGATGGCAGAATTTGAGGAGTAAATCTTGTAGTAATAATAATCTTATCTTATCGTAGTATATTAAAGTGGATTTAGAGGGGAGAAATTTTTTACTTTCCTTTTTACCCGTATCCTTGAAATACAGTACAATTTAGGGTTTTCACATCCTTTCCCATTTAGTTTATTTCATATAATGAAAAGTATATTCTATTCAATAATAATTTATTTATAAATACTTTGTAAAATTAAATATTATATTATTATGCAAATAGAAACATAAATATTCATAAAGATGAATTTTGCTAAATTTTGAGATTATTTTTAGATCAACAATAATGTAAATGATTTTTTCTTCACACTCGAAAAATAATGAGAGAAGAGAAAATAGAACAATAATAATGATGGTATGAACGATTTTGCTTGGTTTGTATTCAATTAATTATGTTTACAATCGGCCTCTATTTATAGGCATTTTCTTGATTTATAAAATCTAATCAATATTTCTAAGTACGAAATTGTCACCATATTTATGGAATTATCACCATATTCATGAGATTACCCGAATATTCCCCCAGCATTATGTACATTAGTTTTAACTACTAAATCAATTCTAACCGCCCGTTTGAACCTACGGTTTTGATTTATCTTTTCCTGTCTTCTACGATGGCGGTCTTCGTATTTTCTTCTGATTGGTTCCCTTCTGTATACGTGGCTGGGCTAAGATTCTATGTCTGTTCATTCCCCCCAATACACTCAAAGAGACATTATTCGTTGGAGTGTAATGATGATGGTTCGTTTCTCACGTGTAATTCTTGGAAATATGCGACGCGGTTCTCCAAGTGATCTTCTGACGTACCGCCGTTAATGATGAATTGCTTTTTTCTTTATTCATGATTATTTCGGTTTTTCCTCTGTGACTAATGGGTATAATTTATTGGAACTCCTAGCTTTTACTATTTGTAAAAATCTGCAACATAGAGAGTGTACAACACCAATAATATAATTATTAAAATAAGTAAGGAACACGTTTACAGCTTCATAACTTTTTTGGTGACTCCTTATCTTCCCGCTGTGAGTAATGATGTATTTACTCTCCTTTTTCGTTGATACGGATTCTCGTTCTTGGGAATTTGTGGTACAACCCACCAACCCAGATTATGTCAGGATATGCTTACCGTTCCTTTCCATTTGCGCTTTCTCACTCATCAGTAGTCTCAAACGGTTCACTTTTTCTGCATCTCGTCGATCACGTCTTTTTATGATTGGAATTTTGCGCATGTATTTTCATTTCCCTCATTTCAAAATTCATGAATTTGTTTACAATTTTCTTTGGCGTCTGTGGCCTACTTAAGGGCCACTGTTTTTCATTTTCTTCTCACTCGTCATTTTCGCTTCTGTAAGTCCCTTCTTTCTTTCTTCTTCTCTGTAAATCTTTCCTTTGCTGGTTTTCGAGTGATGGAAGACAAAGCTCCTTTTAAACCTCCCGTTCCCTTGGTTAGGTCTCAGACTGAATTTAGGCATTTTATAGCTTCCCATCAAGAAGCTTTTCCTTGGGATATTATTTGCGCTCTAGGAGACAGTAGAGCCACGGAAGTTCCGTGTAGACCTCCATACCAAATAACTCTTAGTCCCCTATACATTTCGTTAGGTCTCAAACTTCCTTTCTCTCCCCTTTTCCACTATTTCTCTTATACCTTTGGCCTTGCCCTATCTCAGTTCACCCCTAGCTCATATAGGGTACTTCTCCACTTCAAACTTTAGTGTTGCTACGTAGTTAAAAGCCGAGATGAGAGTTACTATCTCACCCATTGCCCGTCAGAGAGTAGAGAGCCCTTGATAACTAAGATCCCGAAGGGAGATAAAGGCCAGGAATGAGATACCATTTTAGTTGGTGGGAACTAGATAATTCCCAAGGACTCAGAAATTTTAGTAAGTTGCCGGAGCTCCGATTCCTCATTTTTCCTTTAGTTTTTTTCATTTCCTTTTTCCTTTATAATTTACCATCTACTAATGATCTTTCTTCTCTTGCAGACTACAAGAAAAACAAGAAGCCATTTGCATCGAGAGAGGTCAAAGACAAGGTAACCGCTGCTTACCATTGTTCAGAATGGAGGTGGACCGAACTACTTGACCCGATGAGAGAGGTCAAAGTTGCTTTTGCCCCCGTTCTGACTCCTATTGACACAACTTCTATTCCATTACCGTCTTCTTCTTTACCAAGAGGTATCATTTACCATTCTTTCCATTCAGTCCCTGCTGTCTCCATTTCCAGTGCCTCTATTCTTACAGACTTAGAGCGAGAAGAAGAGCAAGATTGTTTGATCTAAAGACTTTATAAGGGCGTTGACATGTTGGAGCGTACCCATAGTAGTATCTTTGGGGTGGTTGAAGATGAAATGAACGTCCACCCGAGAATGGATGCATCCAACTCATCCCAAGCTGCCCCCACTTCTCATGTAGCTCCTTATGCCCCTGCTGCTCCCTCTCCTCCTTCTCCTCTCACTATCCCTAGAGAGGATCCCGTACGTTCAACTTCTCCTCCTCCTCCTCCTCCGCAAGCAGCTCAAAGGGATTAATTCCTTCCAACTCTACGGGCTCTCAAGGAGGGAATGATGAATCTGCTTTATGGAGATAGAGATGGTTTGCAGCCGCTCCCCCCATTCCTGCCTCTATAAGCTTCCTCAACGACTATCATTCTGCACACATAGTATTCTAGAGGATTCAATCTAACGCAGACATGACAACCGCTCATGACATGAGCATCAGGAACCAAATATGCTCCTTGAGCCATGGTCTAATAAAGGTGTGAGCGTTAATTTTTCTTCTGACTTCGTATATTTTCCTTACTTTATCTTATATTTAGTTATACTTTGTGATCCTTTTCTTCTAGGTCATTGTTCACCATAATTCTCTCCAATAATTTTATTTTTCTTTAGAGCAGAAGATGTTCGGCTGGAGAAAGAAAATGGTTGACTTCCAGGGTGTAGTTGACCATCTTCTTACTGATAACGAGCGGTTGAAGAAGAACTAGTCCAAGCTTCAAAGTTCCTTGGACAAGTTTGTTCAGGATGCAACTACGATAAGAAAGGAACATCTAAGGCTTACTAATTCTTTGAAGGAGTCTTTAACAAGCGCCGAGAAATTTTTGGCTAAGTCTGAAGAAAAGTTGGCAGCAGTTGAGCTGGCCAAGACTTATGCTGAAGAGAAGGAGAAGCAGATTAGAGATGAGTTACATGCCTTGTATGACAAAGTTGAAATGATGGTCTACAGTACGGGCTATAGAGATGGCCTAGAAAAGGCTCCTCCCCAGATGCCTATCTGTGATCTTCCGGAGACTCAAGTTGAGATCAATGCGTCCATGAAGGAGATTGCCGTGAATGCTCCTGCTGTGGGAGCTGCTACAGTCAATGCTTCAGATCCAATTGTTGAAGCCACTATCGAAGAAGAGAGTTGACTTCCTTTTTCTGTATTTTTACTTCATGTACTGTTATTTATCTTTCTTTGTTTAATCATTGTAATTTTCAATTGACATCAATGAAGTGAACACTTTGTTGAATTCTTGTTACTACTTCTCTCTTCTTCTTCTTTTTTTCTTTTTTGTTTTTTAACGATGCTAAACAGTAATTGCAATAATTCCAAGCAAGATAATTTGGAATTTAACTTACTAGGTCCATTTCAATGAGACTTTCCATTTCCCATTTTGAAGGACTTATATTTATAATTTTGACTAATCTGTGTTGAATGTTGGCTTTCTCTATAAGAACAAGATAGTTGTCCATCTTCCGTTCTTGGAGTTTTTATTTCTCTTTCATTTGTAAGTTGCATTACTTTACTCACCGGTTCTCAAATATGTGTTCCAATTTTCTTCTGAGAGTAGGAATTATGGATTGCCCATCCCAAGGACTTACGCCTTTAGTTCACTCTGAGAGTATAACTTATGGATTGCCCCTTCCAAAGACTTTCACCCTTAGTTCTTTTTAAGAGTAGGGCTTATGTATTGGCCCTCCCAAGAAATTACACCATTAGTTGCTTCTAGGAGTATGACTTATGAAAAACCCCTCCCAAGGACTTCCACTCTTAGTTCCTTTTGAGAGTATGAATTATGAACTGCCCCTCCCAATGACTTACGCCCTTAGTTCCTTCTGGGATTAAGACTTATGAATTATCCCTCCCAAGGACTTCTGACCTTAGTTCATTATGATAGTAGTACTTATGAATTGCCCCTCCCAAGGACTTATGCCCTTAGTTCTTACTAGGAGTAGGACTTATGAACTGCCCCTCTCAATGACTTCCGCCCTTCGTTCCTTCTGAGAGTATGACTTATGAAATGCTCCTCCTAAGGTCTTACACCCTTATTTTTGCTATCGTTGAAGAAAAGAGACAGAGTTAACACCATAGATTTTTACGTGGAAAACCCTTGCAGGAAAAAAAACTACGGGAAAATAATCACTATAATAAGTTTGCAATTTTAAACAAAATAATTCCTCAAACGAGTAACATTCAACAGTTTTGCCAAGTCCACCCATTCTTCTGCTTTCAAATTATAATATCCACTTCTGCCTATTCCGCTGACGATGTATGGTCATTCCCATGTTGATTTGAGCTTTCCCTCTGTTTGGAAGATTTTCTTTAAGACTAAATCTCCTTTATGGAACTCCTATTTTTTATTTTTCTTTGAAAATATGATCTCTTTTTCTGATTGTAATGAGGCATTCAGATTATAACAATGTCTCTCCATTCTTCAATTTGATCAAGGTTTCCTTTGAGGAGTTCCTCATTCTGTTGTTCATTCAATGGTGATCTCATAGTCGGACTTCCAATCTCGACAAGTATCATAGCTTTCATACCGAATGCTAGAGCCAATGGTGTTTCTCCCGTGTTTCTCTAGGAGTAGTCATGTACACCCATAATACTGCTGGTAACTCTTCTACCCACTTTCCTTTCACCAAATCGAAGTGCTTCTTCATGCTACCAAGTATGATGTGATTTGACATTTCCGCTTATCCATTCCCCTGTGAGTAGTATGTAGTAGAGAATCGTATAGTGATCTTCAATCCTTTGTAGAAGGTTTTTTTACAAATTTTCTTGTGAATTGAAGTCTGTTGTCTGAGATGAAGATTTTAGGTACCCCGAATTTGCATATTATATTCTTCCATAAGAATCCCTTCACCTCTTCTTCCTGAATTCTTATGAAAGCTTCAGCTTCGATCCATTTGGTAAAATAATTCGTAGCCACACCAACAAGAAACATTTTTGGGCTGGCACCATTGGAAGCAGACCAACGATGTCCAGTACCACTACATGAAAGACTATGTACTTGCCATTGTGTTAAGTTTGCTGGGAGACATCTTGGTTATTGGGGTAAAACGTTGGTATTTTATATAATTTCTCACGTGTTATTTGATATCTTGGTGTATTATAGGCCAATAATATCCCTGATTTAAAACTTTGTGAGTCAATGACCTTTCCCTAGTGTGATTATCACATATTCTTTCATGAATTTCAGCTAGCACGTATTGGGCTTCTTTATCCTTCAAACACTTTAAGTACGGTACTGAAAAGTGTATCGAGCGCTTTGTTGTTGAATTTTTCTTGCAAGGAGACTATCTTCCGGTAATGACTCCTTTTCCAGATAGTGAATTATATCATCTTGCTAGCTAGGTCCTCTTTCAACTTCTACATCGGCTACATTATTCCACGGGGGTAAGACACTTGGTTTTTCGAGGAACTCCAGTGGCACGTTTCTCTTGTACGAGAATTATAATGATGACCCCAGGTTTGCCAACGCATCAGCGTGTCCATTCTCCGTTCTTGGGATCTGCTGGATTTCATAACTTTTTAACATGCCCAGTAAAATCCTTCTCCAGTTGTAAGTAGCTTATCATCATTTTCATCCTTCACCACGTACTCACCCGTAACCAATTTCACGATTAACATGGAGTCAAAGAATATTTTTACATATGTTACCTCATATTCTCGTAGCAAGGATATTCCCACTATCAGCGCTTCGTCTTCTACTTCATTATTCGACGTGTTAAACCCAAAGGAGATGGAATGTTCTAGCGTTTCTCCAAATGGAGTTTGCACCACCACTCCTGCTCCACCCCTTGTGTTAATTGAGGCGCCATCCACGTACAACTTCCAAGGTCCATTATTTGCTTTGTTTTGAGACTCGTGGTCAACTTTGTCCCTTGTAAAGTCCGCTACAAAAACAGCCAGTGCCTGCCTTTTGAGGGAGGTTCTCAACTCATAGTGAATTTTGTACTTACTTAACTCAATTGAGGATTTTACCATTCTTCCGCTTACTTCCGATGAGTGAAACAGACTCTTGACGGGTGAGTCCATTAGGGCTTTGATGCTGTGTACTTGGAAGTATGACATCAACTTTATTGTGCCAGTTACAATCGACAATACTAACTTTTCCATCTTTTTATACATCGTTTCAGCTGCCACTAGACTTTAACTTACAAATTAGATAGGTTTCTGCTTTCTTTCCTCTTCCCTGATGAGTACGACGCTAACGATTATTTCTAAGTGTAGGTTTCAAGAGTAACGAATGAGTCGTTATGTATTCCTTGTACTTTCTAAGGGCTTCTTCACACTCTTCATTCCACATGTCTACGGAGTTCTTTCTTAATTTCTCAAAAAATGGTTTACACTTGTCCGTTGACTTTTAAATAAATATATTCAGAGCCGTCAGTCTCCCTTTAACCCTTGTATTTCTTTCCAATTTCTTGGAGAGTTCATTTCTATGATGGATTTCACCTGATCTGGATTAACTTTTATGGAATTCTTCCTTAAGACTAAGAAAGCTTCCTTGAGATCCTCAATATGATCTTCTTGTTCCTTGCTTTTTACTAGCATGTCATCTACATAGACCTCCATGTTTCTTCCAATTTGTTCATGAAAGATTTTGTTCACAATCCTCTGATAAGTTACACCTGTAATTTTTCAACCCAAATGACATTACCTTATAACAATAGATACCATATTTAGTAATAAAAGAGGTTTTCTCTTAGTCAGGTTGGAACATTTTCACCTGATTGTACTCGGATTAAGCATCCATGAAGTTAAGAAGTTCATGTCTTGAAGTTGCGTAAACCATTTGGTCTATTCTCAGTAAAGAATAATCATCCTTCGAGTAGGATTTGTTCAAGTCAAAGAAAATCACACAGATTCTCCATCTTCTATTTTTCTTTTGCACCATCACCACGTTGGCGAGCCACTCCGGGTAATCGACTTCTCGAATGAAAATAGCCACCAGGAGTTTTTTTTACTTCTTCCTTAATGGCTTTATTCTTTTTCGGGGCAAAAATTTTATTTCGTTGTTTCACTGGCCTCACAGGTATTTCCGCATCTGATAGAAAGTTGAAGGTATGGCTTTCATTTTTTGGAGCTAGGTTCTCCCTAGGATGGCATTGTATGAAGACGAAGTATTCAAGATTACGAACTTAGTCATCTAATTGAAGGGTTCAACATTTACTAGAAGGATGAGAATTCCTTCTAAACAGCTAATGGCTCCGTTGAAGCCTATCATCGGTTGTGAAGCTCCCTACAGTTTCTATTCTCCCATTGATATCTTTTCTAAGGTCGTCTGATATAGGATATTGACAACATTTCCATCATCAATTAGGACTCTCCTCAGTAAACAATTGCCAACCTGTATTGAAATGATAAGATCATTATTGTGACACCCGTCTTGTTCCAAATCCAGGTCATCAAATATCAACGGGGGATTTTCGTTGTTATTTGAGGAGCTCCCTAAGCGTTCCTCCAACATCATTTTTTTACAGTACATTTTCCTTTCCCTTCTAGTGGTCCCATCCTGCTCCGTTAGCGTGGTTGTTTCTCATTGTCACGCTTATCATCGCAATGGGTCTCTTTTCAGCTTCGCATTTCTGTTCTTCCTTCCTTACAAACTGACGAAGATACCCGTCATTAATAAGTTCTTCGATGTAATCCTTGAGCTAGAAGTAGTCTTTGGTATAATGCCCGCTACTTTTATGATTAGAAAAAAACTTGTCCTTATCTTTATAATGTGACTCCTTTTTTAGTGGAGCTAGCATTTTTAGCCAAGGTTTGTCTTTGATTAAGTCGACAATCTGGTTTACTAGGATTGTCAGCGGTGTATAGACTTTGTCTATGGGATGCACCATATCTAAATCCCTTCTTTCGTACTCTGTCTTGTCCTGTTTACTATCGTTTCTTTCGTCATCTCTTTCCATTCTGTTAGTCCTTTTGTTATCAGACCTGGAATTTCGTTCCTGCCTCCGAGGTTCTTCCACCCTCTGCTAAGCTATTTTCAACAGGCTTATTTTTTCCTCTTCTAGTGTAATATAGGTTTGCACCCGCTGAAAAATTTATGACATAGTCAGAAGCTTTACTTTTGATAAGTTCTCAAACCGGGGTGAGTTTAAATCTAGCCCCTGCCTGAAAGCCAAATTCGCTACCTGAACATCACAGTTCTTGACTTTCGCCATTTCATCCTTGAATATGTTGGTATATTCCCGTAGAGACTCTCCTCTCTTGGTAGAGATAGACAAAATATATTCCGTATCCTCCATCACTGCGTAATAAGTAGAATACTGTTCCAAAAAGACAGAGGACATAACAGTAAAGTTAGTAAGCAAATGTGTAGGGAGGGAATGATAGGCTGGTAGGGAACATCCTACACATCAACTCATCTTCGTGTTGGTGTAGCGTCCACTTGTCTGAATTGTTGGAGGGATCTACCAGACTAGTTTCCCTTCGTAGCACTTAAGTTTGGGCGATACAAATTTCTTAGGTATATGAGCCACTAGGATTTCTGGGCATAGCAGAGTTCGGGTAAACGACTCAAGGTCGGCCTTGCCCGTGGTCCCTAACTTCCTCATCTCCATCATCTTCCTTTCTAACATTTCTTCCATCGCTTTCTCAGTTATGATTTTGGGCAGATGAGCTTCTCCCGTTGTCTCCTTGTATGGTACTGAGAATGGATTTCTCTATCATCATATTGTACATTTTATGCTGGTATCATTGTTTTCTTATCTTACATCTTATCCGTTTTCCTCCGAGTGGATCTCTTGCTCCCCATTGTTGGATCTTTGACTGGCCTCTGCATGCGTTGGTGCCAGTTCTTGCTAAAATGCATTAATTATGTCCTTCACTGTCTTCCACGCGCTACGCAACGTCTCTATATTTTGTTGTTCCATCTCTTGGATTCCAGTCAAAATTGTCTAGAGCATCTCCACCGGTGAATTTGGTTGATCAACACGATCGTCTCCATTTTCGATTATGTTATCCTAATTCAAGACTGCATTCGATCTGGTTCTAAGAGTTATTTCGTGTTGGGGGGTTTCCTTGAGTTTTTCTTTCACCTCTCAATGAAGACACTAATATGTAAATGATTTTTTTCTCATAGTAAAAAAAATAATGAGAGAAGAGAAATATCAAAAAACTTATCAATATGAAATTTTATGTGATAATGGGAGTAATTTGTAGCAAAAAATATTTTTCCAATCTTAGCCCCATAGTATAGATGATGTCCGAAAAAGACAGCAGTTTTGCATGGAGAGGTTTGAATATGTGAGATGCATAAACATGGTTACGTAAGAAGCACATGCTGAATTAGACTTTGGTAAACTAATCTCTTTTGATGGGACTACTCGTAGAACATGTGCTTCGCGCGTGTTCAAATATCCTCAAAATTTACGCAGAATTTTAATCTATTATTAAAGTTAAAACAAAAGGAATAGAAGTAGAGTAAAATAAGTGGAATTCCATCTAGTAGAAATATCAAGAGAGACTATACTACTTGCAATTACTTTTGCAGCCTTAATACAAGTCTTAAACTTTTGAAATCGAGAAGAAGAAGTCCTCACATATTTCACCGCATTGTGGATTTGAATGATTGAGTCATTGAGGTCCTTTAAAGAATCAAGCACATTGAGGTTAAGAATACGTGCGCAACATCTAACACGCAAAAACTCCAAATCCAACACATGCCAACCCAAATTTCTAATTGTCTCTCTCAAATAATTGAGTGTGCCATCATTGGCCCTTGCATTATCAACCGTGATCGTGAAAACCCTCTCAAAACCCCAATCAAGAAAATAATTCTCAATAGCCATACCAATTGACTCCCTCTTATGATTAGCAATTGGACAAAAGTTAATAATTCTTTTATGAAACTTCTAATCATTGTCAATAAAGTATGCAATGATTACCATGTAACTAAAATTTTACACCGACGTCTATGTATCAGTGGTAAGACATAACCTATGATTCTTATTTGCAAAAACCTTTTTCAAATTCTCTCTCCCACAAAAAAAAACTTTAAGGCAATTTCTAGCAACAATTGTCCTAGAGGGAATAACAAACTGAGGTTACATCATCTAACAAAACTCACGAAACCCTTCAACCTCTACCACCTTAAAGGATAATTCATCCTTAATGATCATTCTAGCAAGCAACATCCTACATTTCTCAGCATTAAAAGCTGTATTAG
Source organism: Datisca glomerata (assembly GCA_003255025.1). Taxonomy (NCBI): domain Eukaryota; kingdom Viridiplantae; phylum Streptophyta; class Magnoliopsida; order Cucurbitales; family Datiscaceae; genus Datisca; species Datisca glomerata. Next base: position 184,612 of record QANY01005078.1, read on the forward strand.
AGAGTGTACATGTATTTTCACTCGCTCTCTGACTAGTTGTGTTGATAGTATATAAACTAATGTTTTTTTACTTCGAGTCGGCAAATCTAGTAGAGTTCTTCTTACATCTCTTCAAGTGAGTCCATAAACTAGAAATGCCATTAGCACTAATACATGATAACACACGCTTACAATGGTTACAAGCAGCTTTCTCATCGTCAGAATCACCAGTTTCAATTCTAGAAAAATCATTCCAAACATCAGAAGGCTTTAGGTCAGATTTTCTCTTACCTGAATTATGCTTTGGAGGTTTTGAGTCTTTAACTCCAGCATTTTCAGTAACTTCTACATCAACATCTGACATCTAGTAATTGAATGAGATGAGTAAACTAACAAGAAACTATTATTATGACAAAAGAGTAATACAGATCTAAAACACAAAATTCAGAACAAAAATTCATAATACAGAAATTCTGTAACAGAACAAACATAAATCATAATATAGTACAGATCATAATACAGTCCATAATACATATTACGAATCTATGATTGGGCAGTATACAAAACAAAAAAATCAAAGATTCAAACAAAAGAGTAGTATACAGAACAAAAAAATGAGCAACAGTTCAAACATAGATCTGAAAGCAACAGATCTACAGTCGAACACTACAGATCTAAATTTAAATCAAATGTAAATCAGAGAACACAGATATGAGAGAAGGGTGAAATTTGTGAAGGATTACCTGGAGACCTTCAAGGATTTAGTAGACAAATCAGAGTCTCAGACCAGCACCCTAAAAATTCAGAGTCTCAGACTCAAGAGAAATTATAGTCTCAGACTTGAGAGAAATCAGAGATTCAGATAAAACCTTATGAGAGAAATCACGAAGGAGACTCAGCGTCTTGAACAAAAACCCCTAAAAATTCATAGATGAGGAAGAGAGAAAATCACGAAGGTGAATTGAGGTAGGCAGAGCGGTGTAAGTGGAAAATGAGCAAAACCCTAAAAATTTAGCTTATATCAGGGTTAAAGACTCAAAACGACGTCATATTGAAGAGTATATGAGATAAACAACACTAGGTATTAAACGACGTCGTTTTGCATAGGGATATTCGGTTTGAAAATACATTTTTTCGAACTGAGCCTAAAGTTCGATTTGACAGAACTGTCGAACCGAACCGAATTGAGGTATATTAAATAACCGACCAACTGACCATTTTCAATTCGGTATCAAAATCCCCCCCCTAAGCTTAATTAAGAAAACAAAGAGATAGAATGGCAAAGAAAATCGAGTCCTAAATTGAAACCGAATTAATAGGGAAGGGGGAAGTAAAAAGGATGAAATGGGGTTTGATGGAGAGGAAGAGCGGAGAAAGCCATGAAATGGATATTGATTTGACTTGTTTTTTTTGTTGTTGTTTGAAATTCGTGATAGATGGTTCTGTAATTTTACTGGTTTATTTTGAGTGGATGGTAGATTAAGGTATATTCAGTGTAAGTGAAAATTAGTGTGGAGTATCTTTTAGAAAATTAAGTTTTCTAAGGGTATACTGTAGGCAAAAACTTTTCGCAAGAGTCCATTTTTCCAAAAAAGCAAAAGAAAAATTCGCTCTTCTGCTCTTCGTCTTCATCTGGAAACAGCAAAACTTCAAGTTCAAACCCTAACTCATCTAATCATCAACTTTTGAGGTCGAAGCTCGAAGTAGCAGTCGAAGATGGGGAAGAAACAGCATAGTAAAGACCGGATGTTCATAACCAAAACGGAGTGGGCAACCGAATGGGGAGGCGCTAAATCCAAAGAAAATCGCACCTCTTTCAAACGCCTTCCCTTTTACTGCTGCGCGTACTCTCTCTCTCTCTCTCTGTGTGTGTGTGTGTGTGTGTGTGTTTGCGTGTCTTTTTCTCTCTCTCTTTCTCTCCCCTAACAATGATATGGGAATATTTTGCAGGCTCACATTTACTCCTTTTGAGATCCCAGTGTGCACTGTAGATGGCAGCGTCTTTGATCTCATGTAATTTTTGCTGTGATTATGATTGTATTATCATAGAGTAGCTTTTGAGTTTGCTGATTTTGGGGTAAATTTAAGTGAATTACAGGGTATTGATTTTACTTTGGTTGTAGGCATATAATTCCATATATCCAAAAATATGGGAAAAATCCGGTTAGTGGAGCACCACTGAAGCAGGGTGAGCTTATCCCACTAACTTTCCACAAAAATTCTGAAGGTTGGTTCTGTTGTAAGCTATTCCTTTCTCTGCTTAGAGTTCTTAATTTTTTCATTTCTCTGACTTCATTTTTTGGATCACATACGGAGTTTCTGAATAAACACATAGCAACTCTGCTCATTTGGCCTTTCCTAGCAGTTACTGGTCATAATTAGCTTACACTGAGTCTTTTTCTTTGGGGTAATGCCACATAAAAGGACGTCTAGAGAAGCAGTTAAGTTTCCTTATTGACTAAATCACAACTCTAGTTCGACGTAGAGGTTAACTTTACATGATTTGTTTGAAAAGCTTACGTTCTAAACTTTTTCATTTTGTAATTGTCAGCTCAGCTTTGCTGAGAATATTATTCCGAGCACGTTGTCTGAGCCAAGTGTTGCTAAGGTGGGAAGGGAGAAATCCCTGCATGGTTAGGGAAGGAGAAATAAGTAGCTGTAGGCATGGAATTATCCTAGTTAATATATATGTGAAAAATTGAATGAATAGAAAAGGGAAAAATGTTTAATAATAACTTTGAAAGACTTTTCTTTGTTTAGAAAGTCCATGCAAAATCAGCTATTTTTTTACTAACTGCCCAACTGGAATGATGATCTTTATGAACGATTTGAGCAATTTATTATTTGACAGCTGACAGTATTTTTTTTGTCAATACTTGATGCTATTAGATATAAGGGTACTCATTTGCATAGTTTTCATAACTCTGATGTGAGGCAATTCCTCTATTAACTGGAAATTAATATTTCTTTGGTTTTTTGGATCTCCATTACAACCATGCAGTTATCTATTAAGACTCGTTTTTCACTCCCACCTTTTCTTTCTTATTCATCATGTGTTGGACTGCTGCTCTTGACTTATTCACTAGCCTTGGATAACTCATCACCTATCTTTACTTTACTGTAGGAGATTTTCACTGTCCTGTATTAAACAAAGTTTTTACTGAATTTACACACGTGGTTGCTGTGAAGACAACTGGAAATGTGTTTTGCTATGAGGTGTGTTATATTATAAACAGTTAAACAGTTGTAAATCTCAGTACTACTTGTTGCCTACTTGAATAATCATAATAAGAACATCACTCGATTCTTTGTTCATACATTCATAGGCAATTAAAGAACTAAATATCAAGACAAAGAACTGGAAGGAGCTCCTCACTGATGAACCATTCACTAAGGAAGATCTTATAACAATTCAGGTAACTTACTTTTTGAAATATCTTTCCTCTGTTTCTAAGGCTTATGGATTAGTTTTCTTCTAATTATGAGTACACGTGCTTGCAGAATCCTAATGCTCTTGATAGCAAGGTTCTTGTGGACTTTGATCATGTAAAAAATAGTCTGAAAATTGATGATGAAGGTGAGCCATGAAGCATTCTCCATTGCAGTGTTAGCTCTTGACTCCGTCCCTACTCTTTTCATGACTATGACTTTCTTTTATTTCATTTTCCCAGAACTGATGAAAATGAGTTCAGATCCGACCTATAACATTAACATCTCTGGAGACATTAAGCAGATGCTGGAGGAGCTTGGAACTGAGAAAGGAAGAGAAACTGCACTTCATGGTGGAGGTGGTAGCAAGGCACAAAAAGAAAGGGCTGCTGCACTTACTGCCATTTTAGCTGCAAGGTCACGCATTAAAGAGGATCCCAAGTCAAACTCAAATGGAGAGTTCAAAGCCCCTCAGGCATACAGTATTGTTGATGCTGCATCTGCATCTGTTCATGGAAGAAGTGCTGCTGCTGCAAAAGCTGCATCAAGTGATAAAACTGCTGCTCGCATAGCCATGCACATGGCCGGTGAGAGGGCACCATTAAATGCAAAAGTGGTTGGTTCTTTCAATACCCAATACAATATATTAGTAGTTCAAAATCAATGATTAAATTTGACTTCCGTCATAAATTAACATGCATTCTCATTTCAGGTAAAGAGTCGGTACACGACTGGTGCTGCTTCACGGTCCTTCACTTCTACATCATATGATCCAGTTACTAAAAATGAATTTGAGTATATCAAAGTTGAGAAAAATCCGAAAAAGAAAGGCTATGTTCAGCTTCATACGACGCATGGTGATTTGAATATTGAGCTGCATTGTGATATTACTCCTAGGGCCTGTGAGAATTTCATCGCTTTATGTGAACGTGGCTATTATAATGGAGTGGCTTTTCATAGAAGCATACGGTAGGTATCTATGATTTTATTGTAGTTGGAAATTTTTTTTTCTGTGTTTAAGTACATGAATGATGAAAAAGATGTTTTACGTTTAATAGGAATTTTATGATTCAAGGTGGTGATCCGACTGGTACTGGGAGAGGTGGAGAATCTATATGGGGAAAACCTTTCAAAGATGAAGTAAACTCAAAGTTGCTTCACTCTGGAAGGGGCATTGTCAGTATGGCAAACAGCGGTCCCCACTCTAATGGTTCCCAGTTCTTTATCCTCTACAAATCTGCAAATCACTTAAATTTCAAGCACACAGTTTTTGGTGGAGTTGTGGGTGGCATGACTACTCTGGCAGCAATGGAAAAGGTTCCTGTTGATGACAATGACCGACCTAAGGTGGGTTAGTCATTAAAATTATCATCTCTTCTTTAGAATCTATTAACCAGGGCGTCGTTCCATCGGTAAAATGTTTCTATATCTCCAATGTCTACCTAGTTAACTTTGGGGAGCTTGTCTAAAAGCAGCTTCTTTTTTTGTGGACTTTCTAGATCATTATACTTTATTTAAGAGATCTTAGTTGAGATTCAAATGACTTACAGCATCATTTGTTATTTTGTGCATGGCTATCTAGACCTGACTTTATGAATTAAATGCAGGATAGTTTTGGTTTCAAAGTTCAAATTCCATTTGTTTAGGATTGCTGGATTTCTCAGATAAATATTATTGGAATCTCGTTTCTAATTTGCACTTACCCCCCTCGCGCAGGAGGAGATTAAGATAACAAATGTCACGATTTTTGTCAATCCTTACGCAGAGCCTGATGAAGAAGAGGAAGAAAAGGCCAAAAATGAGGAGAATCATGAGGATGAAGAAGTGTGTTTCCGGAACCCGTTACTCTTTATAAATTTTGGTTACATTTACTCTTCTTTATTTTCCTGAACTCTGTGGATATCTTTTATATTTCGGTTATCGCGCAGGACAAAGTGGGATCATGGTATAGCAATCCGGGTACAGGCGCATCTGATTCTGGAGGTGTAGGTGGTGGCGGTGTTGGGAAATACCTCAAGGCAAAGAATGCTCAAGCTGTATCTCCTGATGTCGATGTGAATCTGGCAGCAAATGGTGCTACAAAGAAAAGGAAACTGGGAGTCCCCGTGGGAGAATTCAAAGACTTCTCCTCCTGGTAAAGAGTCTTATCTTGTACCACAATACATAAAAAGTTGTGGAGTTTAGTACAGTAGGACGACAAGTGCTTTGCTTGTAAACTGTATTTTGTTCATTTAGGCTGTTTATAGTGACAAGTTTCCAAAAGTGTTTTGCAACATATGAAAGATTCCATATACACAGATCTTTTAATATCAGACCACCTTCATCAAGAGGGAAACAAACTTGGTCCCAAGCAATCTTAGAACCAAAATGAGAACCAGTTTTCCCAGTCTGTAAGAAATTTCTGAGAATGTTGTCGACTTTCTTCATTACCTGTTTTTTGGAGAATTAGAAGGCCTGACCAATAACTTTGGATTGAAATAAGAATAGACTGCACAAGTTGGAGCCTTCATGCATAAGTTAGGTGTCTGTTCTCCCAGCTTTTTATTCTTTTAGTGACTCTGTCAACTAGCATATCACAGTGAACCTTTGAGAGCTTAGTGGAGATCAAAGATATAACAAGGTATATAACAGGGAGGGAGCCCTTGTGAAATTCAGTTTCAGAGAGAATAAGCTGCTGCACTTCATCATCCACGAGAAATATATACTACTCTTGCTGGCATTAGGCTGAAGACAAAAAATAAGACTGAAATGATCCATACCTGCCTGGATGCACTTAATAGAATGTAAATCACCCCTACAGAAGACCAATAGATCATCTGCAAAACAAAGATTAATAATCTTGTGTTTTTTTTCACCTCCAGTGATAGCCAAAACCTGGGATCAAACAACATTTTTTCAATATACCAATTAAAACCTCCATTACAAGGACAAAAAGGTAAGGGGAGAGAGGATCCCCTTACCTAAACCCTCTTCCCCCTTTAAGGTGTCCCACCAAGCTACCATTAATGTTTATAGAGTATGTTAGGGAAGAAATACATTCCATCACCCAATCTATGAATCTCCTAGGGAGACCAACATTAACAAGCACTTGACCGAGAAAAAACCAACTAACAGAATCATAGGCTTTCTGAATGTCAACTTTGATGGTGCATCTAGGGCCGGTGGTGTTTCTATGGTAACCTCTCAAAATCTCCTGGGATAGGAGAATGTTGTCTGAGATAGATCTATTGGGGATTATGCCCTTAATGCACGTGTATTGAAATTGTGATATGAAATTTAATGAGTATTACATTTTTCTTATAATTGTTCTTTTAAATTATTGTTGAATAATTTATATAAATATCTGAAAATTTCATATTCATTAATGTGACTATAATATTGTATTAGTACGAGATGATTAAGATCATAGATAATGAATAAAATTATCAACATATTAAAATATATAATCTTTAATGAATGGTTGCTAGTACGGTTCACCAAACATTATGAATGCGTGTGATCTAGATCCATATATTGGATGTGGATAAACATCTTAGTGAATGTAGTTTATATAATGAGATTATATATGACTGAATTGATGTGAACTAATATCTTTATCAACGTGTTATTTTTTATAGAGATTTAATACGCATCAATTCAATGATCATATATAGATCAGTCTGTATCTTAAGTAGTCATGAACTTCTATGTATGTCTACTGAATCTTTTGATTAACTCGTTATGGTTTGTTTCTAAAACAAGCGAGTGATTTTTGTTTTGGAGATTTAGTAATATGAATGGATGAGAACATGATCTTATAAGATTTGAAATCCAAGCTTTCTTAACGGATTGCATATTGATTCTTTTAAGTGTTAATTCTAGAATTAGAAGGTTATTGAGGTCAAATTTATAATAAAATTATAAATTAGCTATTTACTAGTGGATTAATGGTACTTGAGGATCAATAGATAATTAGAAGTGTAAGGCATTAATCTTGACCAGTTCTAATTTATGAATCAATAATTGGAGGACAAAACTACATGAATTGATTATATTAGTGACTACATGGAAATACTCTGTAAATACATTCTATAATCACTAAGAGTTTAATTTCATATTTATAGTGGAGTAATAATGAAACTAATGAATAAGATTATTTAATTAAAGAGTTTAATTAATAATCTAGTTTATTGAAGCTTATAATTATAGGTTTATAGTCCCCAAGTCACCTCTATACTACACAGTCCAGAGTGTGAATATCGATAAATGTGACATAATATCTAATTTGTGAAATTAGATAATAATTTGGATCAACTAAATCTATTATTTGTGAAATAACAGATAATTTAGTTGATAGAGGTAATCAGATATGTTAATTTTGAATTAACTGATATCTAGATATTGATCTGATTAAAATAAATATTTAATTTTGCAGTAATTATCGCGTGTCAATCATTGATTGGGTATCTGAACATGGACTACTGTAGTGCCACGTGATACTACAGTAGTGGGCGTGCAACACTGTAAAGCCACATGACACTATAGTTGTGCACCATTATATAGTGGGTCCTACTGCATTGGGTAATTTGAATGGATGGTTATATTTCTTTAATGTATGAAAAATAATGGATCGTTAATCATATGGTAATTATTGGGTTAGGTTTTGTTCTTTTAATTTTTTCTTAGATCTTGTGTAAGTTGTTTAAGGCATAAGAATTTTTGTAATTTTATTTTCAATATTTATTGTAATTATTCCGATCGCGAGAAGAGGGAGAACGCACGGGATGAACGACAGAGGAAAAAGAAAAGATATAGGAATTCTTCCTGCGCCGGCACCGGAAATTGGATTTCTAACGCTGGAAATGAAAACTGGCAATGTCGCCGGAATTTACTGTTCAGATGACGTGACAGTGACTGATGGCCGATGGTGGTCGACGATCGATGACCGGCGGTGGTCGACGGCTGATGGTGGTGGTCAGCGGTGGCTGTGGCTAGTCGACGGTGATGGGCGGTAGTAGGAGAGTCCTATTGTTGGTGGCAACTATTATCACATTTAGGGAAGTTTTACAGAAACCCTAATATCAACCAACCCTATCATAGATAACCCTATCTATATGTATTATCCTTTTAAAATTTGAAATTAATTTTTTAATTTTTATTTTATGAAAATTAGAAATTAATTTTTAATTTTTAATTTTATGAAAATTAGAAATTAATAGGTTGCTTGAGTTTGACCCAAATTTGATCAAATCAAATAAAATGTTTATTTGACTAAATCAAAGTCAACTATTTTTAAATGAATAATTATAGAAATTAATTTTAATTAAGAAAAATAGTTTTTCTTAATTAAATAAAACTTTATTGAAAGCTCGAAGATTATGAAGATGGACCTCAGGATGAGAAGGCAATATTTGGAAAATATGTATTTTTGAAGTCTGCTTTATAAATTTATTTCTTTATTTCAAGATAGAAATACTCAATAGTGACTCGATCCCTTATTATTTTATTTAATTATTAAATAATTATTTTAATTGTTATATTTGATAATATGTTCATGCATTAGTCACTATTAAACTATCTAGTATGTTCATGCATTAGTCGATCACATGCGATACATGAAAATCTCACATAGTTTTATTTGATCATGCATCTTATGAGTAGAAACATGATTCATTAGGATTGTCATAATATGTTTATATGTATTATTTTTTGAAATCAATAGCATGTAAATTACTAGGTTTTAATTAGTTAAAACTTGGTAATCACGCTATACTAAGGGTTATAGTAACATTTAGGATAACCAACTTTAGTAAAAGAGTTTTATTAAAATTTGATGAATATAATTAATTAGTTAATCTAAATTCACCTAATTATGATTTAGACGCTTTAGAAGGTTAAATGAACTTAAACAAATGAGATTGACATAACTGATTATTAAATATTCATAGGGTTATTATTTTAATAAATGATTAATTTGAAATTAATTAATTAGTTAAAATGGAAACACATAATCTTAAAATAATGAATGAAAGAATTTTGACATGTCAATGTAATATATGGTCTTCACCACTTGTACCAGACCGTGAGGTACAGTAAGGGCCTCAAGATGGTTTTGTTTTCATCCCCCTAAAAAAGATTTCGAGATGTACCAATACGAAGGTTGGACTTCTTAAAAAGATAGGAGGAAGTGATGTAGTTTAGTTTTGACCGACCCCAAGGCGGCATATTCTAAATGAAGTCATGGAATATGAAATGATGGGTTACACTCACAAAGTCATAATTAAGTTTTCATGTAAATAGTTGTGACTTGACCGAACAAGCGATACCTTATTATCAAAAGAAAAAATATGAGATATTTTAAATTTTAATTAATAAGATAAGAATGTCTTATAGATAGTCTGAGGTTCATCTGACTGACTCTAAGGTAACACATTAATCATTGAGTTATTTTATCGTGCTTAGTAAATGTTAAATTTGTGTGTTTATTATGTTACATTCATGCATCACGTTTACTTTTTGAATTCTAGATATTTATCAATTATATTAAAATTGTATGTTTTAAATTTCAGTTATTATTATTATGTCTACCATGGATAACCCTGTTACTACTTTACTCACGTTTAAAAAATTGAACAGTGATAATTCCATAAAATGGAAATCCAACTTGAACATTTTGCTAGTTTATAAACATAATGAATTTATTCTTGCTGAAGAAAGTCCTGATAGACCTACAGTCAGTGTTTAGATTATTGACTTAGGGGCTACCATTGGGAGAGGGATAAATGTTACCGAGAAAACCCTTCTCATTCTATTGTTAGTAGTAACAAAAGGAAGAAGAATAATAGTAAGGAAAAAGCAAGAATAATAATGTAAAGAATGCCAAAAGGTCAGCCGAATGAGAGAAGAACAATATTGACAATGAACTCACAGGAAAATGTTTCAATTGTGCGGTTGAAGGTCAATGGAAGAGAGATTTTAACAAGTATCTCTCCGAGCTAAAAAAAGGTAAATATGATTTACTTGTTCTTGAAACTTATTTAGTGGAATATGATTTGTCATCCTAGATACTGGATTCAGGAGCTACTAACTATGTATGTTCTTTTTTATAAATGCTTGATTCGTCAAGGAAGCTGGCTGATGGCGAGGTCATTTTGAGAGTTGGTAGTGGTGCGCTCGTGTTAGCTAAAGCATTAGAGACATTCCGTTTACTTTTTAGATATAATTATTTAATTTTGAACGATGCTTATTATATTCTTGGATTTTTGAAAATTTTGATTTCTCTTTCATTTTTGCAAGAACAGTTATTTGAAGTTTTTTTTATTAATAAGAGTTTATTATTTCTAAGAATTGGTTCGATACATGTCATGCAAAAGTAATAAACGGACTATATATGCTTAAAAGTTAAACCGACTGAACACGCATTCAATAATTCTAAATTATTTAAAGTAGCAAAATCTAAAACTAACAAGAGACAAAGAGTTTCTCATGATGACAATAACACATATTTTTGGCATATTAGGTTGGGACATATTAATCTAGATATGTTAAACATGTTAATAAAACATGGTGCTTTGAGAGAACTAAAAGTTAGAACTCTTCTTGTTTATGAATCTTGTCTATAGAGTAAAATGATCAAGAGACCTTTCTCTGGAAAGGGCCAAAGAGCCAATGAACCACTTGAGCTAGTACATAGTGATGTCTATGGACCAATCAATGTACAAGCTAGATGTTGGTATGAGTATTTCGTCACTCTTATTGATGATTACTCAAGATATGATTATACTTATCTAATGCAAAGAAAGTCTGAAATTTTTGGAAAGTTTAAAGACTTCAAAGCTGAAGCTGCAAAGCAATTAGGTAAATCATTGAAAACCCTTCGATCCGATTGAGGAAGTGAATACTTGGATTTAGAACTCAAGGATTATTTGCTGGAGTGTGGAATCCTACCCCAACTCACAGCATCTGGAACACCATAGCAAAATGGTGTTGCAGAAAGGAGAAACCGAATCTAAATGGATATGGTTAGGTCGATGTTAAGCTAATCATCAATGTCACTTACATTTTGGGGATATACACTACACACGGCTACTTACATTTTGAATGCAGTGCCGTCTAAGTCTGTAAGCAAGACACTTTTAGAGTTATGGAATGGATCCAAACCTAGTTTGCGTCATTTCCGTATATGTCGGTGTCCATCTCACATTCTTAGATCCAAGATCGGAAAGTCAGACTCAAGGTGTGAGGTATGCATATTCGTAGGCTATGCTCCAGAGAATAGAGGTGGGTACTTTTATAGTCATCAGGATCAAAAGGTGTTTGTATCGATAAATGCCATTTTCCTTGAACCTGACTATATATGCAAAACTACAAACCTCGTAGCAAAGTAGTTCTAGAGAAATTAACGGCTGCTGAGATCATATCACCTTCAATTTATATTGATAAACGACAAACAAGAGAAACCACAGTTCCTACAAAGGAAACCCCTGTGTGACGTCGTAGTGAGAGGGTTGTGAGACAACCAATATGCTATGAACTAGAGGCACATGTTCTAGTGTCAGACACTCATAAGGATAATCCATTATCTTATGAAGAATCAATTGATGATCCTGAAAATGAGAAATGACATGATGACAGAACCAGGAAATGGAATCTATGTATTCCAATTCCGTCTAGAAACTTGTAAATCCACCTGAAATTGTATTAGATGTAAATGGATATTCAAGAAGAAAAGAGATGCGGATGGGAAAGTAGAGACTTTCAAGGCACAATTAGTAGTCTAGGGCTATACACAAAGGGAGGGAGCCGATTATGAAGATACATTCTCCCCTGTGGCCATCCTTAAATCTATTCACATCCATTAGTTTTGACTATGAGATATAGAAAATAGACGTCAAGATAGCTTTTTTGAATGGCTCACTTGAAGAAAGCGTCTATATGATGCAACTAGAATGGTTTGTACAAAAGGGGCAGGATAAGAAAGTATGTGAATTGTTTCAATTCACTTATGGATTAAAGCAAGAATCTAGATCTTGGAATCTTATATTTGATGAGATTATAGAGTCTCATGGCTTCGAGCAAAATGTTGACGAAGCCTGTGTTTATAAATACATCAAAGATAAGATAGTGATTTTCTTAGTTCTGTATGTTGATGATATTCTACTAATGGGGAATGATGTAGAAACTATCTCCAAAGTAAAGAAGTGGTTAGCTGAGAAATTCCAAATGAAATATTTGGGAGAAGCGAGCTATGTTCTAGGAATCCAAATTCTAAGGGATAAAAAGAACAAGCTCTTGGCACTTTCTCAAGCATCTTATATTGATAAGGTGCTAGAGAGATTTTTTATGAAGAATTTCAAGAAAGGTCAACTACCGACCAGACATGGAATTGTCCTCTCGAAGGAACAATGTCATAACACACCTCAGGAGGAAGAGCATATGAGAAATGTTTCCTATGCTTCAACAATTCAAAGTCTCATGTATGACATGTTGTGTATGAGATTAGAAATCTGTTATGCAGTGAGAATTGTCAGTCGTTATCAATCGAATCCAGGTTTGGAACACTGGATTGCAGTAAAGCACATTCTCAAGTGTCTTAGGAGAACGAGGAACTATATGCTTGTTTATTCAGATGGAGACCTGAACCCCACTGAATACACTGAAATATCATCTTTTAAGAGAGATCTTGCATCGAATGGATGTGACTGTTATGAAGATAGCGTCAGAACAGAACCTGGCTGATCCTTTTACAAAAACACTTCCTGCGAAGTCATTTGAGGGTCACGTACGTGTGTAACATGGGATTAAGAGAGATGCCACATTTGAATTAGGACAAGTGGGAGATTGTTGGGGGTTATGCCCTCAAAGCATGTGTATTGACATTTTGATATGAAATTTAATGAGGATTACATTTTTGTTATAATTGTTCTTTTAAATTATTGTTGAATAATTTATATAAATATCCAAAAATTGCATATTCATTAATGAGACTATGAATCTTGTATTAGTACGAGAGGTTTAAGATCATAAATAATGAATAAAATCGTCAGTAACATATTAAAGTATGGAATCTTTAATGAATGGTTGCTAGTACGCTTCACTAAGTATTATGAATGCGTGTGATCTAGATCTAGAACATTGATGTGAATAAACATCTTAGTCAAGATACTTTATATACTGAGATTATATATAAAGATTTAATACACATCAAATTCAATGATCATATGTGGATCACAATGAATCCTGAGTAGTCATGAACTCATATACATGTCTATTGGATCGTTTGATTCACTCATTAAGGTTTGTTTGTAAAACATGCTAATGACTTTTGTTTTTAAAATTCAGTAATTTGGTTGGCTGGGAACATGATCTTACAAGATTTAGAATCCAAGCTTTCCTAACAGATCATATATCGGTTCTCTTAAGTGTTAATTCTGGAACTGAATGATTATTGAACTCAAGTTTATAATAAGATTATAAATTAATAATTCATTAGTGAATTAATGATACTTAAGGATCAAAAGGTAACAAGAAGGGTAAAATGGTGATTTTGATCAGTTCTAATTTACGAACCAATAATTGGAGGACAGAACTATATGAATTGATTATATTAGTGGACTACATGAGAATACTCTGTAAATACATTCGATAATCACTAAGAGTTCAATTTCATATTTGTAGTGGAGTAATAATGAAATTAATAAATAAGATTATTTAATTAAAAAATTTAATTAATAATTCAGTTTTTTAGAGCTTAGGATAATAGGTTCATGGTCCGCAAGTCACCTCTATACTACGCAGTCTAAGGTATGAATATTTCAAGACTTGAGAAAATGACTAACTTGCAAATGAATTTGTATTCTGGGGCAAGTACATAATTATGAGATAATTATGTGTGATTAATTAAGTGAATTATTTATATATATAAAAATAATTTCAGGAAGTTATATATATATATATATATATATATATATATATATATATATATATTTATTTAATTATCGTTTACTTTTCTAATTATCGATAAGTGAGACAGAATATCTAATTGGTGAAATTATATACTTAAATTATTATTAGATAATAATTTGGATAAACTAAATCTATTATTTGTGAAATAACAGATAGTTTAGTTGATATGGATAATCAGATATGTTAATTTTGAAATAATTGATATCTAGATATTTATCTCATTAAAACAAATATTTAATTTTACAGTAATTGTCACGTGTCAATCATTGATTGGGTATCAAAGATTGACATGGACTACTGTAGTGTTACGTGGCACTACAATAGTGGGGGTGCAACATTGTAGTGCCACATCACACTACAGTGGTGCCGTGAGGCACTGTACTGCCTCACGGCACACTCCAATGCCATGTTACACTGTAGTTGTGCACCATTATACGGTGGGTCCTACTGCATTGGGTAATTTAAAATTAATTAATTATTATTAATTTTAATTATCCCTAAATATCAGATACGTCATTATCAAGAAAGATATACACATATTATTTTGATGGCATCAATTAGATCGAATTAGATAAGTTCAGTTGAATCAGTTCATGAGTTCATCAATCAGAGAATTGAGTTGAGAACACAATTGTTCATAGTGAGTTTTCTATACGATTGATAGTTAATCAAATCTCAAAAAAAAATATTCATCGTGTTTTTTTAGAGAATCGTCTTACAAAAGTCCTCAGGAAATCTCTAGATCTCATGTGTTGGGTACATCTAGAGAAAAAAAATCTCCTGTAACATTCTACGTGCTCGTACACGTTCTAGTGCGTTGAGCATTAACTTGGAAGATCTTGGTGTGGATCTCAGAGTCTGCTGATGGTTGGAACCGTTTTGTGGACGGAGGATCGATCAGTTTTGCATGGACGTTTGATTAAGACTATAAGAGGTATTTGATTTCTAACATTGTATGTTGTAAATTCAATATATAAATATATAATGGATCCTAACTGATAGAAAAATATCTTCAACAAAATATTTTTTTGATTATCATGGTGTTGCGCAATTTTTATTTTAATAAAAGATTTGATTTTTATTAAAAGCTTAATTTTTGAAATAACCACGTGTGATACGTTTCAGTTGCGACAACCAACAAGTTTTTCTTAGGATAAATGCTGTTTGGTTCAGGTTTATGAGAAAAGGAAGAACCACTCTAAACCTGTTAGCAAGGAGCTTAGTAATGCATTTATCAAACAGATTACAACAGGCAATAGGTCTAATTCTATCACTTTAGAAGGATTTGTAACTTTAGGAACTAGAGTTATGGATGTGTTCTTAAACAGCTTCAAAAGGTCACCATTCTGGAAAAATTCAAGAATTGCTGCACAGATATCACTCCCTACAATATGCCAACACTTTGTGAGGAAGCCTGTAGAGTACCCATCAGCGCCAGGAGTTTTCTTATCATTAAAACTCCAGAACACCCCTGTAATTTCCTGAACAGAAAAAGGCTGAATAAGATCAGAAGCACTATCAGGAGGAACCTTCAAGAGAAGAATCTGATTCATGAATCCCCAATCTATGTTTGGGACTGGCCTTTGAGTTCCTAGAAGATGCTTTAAAACTCAATTGTGTGTTCTTGAATTGCATTCTGATCTTCAAGAAGGTTACCATCATTATCCACCAATTGGTGCATAGAACTCTTCCTTCTATGGTTTTTTACAGCACCAAAGAAGAAAGCATTGTTCTGGTCTTCCAGGTTAAGCCAACAAACTCTAGACTTTTGCATTAAGAAGCTCTCTTCGGCCTTATTCCAGTCCATATAAGCAGCAGCAACATCAAGGGCTTGTTTCTGAATATCTATATTAAACGGGTCAGCTTCTAAAGCCTCATTTGAATGGTGCATTGTCAATCTGGCTTCTACTAACTCTTTTAGAAATAATCATTGCAGTAGAGCTTGTGAAAGTCTTGCAAAGTAGATTTCACAGAAAGAAGCTTCTTATAGACCTTGAACATAGCAGAACCATGGACCTGAATATCCCAAACTTTGTTAACAGTAGGGAAGAACCCCTGGATATCAACCCATAACTTGTAGAAGTGAAAGGAGAAGGTTTTCTTTGGATATCAGGCAGCATCTTCAAAATAGCAGGAGAATGGTCTGAAATACCAAGATCACCAAAAAAAAGAAACAGATCTCTCAAACATACTCAGCCAATCTTGATTTATCAAAATTATGTCAATCTTTGATCTTATACTGCCACTGCCAGCTTGGTGATTCCACCAAGTCATATAAGAGCCTGAGTAATTAACTAGACTCTTTACAAATCCAATTTTAGAAACCTTCTCTACCTCAGATCTGATCTGAACCACCTAAATTGAAAAAAAAAACTAGTAATGATAATAAATAGCTTATGTTTAAAAAATTATAAAAAATGGTCACTAAGTATAAAAAACATAAAGAATAGTCATTACACACTTTTAAAAGAAAAATAATTGTGTGCGCCAAAACAATTTCGATACCTGCACAACTTTACTTTCAAATTTTAGTTGTCTATATAATATATATATAGTATATATTAAATATATCTATGTCATATTTGCAATATATGTTATACATAAAGTATATATTTCATAAAATTGTGGACAAAGAGTTAAAAATTTCCCTGGCGCGCCTAGGGCATGGTTTTGGCGCGGAAATTCCTTTCTTTTCACAATCAAGGGTGGTTATTTTTCATTTTTGTTTTATCTTATAATATTTTTATTCTTCTAAAAGTGACATTCGTGAAGTTCTCTAAAAAACTTTGTTTTTCATTTTTGCTATTTTCCTATCCAGTTTGGCTCATCTAGATCTAAACAGATGGCTAAGATCTATCGTCTCATTTGTCGTTGCTCAACAACCACAAAGAATCTGAACCCACCTAAGGGGATGGGACAAGGTGGTATGAGCAACTACTTCCTTCTACATTGAGCCACTATCTCAAGTGATTAGAAAATAGAAACGGAATAAGATTGTTTGGTTGGCCCAAATTTGAATTGTCCTCTGCCGTTGGAATGACAGAGAAGCTGTATCCATCATAAACTACTTCATGTTGGTTACAACACATATTCATTGAGTCAACATTCTTTCCTAGAACTTAAGCAGAGCTCAAATCTGGTTTTGAAAACAAGTTCAAAACTTCTTTATCTAACTAAATGTGGCGCAGCTTGAAGCTCAGTTGAGGTAATTACCTGGATAAGTTACCGAAGCAACTCTCATAAAGGATTGCCTTTTCCTTCCATAAAAACACTAACAGTAAGTACTTGTATTTGTAATTTTACAAGAAAAGATCCTGTTGCTGGCTTCAAGTTCTAGTAATCTTGAGAAATGTTGATATCAACATGAGATGATCCTAATGCGTGGTCCCAAATAGCCATCCATCTTGTAAGGTCCCTTCCTATTATGTTGAATAGGAAGGGCTCCTATCATATATTGGTTGTCCATTCTGAAACAAGACCGCCCGGATCAATTCAGAATAAAAGACAAAAATAGAAATAATTATGTTTTTTTTTATTTCCATTTTGCTCAGATCTGGATATACAAATCAACAACAGCCCAAATCTTACTAACAGAACACGTGACCCTTTCTCCTGCTTCTATCCCATTGCCCCTCTCCCTTGTTTCTCTTTTCTTTCTCCATCTCTTTTAGTTGTTTCCTTTTAATCTTTCCCTCACCTCTGTTGCTCACTCTCTTCCATTTCCCTCATCTTTCTCGGGTTTTCTGTCTTTCTCAAGTGTTTTAGCATCTCTATAGAGTTTATCCTTCTGCTTTGAAAGGTTTTGCTTCTACCGGTTGTGTAAATATTGTTTCCACCAGATCTTTGGTACTTGGTGGTTTTTCTCTTCGAATATGGTCTTTGTGGAGTTTTTGGGGCATGATTTATGTACGACACAACTTGAGTTTTTCATATTTGTTTGAGATTATGTCTATCTTCATGGGAATATGCATTTTCAGTGCTAGATGGTCGAACCGAGTTTGGATGGTGGAGGATTTTTGGGACGAGCTACTCGAGTTCTATTTTGTATGTTGTTTATGCACATGACTCCCTCCCTATACGTAAGTATGTGTATATTGATCTTTTCTGGCATTTGAAATGTTTTATTTGCATTTAGATTTAACAGTTTTATTTCAGATCCTTGGTGTATTTGTAACTCTGCTTTATTAATGAAATGTTATATTTATCTTAAAAAGGTATATTGATGATATTAATAAGAATTGGTTAGTGAACAAAAAATGAAGTACCTTAAAATAATTGTTATAAATGAATATACGAACTGAATGAAAGATAAATAAAAAGTGAAATCTAATTAAACATATTTGAGACTTATATTTGGTAACAAACTTAATATAAAAGTTTCAAAATGTCACTATTTATACAAATATAGTAAATTTAATTTTTCAAAAAGAAAATCATATATGAGTCAGTACATTTATGTGAGCTGAAAATTTTAGGACTTTGTTGGTTGCTGAATTTTTTTTTTTTTGCAATTATTAACTCAACCTCAAAGACAGTAATAAATAAGTTTTCAACGATGTTCTCTAAATTAAAATCATGAATTCATCTGTATGAATATGGTAGGATCTCAATGTCGGGACTACTGAGATGGAAAGAAACGTTCATGTTGCCCACAAGTAACACTTGCCATTATCTCCACCTAATTAAAATTTATAGAAATCACGGTAAATTGAATACCTTTTTAAGTTGGGTTTAAGGTATATCTTAATTTTAATTATAATTCATACCTATGATCAGAATAATTGAAACAATGAAGGCATTGTGGCTAGCTAGTTATATAAAATGGTTCCAACCCATGAATAAGATAGTAATGTTCAAAAAAGTTATGTTTAAAAAAGTCATAAAAAATTACCGTAATTATAAGAGATATTAAAAATAGCTAGTAACACGTACCTCAAAAACAATTTTCACGTTACTTATTCTAAATTATATATTGATGATAAATATATTATATTTTAATATATAATATATATTATATAAACTTCATGGATATTGCATTCAAAATTTAACGGTGCGCGTGAGTAAAAATTTTAGCCATGAAATTTTTTAAAGAATTAAGATGACTATTTTTTATTGTTCTTTTTAACCTATTATTGATGTTTTCCATGAAAAAAAAAATGAGAAAAGTCCATTCTTTTTACTGAGAACGTCCATTTATTTGAGTGCGCAAATGTAAGAATGAAATAGAGATGATCTAAGCGTCTTTAGACTGTCTGGATCAGATCACGATTATTTACCCTTAGAAGTTAAGTGAATTTAGACCGTTCGAGCTGATTTTAACGATTCAGATCAAATAAAATTTTACACAGAGAAAAAATAAAATATTTTATTTTTTATTTTTTAATATTTCATCTAACCATCCACAGATCTCTTTAAACAGCACAAATGAAACCACATCCGTCTGGATCACTCGTCTCCTCTGGTCAATGATCTTATTTTAGGTCCACATATTCTACCCAGCTTCTTGTGAATTGTAATTTTTCATTCTGTCTTTACCTTTACCATGATTTGGTTAACTTTTTATTGGCCCACAGGATTCCAAACTTCGTAAATTAAAATTTAAAAATACGAGAGATTCAAATCTCCTAAATCCTAATGCAAAATTAAAGTCTCCGAACTTTTTATTGGCCCACAAAGATTCCAAACTTCATAAATTAAAATTTAAAAATCACAAAGATTCAAAGTCTCTAAATCCTAATGCAAAATTAAAGTCTGTCTAGTTTAAAGAAAAATTTAAGTCTTTCAGTCACTTCGTTTAGTTATGGATTTAATATCCTAACAATATTTCTTGAGAATTGAGTGACCTAACTTACTTCTAAATATAATTAAATCTTGAGTAATATAATAAGTTTAATATCATATAACCTCTATATTTCACCTTAGAATCAATTTATCCCTTAAATTTTATCATCTTTCATATGAGTTTCTTTTTTCCTATTGACCCTTCAATTTTCTCCATTCATCACAAATCTTATGATCATAAAATGGCTGTTAAATCGACAGATGTATGACACATGCCTACTTTTTTTTTCTTCAATTTTACTCATTTCTTCAACCTTATAAGTTACTTGTTTTCATGTATGACACATGCCAGAGTTTTAAATGACATAGCGTTCCTGATAGAAAATGAGGGCTTCTTCAGAAAAATGAAGTTATTTAAGTTCTTTTTTTGAAAGAAGTCCCGCATCGACGGCCCGACGAATCATCTACTTCAAAGAACTCCGTAGTGCGACTCCTTGAATTATTCGGTCTGCAATACTTATTAAATACATTTGTCTTTATTCTTAGTTGGACCATTTTTTGGAAATTGTTAAAAATAAAAGTTGTATATTTGAATCATTGTAGCTAAGAACAAATGATATTAAACATTCTAAGATAGATTATTCTTCTATAATTGAGATAGTCATAATTTTTTGAAAATTTTTAAAAATAAAGGTTTCGTATTTGAATCATTGTATCTAAGAACAAATGATCTTAAACATTCTAAGAAATATTATCCTTCTATAATTGAGATAGTCATCATTAAATTAAAAACATAAATCCTGTTCAGTGAACAAAATAATTTTTGTCAAATGAACAAAACAAATTCATTTGCGTAAAAAATAACACAAATTCATTCTAAATACAAAGTTAGATAAAAACTTCCCTTCAATTTGTTTTCAAAAAATTGATTAATAGTTTGACGTTTATGGGGTTTTGAGTCTGTTTTTCACTTTCCATTTTATTTATATAGTAGATTACATAATTACTAACATGAATTGGTAATCTTGGAAAGTGGAGAATTAGTACTTTTGCACAAGGGACGAGTCATGGTTTCTTTGTTCCTTTTGATAAAATTTTTAATTCTTTATTTTTTCTTAGTTTTGATCTTTTATTCAAGATTAAATTTTTTTGTACTGTAATGTCTTCATATTGAGAGAATCAAAGCAACTATTAAGATGATATATTGCACTCAATAAAAAAATGATCAAGTTCTTCTTAAATCACAATTTGAAAAATCCCATCATCTTTTAAATTTCTTATTATTCAATGAATCTAATGTTATGCAATCAACTCTGTGTGAAATCAAGGTGTTTATTTAGTATATATAATAATTCTTTTAAAAAATTAGTCATCCACTCTAGTAAATTTGGCTTCAATTTGTTATTTACAAATTGTATAAGAGGTCATATATGATTTAGGAGAGTATTTACTCTTGTTTTTAATAATTTTAAGAAAGATTACTGAATTATGTATGATACTTCAATTTTCAGTATTTATATTATCTCTTTTGATTTAGATTTCATTTGACATTGGAAAAGAGAATTGAGGAGGAGTTGATTGCTTCATTTGAATTCTTGTGCCTCATATATTCTTACCTTAATGTCATGCAAACTCCTCTTTCTCATCTTAATTGTTTCTCTTATGAGAGATTTTCTCTCTCTTAATTTCTTTCTGTTTGTTTCTTTTTTCATTCACTATCAACATGATATTAAAATTAACTATTTGTTTACTATATATACAATTGGAAAATTTCTACAGATGTTAGGTTTCATCAATTTAGTACTTTAAATTTTAATTTGTCATTGATTAAAAAAGATTTCACATGCTCATTTGATATGATTGAATTTTGTAGGTACCTGATATGGGTTTGATAAATTAGCTATCTATTAATACACAGTAAGAATAAGAAGTGTCTGAATCATTTTTCTTTGACATTTTGTCTAGCTTTTATTTTTTTTTAGAATTTAGAATATTTGAATGAGTGAGTTTTGTATCCTCTCTTTTGTATTATCATAATTTGTGTTTCTTCTGTTTAATAAAAACAATAAAGGATATGAATATCAAAGTTGGGTAATTGTCAAATTAAACAGTCAGAAAATAACAGGACTCGAGAATTTCTTTAACTTTTGTATGATAACATATATTTTAATCAATTTTCAAATCCATGTGTATGTTCTTATACTCAATATATCATGTATTTTTTTGGACATTTAATTTATAATTTATAAAAGAGTCTTAAAGGGGAGAAATTTTTTATTCTCATTTTTGCCCTCTACAGTCTTTTAAAATATAACACAAATTAGGTATTTAACTTATTTCCTCATTTAATTCAGTTGATAATATTTTATTTTTTATTCAATAATAATTTACTTATAATTAGTAAAATAAAATATTTTGATAATCTTATATAATTAGAAATGTGAATATCCGTAGATTGATTTTCAGATATTTTATAACTAATATTTAATTATAAATCAATAATGATTGGTTCATTATAAATTTATATATTAAATATTATCTAATATTTAATTATAAATCAATAATGATTGGTTCATTATAAATTTATATATTAAATATTATCTAATATTTAATTATAAATCAATAATGATTGGTTCATTATAAATTTATATATTAAATATTATCTAATATTTATGTTATCGGTAACATGAAAATTAATATACATGAATTTATAGAATAAATTTATATATTTTAAATAAAAGAAAGTATGTTATTAATATGATATAATTATTTCTTAAGAAAATGATAAATTGGTCAAATAAACCTATTTTATGTATTATTCAAATAGCAATAAAATTTTAATATTATAAACAAGTTATTATTATTACTATTTCATGTTTAGTTTTGATGTAGAATAATTTCTAAAGATGATGGTATATTTATTCTAATGTTAATATTAATTTAATATATATATATTTTAAGTTGGTTGAAAATATGCGAAGTACGTACATATTGACTAATATATTAAAATAGGCTTATAGGGGATAAACTTTTGATTATCTTTTTTACCCTTCAAGTCACTTTAAAATATATACATTTTAAGATTTTCACATATTTTCTCATTTGATATAATTCATATAATTCATATTACTTTTATTCAATAATAATTTTTTTTATAATTAGTTTATGAAATTAAAAATTTATGTAACATAATACAAATAGAAACATAAATATCCATAAAGATGAATTTTATGTTATTTTTTGGTCAAAGGTAATTTATTCATTAGAAACTTATAAAATTAAATATTATAATCATTTTAAAAAATAATGTATTTATTTTAACATGATTATTAATTTTATATTATATATATATATATATTAACTTGATTAACACGTACGGAGCTCGTAGTTGTCGATTAGTTATATAATAAAAGAGTGAATAACCAAACTTCCTAGCACCTATATACTTAATATAATACCATTTTAATAAGGTTAAAATGTAAAACACATCCTTGATCAAAATGTAAACTATAATCGTATATTTTTTTTTCATATTTTTATAGTCCTGTACTTTGATCAAACTATAAAATATACCTTTCAATTATATTTTTTGGTTAAATAAATCTAAGAAAGTTAACTCTGTTACGTTTTTTAATTAAAGCTAACAGAGAATTAGCTCTGTAAGCTTGACAGAATAAAAAAGGTGCATTACACTTTCTCAGATACTTTCTGCCATACATATGAAACTCACAACCCCAATACTTTCATCAAAACCTTCATAAATCATAGCACCCAAACCCAATAGCAACAGCAGAGAACAAAACGCTTCACAAATCCAAGAAAAAGATGGAGGGTTTAATTCTGTATCTTCTTCACGCATTCAAGAAGCAAAAACCACGGCATAACTGGTTTTATTTTGTTTATTAAACCCTCCATTTTTGTTGTGATGATTTTTGTTGTTTGATTATGTTTGTGGTAATATAATCAATATATAAATGTTTGATTCTGTTTTTCTCCTCCCTTCTCTCCTCTATCTCTACGAGTTAAAATCCCAAATGAAAAATCAAAACCTCGTAGTCATTGGAAGTAAAAATTGGAACTTAATAAAACTTTGAAAGTTCTTAGTTTTGGTACGCAATTCTTCAGTCTTTTTCAAGATTAGATTAATGGTAGGCACGAAAGCAAGAGCACGATCAAAAGGAACTGGAGAGGACCCTTTGATTTCTTCAGGACAAAAATAGCAGAGCAATCTCAAGAAGCTTGTAAACATTAACAGACAATTAAATTAACATGATCTTAATGGGTTTTAGCACTACTTTAATATGGCCTTGCGAATCTTGTCGGACGAGACCAAACCGGAGTAAGTTGAGTCCGCTATGAACGAGAGAGTGTCGTAGGGGCGGGTCTTGTACCGGGTAGACAGATTTGCGAATTCCATCGACATTGTTGAAAATCAAAAGCAGCAAAAGAAAAGAGAAGAAGGAAAGGGGTTTTTCGCTTATAAGTTTTGGATTTTGCATTTCGGAATGAGGCTTCTGCTGAAAACGGAAATGATTCTACTTCCATTCATGAAGAGATTGAAGTGGGTTTGGGGGATTCTTCTTGGGTTTTTGGTTTTTGCTCCTTTTCCTAACCATAACAGTAAAACAACCAAGAACCAGAAAGAAAAGGTTCAAAATCTACGTGAGGAAGACAAACGTAGATGGAAATCCTGCTTCTGGGGTTTAAGGGCTTGAATTTCACAATTCGGTTTTTTTTGTTAAATTGCAATTCTAAACTAATCATTTTACAGAAACAGACCCTATCATTAATATTTGCTCATTTTCCTTCACTTTTTCATTTTTTTTTCCATTGCCTTCTTACAATTTGTTCAATCAAACGTCATGGTCTTTACACTCAAAACCTCCCTACCCACCCCATTTTTACTTCTTCGTTTTTCATTTTTTCTACTTCTTCTTTGTTTTCTTTATTTTCTTCTTCGTTTTACTCGTCGTTTTCTTCTTCATCTTCTTCTTCGTCTTCTTCCTTCTTCCTACAACAACAAATGATTGTTTGTTCTTCCCTCTGAAACATGTATAAGTTTTATTTTCTTTTTTCTGGTAATATTTACTCGTCTTCTTCTTTCTTTCATGGGTTTTTATTTTCATGAGTTTTTTGTGAATATTTATCAGTTTTCTTCTTTCTGAAATGTTGATTGAAGTTCATTTATTGTACACGATCACTACAAGATGATAATGTAGTGTTAAACGTGGTCTACACAAGTAATACACGAGGCTCGTGTAGTCATCGTGTAGACTACACGTAGGGTACACGAGCCTCGTGTAATCATCATATAGACTACACAAGGTCTACACGAGCCCCGTGTAGACCTTGTGTACCCTACACGACATCATGTAGTGCATCAGAAACTTCTTCAGCAATTCACGAACATCATTGAACATCTATTACACTATACGATCATCGTGTTGTCCTCGTGTAAGACTTCTTACAATACAAGTGGTCTATACAATGCTACATGAAGGCCTCATGTAGGACCTATTACAGTACAAATGGTCTAAACGATGACTACATGATGCTCGTGAAGGCCCCGTGTACACTACACGATCATCGTGTAATATTCCATTTCAAAATGCATTCTTCTTGTACTGACTTTCTTCATTGATGCATATACAGATTATGTCTGAAGTTTGAATTTTTGTAATCCATAATGGAGATTGAGTGAAAAATGGTATAACATGGTCTTTTAGTGGAGAGAAGACCAAATTATTGGAGATATCAACTAACTGCACTTACCACGAGCTATTGGGTATATTGCATAAACAACTCCAAATAGACAACTCAAAGTATGATATGTCCATTAAATTTTTTTATAGAACCCATGTCCCCTGCCCTCCTGCTAAAATTTTAAAGGATAGTGAATTACAGTTTTTTGTTAAGGAGAATGGATCGGAATCACTTAGAAGTCCACTATTTGTAAGTACCAAGCCAAAAAATTTCCATCTTAAAGCTCGGTTCCTCAAACTACAATGTCACAACAGCCTCAGGTTCCTGAAACTATAGGGCTTTATCAAAGTTGGGTTCCTGAAACACATATGTCACGACAACCTCTACATGAAAGCATTTCTCATTTTGAGAGTGTTGATCATTTTGAAAGAAACTATCATGATGATGTTTTTGGTTATTACTATTATGATGCTTTCGAGGATGAGGATGTTGATGTTGATCGAGATTATGATGATGATTTTGATAAGATGGCGTATGATGATGCAATCCATGGAGATGACCATGATGAAGCCATCATTAGAGATGACTATACAACAATTCCAAACTTGAACCCGGGACCACTTGTCCATCGCCATCATAACCGCAATTGGATGAACAATGTCCTAGGTCCAGTGAGCAACGGTCTAATTTGAATCATCTTGTATCAGACACAATAAATATGGATGATTTGTAGAGTGAAAAAGCCGAGCTGCTTAAGGTTGCTCGTATGATGGCCATCTGGAGAAATTTTGAATCTCGGATCTTCAAATTAAAACAGTCAATATTGATACTTGTATGTGTTGAGAAAACATGCCCATGGTGGTTACAGGCCATGAAATTGAAAAATTATCCATACTTCAAAGTTACAAAGTTCATCAATACACATACATGCACATTTGAAGTATTGAGACATGAACACCATCAGGTTACATATTCATTGATGGGTCATTCTATAAGCCTAAAAAATATAGGCTTAAAGACATAATTGATCACATTTAGTCATCGTGTAGAGGACAGGTGTCAGACGTATATATAGGCCAAAATTGAAGATGTTCAGCTTGATTTCGGTGTCAACATAAACTACCATAAGACATGGAGAGCTAAGAAGTATGCATTGAAATTAGTTCGAGGGTCTCCTGAAGACAATTATAGGATGCTCCAAGCATATTGTCACATATTAGAATAAAAAAATCCAAGTACTTATTTTTTATTTTTCCATTAAAATGTCTATATGAGTACTACACGAGCCTCATCTATCCATTGTGTATACTAAACGATGAGTACACTAACCATATGTAGTCATCGTGTAGTCTTCACGAAGGGTACACTGATCTCGTGTAGTCATTATTTACACTAATTTACCATCATAATGTCTACATGATGCCTACACTAACATCATGTAGTATACACGATGCCTACACTGACCTCGTGTAGGAATATTGTAGTCTACACGATGGTTACACAGACCTCGTGTAGTCATCGTGTAATCTACACGCTTGTTACATGAGCCTCGTGTACGCATCCTGTACATTACGTATTCTGTCGATTAATACAATAATATTAAATATTTTTCAGGGACAACAACACGCGTAGATATCGATGAACAAGATCATTTTATATATTTTTTCATGGCTCTTGGATCCTCTGTTCATGGATTTTTTAGCTGTATACGACCTGTCATTGCTGTTGAAGCAACCGCCTTAAAATCCAAAGGGTGGGAACAACCAAATATATCCCATTGCATTTGGAATTGCAAATTAAGAAAATAATGATTCATGAAAATGGTTCTTCTGTAAACTTCACGATGTAATCGGTGATCTGGAAGACTTGGTGTTTATATCTGACAGGCATACAAGTATATTAAATATTGTACATGTTATCTTTTCCAATGCGCATCATGGAGCTTGCATCTTCCATATGTACCAAAATATCAAATCAATTTACAAAAAGGAAGATGCAATCCCATTGTTTTTGAAAGCAGTAAAGGTATACCGTCAATCAGAGTTTGATCGGCTGATGATTCATTTTACAGATGCATATCGAGATATCTCCCAATACGTGTTAGTGGGGAGAGTTGCGAGGTAGGCACGTTCCCATTTTGATGGAAGGCGATACAATATAATGACTACAACATTGCGTAATGTTTGAATGAGATTTTGAAGGATGTTAGAAAGTTTCCCATGACATGCCTTATTAACATGTTACGACAGTGGTTCTATGAGCTTAATAAAAAGAATCGTACATAACGTACGCTATCATTGTTTCCTTCTGACATTCACGAGTTTTGTGTTACGGGTGGGGGTAGGCAAGCAGTGTCAACTTGCATCTTAAGAGTTGTACGTGCAGAGAATTTGATCTTGATCAAATTCCATGCATGCATGCTTTGGCTGCATAATGGCAGCATAATATTTCCACATACTGTATGTGTTTTTTGGTTCTATAAAAATGAGGCTCTAATTGCTGCGTATGCGAAAACAATACATCCTCTCGGGGATCAAGCAGATTGGGTCAGCAGCCATGAGTTTCATGAAAAGGTGGTAGGGCCACCTATAACAAGATGGAAAAGTGGCAGACCTAGGACAAAAAGAATTTCATCTAGAGGTGAGGAAGTAGTGAGAAGGAAGTGTAAACGTTGTGGGCAAATTGTTCGTAACCGACAAACGTGCAGAAATCCAATTCCTCTATCTCAATGAGATGAGCAAGCCACTTAAATATAAATAATGACCTTGTAGAATTAAATTAAATATTAATATAAAAATATACTCGTGTTTGTTATTAATAATGTCATAAAGTTTAATAATGCTCATGAAGTCATCGTGTAGTCTACACTAAGCCTACACGATGCATGTGAAGTCATCGTGTAGGCTATATAAAGCCCTCGTGTACACTACACGATGACTACACGATGCCTGTGAAGTCATCGTGTAGGCTACATAAAGCTCTCGTGTACACTACAGGATGCCCGTGAAATCATTTGCAGTCTACATGATGCCTGTGAAGTCATCGTGTAGTCTACACTAAGCCTACACGATGCTCATGAAGTCATCGTGTAGGCTACATAAAGCCCTCGAGTACACTACGCGATAATTACACGATGCCCGTAAAATTATTTTATAGTCTACACAATGCCCGTAAAGTCATCGTGTAGTCTATAATAAGCCTACACGATATCCGTGAAGTCATCGTGTAGGCTACATGAAGCCTACACTAAACATATAGTAAATAATTCACAAATTGAGGGTATAAAATATATTAAAATTATTTAAAACTAAAATAAAAATCCATAAAATATATCAAAACTATTTGAAGAAATGTCTGGTTGCCTGGACATGATCTTTTGGTCCATTCCAATCAGACATTTCATCACCCAATCTTCTTTTCCACTGAACTTCTTGGTCACAACCTTTTTCTCCTCTCTTTTTTTATTGGCCTCCTCAGACCTCTTCCTCTTCTTCTTCTCCTCTTCCTTTTTCAATGGGCTCATCCTCCTCCTCATTAGCCTCATCTTCAAATGGAAAGGGTGACTGAGGAGGTGCGACTAAAAACATGTAATATTAAGATTAAGCAGACAAAACAGAAAAAGGGTGACTACAGATCGGTTACATGGACATCATGTAGTCATCGTGTACACTACAAGATCGGTTAAACGGACACATGTAGTAATTGTGTAACCATAATGTAGATTACACGATGACTACACGAGATCAATGTAACCATCATGTAGACTACGCGATGACTACACGAGATCAGTGTAACCATCGTGTAGACTACACGATGACTACACGAAGTCAGTGTAACCATCGTGTAGTCTACATGATGACTACGTGAGGTTCGTGTTCAAGAAGAAGAACATGATTTTGAACATACCTTCTCTCCAACTACAGATCTCCATAAACATTTTTCTTCTTCCTCCTTAGTAGGGACCAAGGAAAGAACTGTCAACTAAAAATGCAATAAATATAAATTAGTATATGAGAAAGTAATATATAAATTAACTTGTCAAAATAATTCACCAGCATACATTCTCCTTCGAAAAGATTTCTTTTTGTAGATTCTCAGCCAGTACTGTTGTGGTCGGACATCACTTGAGATTCCTTGGCACCTTGGTCAAAACCTGGTTACCATACAAACTACCAACCAAGGGGATAGTTTCAAATACCCATGCTATTTAAATAAAAGAGAGTAATTCAGTATTCAGCACATAAATAATTCAATACATCATTACGTAGAATTAAATAAATTGTACTTGGAAGGCGAATGGACATCCATTGAGTGAATACCCTTGAACAACAGCAGGAGATTTCTTTGTTTTTTTGTTTTTTTCTTGATCTTTGAGATCACCAAAAACAGCCTTGGTATTCTTCAGAGCTAATAGTGATTTCATTATTTTGGAGAACGAGAGGTCTCCCCACGGATATTGGTTGAACGTTTTAAGGTCGTCAACCAAAACCAACCATCTCTTCTCAATTAGGGTACAATTCTCCTTCCTCAACAGAAAATGTTCTAGCAAATAAATCAGAACCATTTTGACCGCATCGGAATCTCACTTATTTTAGAGCTTTTAACTTCTTCTCGAACTCAGCCATGCTTATTGATTGGACTTTCAGAAAGTACAGAAAAGAGAGTCTATTGGGGCCACGAGTCTTCTTCTCAACTCGGGCTTCATCAAACTTTAGTCCGATCTTCAAAGAGAATTCCTTCTTGGAGAAGCTTAGTGGCTCCTCATTGATAAAAAAAATGGATCACCTCCTCAGATGGAGTGCCAACCACATATTCTACCTTTCTGGAAAGCACCTGGTGGCACACACGTACTGAAAACTTCAGGGATGAAAGATCAATGAGATGACCAAAGCATGTCTCCCTAAATAGGGAGAGTTGAGTAGCTGTCAGCTTGGTCTTGATAACCTCTCTGCAATGGGTATTTTACTTTGCATTGACCTTTGATTTTGGAATATTGTTAACGTCATAGATGTATCTTAGTTGCATCTTTGATAAATCCATAACCTGTAGAATATTCAAGGTAAACATAAGATCAGGAAATGTACATGATGCTTGTGTAATCATCGTGTAGACTACGTGAGGGGTACACGACCCTTGTGTAGGGGTACACGACCCTTGTGTAGACTACATGACCCTTTTGTAGTCCTCGTGTAGCATACACGAGGCTTACACGACCCTCATGTAGTCCTCGTGTAGTGTACACTAGGCTTATACGGCCCTCGTGTAGTCTATACGAGGCTTACACAACCCTCGTATAGTCCGCATGTAGCGTACACTAGGCTTACACAACCTTCGTGTAGCCTACACGATGCTTACACGACCCCTCGTGTAGCCTATACAAGGCTTATATGACTCTCGTGTAGCCTACACGAGGCTTACACGACCCTTCATGTAGTCCTCCTGTAGCCTACACGAGGCTTACACGACCCTCGTGTAACCCAGAAAACAGACACTCAAAAAGACCAAAACCTCAGATACAAAAAAAAAACACTCAAAAACCCAGGAGAAAAAAAACTCAGAAACCTAGAAAAAATATTAGAAACTCAAAAAACAGCCTTGTTGTTATTCGGACATTCACAAAAAATAGAAACACGAAAATTCAAAAAAAAACCCTAAAAAACCTGAAAACTTATCCTGTTGTTTTTCTTTGCTGTGGGAGACGAAGACTCAAGGACTTGTAGAGAGAGAGATGCTGCGACTTTGAGAGAGAGAGAGATAGTAACAGTAAGAAAGAAATGAGGGAAATGCAAGTGAGGGAAACGAAGGGGTGGGGTTTCGTGTAATGAAAAAGTGTAATCATCACTTTTTTAGCTGTCGTTTGAAATTCGTTACTGGGCTTTTTGGTAACTTCACAAACTGATTTTGAATTGATGGTGGGCCCGGAGCCAAGGTAAGTAAAAATTAGTGATAAGGTCTATTTCTGTAAAATAATTAGCTTAGAGATCTAGTTTAGCAAAAAACCCTTTTCTATTTTCTCTTCAGAAAGCTGAAGTGAAAGAGGAAAGTAAAACAGTAAGAAAAGTTAAAAGACTAAAATTGATTTTACTTAACTTCTGTTAACGGTCCATTAAAAGAAGTTAACGGAAGTTTGGCTTGTGCATGACACATGCCTTTTATGGTTATTTTTAATAAAAATTCTAACAAGTTGGTATATTTTACAATTTAATCAAAGTATAAGGATATAAAAATACGAAAAAAAGTGTAGGAGTATAGTTTACATTTTGGTCAAAATGGAGGGGTGTGTTTTGCATTTTTACCTTTTAATAATTGGTTTATTACATAAAGGGATTGCTAGCCATTAACGGATTCGTTGACTTTCATCGTGGTTGTTTTGGGTATTTGAATGCCTTTCATGTTGACTTTCATCGTGGGCCACTGGATTGGAGTAGGGAAAATCCTATCTTCATTTTACCCCTTACGATTGTTCGCCCATTCTCGATTTCTCTTTGCTTCTTTTCCTTTTATTCCTCCTTCTTCTCCATCACTCATTTTCTTTAATTTTTTTACTAAACTAGACCCCTCGGTAAATAATTTTATAAAATTACCCCTAGCTCACTTTAAATTCAAAATCAGCTTGTAAAGTTATCAAAAAGCCCCTTCACGAATTTCAAATAACAACTCGAAAAAAGTAATGATTTCACATTTTTCCCTACACGAAACCCACCTCTTTGTGTACCTCTTCACCGTTTCACTTCAATTTCCCTCATTTTCTCTCTTACTATTACTATCTCTCTCTCGAAGTCGCAACATCCCCCCTCTCTATACAAATCTTTCAGTCTTCATCGCCTACAACAAGGTATCACAACAAGGTAGGTTTTTAGGTTTCTAAGTTTTTTTTTGTTTATGAGTTTTTTTCTGGGCTTCCAAGTTTTTTTTTCTGGATGAAGAATTTCTATTATTTGTGCATGTCCGAAACAAAACAATGTATATTTTTTGAGTTTCTGAGTTTTTCTCTAGGTTTCTGAGTGTTTTTTCTTCTTATGAGTTTTTAAGTTTCTGTACACGATCCTTGTGTAGACTACATAAGGGGTACACGTTCATCATGTAACAATCCTGTAGTGTACACGATGGTTACACATGTAGTGTAACCATTCTGAGTTTTTTTTTGGATAAAGAGTTTTTGTTTTTTATGGATATTCGAATCAGAACAAAGTATGTGTTTTGGGTTTCTGAGCATTTTTGTTCTTCTGAGTTTCTGAGTTTCTGTACATGATCCTCGTGTAGACTAAATGAGGGGTTCACGTTCATCGTGTAACTATCATGTAGTGTATACGATCTTCGTGTATTCCTCGTGTAGACCACACATGGAGGTACACGTTTATCATGTAACCATCCTTAGTCCTCGTGTAGACTTCACGAGGGGTGCACGATCCTTACGTAGTTCTCATGTAGACCACATAAGGGGTATACGATCCTCGTGTAGACTACATGAGGGGTACAATGATGAACGTGTGTACTTTTATTCTCTGATTTGATCTTATGTTTGCCTCGAGTTTTCTACAGGTTATGGTTTCATCAATGCTGCAACTAAGATACGTCCATAACATTAACAAAATTCCAAAAGTAAGGGTAAATGTAAAGTGCAATACCCACACGATAAAGGTTATCACGAAGAAGTTGATAGCAACTCAACTCTCCGTATTTAGGGAGACATGATTTGGCCATCTCCTGGATCTCGCAGCAATGAAGTTTTCAGCCACTATCTGCCACCAGGTGTTGGCCAGGGAGACCGAATATGTGAATGGAACTCCATCTAAGGAGGAAATCTGGTTCCTTCTCAATGAGAAACCACTGTGCTTCTCCAAGAATGAGTTCTCGTTGATGATCAGACTGAAGTTCAGAGAAGCTCAAAATGAGAAGAAGACTCATGGCTTAACATACTCTCTGATATGTACTTTCCCAAATCCTAAGGAATAACCATGGTTTATTTGGATGGGAATTTTAAAAATAGTGAATATAAGGTAGATTCTTATATTGCCAAGATGACTCTAATTTATTTATTAGAGCATTTTATGTTGGGGAAGGAGAATCGAACCCTAGTTGAGAAGAGATGGATGGTTTTGGTTGACAATCTTGAAGCGTTCGACCCATATCCATGGGGGGCTATCTTTCTCCAAAACAATGAAATCATTTGCAATCAGATATTTCCTTTGTGGTTTCCCAAATTAAAATTTTAATGGATCATCTGGTCATATTGAGGACGGATGATTACTCATTTTGTCCTCGATCTACCATGATGATGGCTAGTGACGGGGAGGTGTTGGAGACAGAGAAAGAAGAAAAGGAAAACGCAGAAAAAGAAGAAGACAAGGAAGAGAAAAAGGAAGATGAAGAAAAAGAAGAGAAAGAAGGACAAAAAGAAGAAGATAAAGGAGATGAAGAAAAAGAAGGACAAGAAGAGAAGAAAGAAGAGAAAGAACAAAAAGATAAAGGTATTAAGGATGAGGTAGATGAAAAGAAGGAACAAGAAAAAGAGAATGAGAAAGAAGAGAAAGAAGAAGAAAGAGAAGAAGAAAAGGAAGAATAAGAAGAAGAGGAAGAAGAAAGAGAAGAAGAGAATGAAGAAGGAGAAGGTGAGAAAGAAGAAGAAGAGAAAGAAGATGAAGAGAAAGAAGGACAAGAAAAGAAGAAAGAAGAGAAAGAACAAATAGAGAATGAGAAATAAGAAACATAAGAAACAGAAGAGAAAGAAGGAGTAAAAGAAAAAAAAGAAAAAAGAAAAAAAAGAAAAAGAAGAAGAAAATATAGAAAAAAAAGGGTGGGAAGAAGATGAAGAAAATAAGAATCAGAAGAAAGAAAGAAGAAGAAGAAAATAAAAATAAAGAAGAAGACGCTGAAAAAAGAAGATGAAGAAAAAATAAAAAAAGAAGAAGAGAATGTTGCATCAATAATATCGATTTTCATGGATTCAGTGTGGTCAACGAAGGAGAAGAAGAAGACCTCATCTGCCTTGGTGATCTCAGTAAGAGAAAGGGAAAGATAAAGAGATCTCAGATCCTAGAGCCACCTACTTGGGAATCAGAACAAGTTGAAAAGGAGAAGCAACAAAGAATATAAGCTGATCAGAAAGTCATTGCCAAAACAGACTTCAAACACTTTCAAACATTTAGTGATGTATCTTCAGAGGATGAAGCTCGTTTTAAAGCCTAGTTCACCTCCCTAAGGACAAAGTAAGTTCTGTAATTTTACTTCTTATTCTCATACAAGATGGTTACACAGACATCGTGTAGTTATCGTGTATCATACACTATGGTTACATAGACATCGCGTAGCCATCGTGTAGCATACACGATAGTTACACTGACATCGTGCAGTATACACTATGGTTATGAATCTTGTACCTAATTTTGATCTATAATTACGTTGTAAAAGAATGAGAAAGTAGAAGTTGGATTCTGCACTGTTGACCGTACCTGGTTCAAAAAGTTAGTTTCTTCACCTTATCAATAGCTTGAGTCAGATGTAAGAAGTTATTCATAATATTTTTTAATGTGGTATTTAAAATAAATATAAATATCTTATGTAATCTTTTTTACATTACAGTATATCGATTCATACTTGGAGCTCATGAGGAGGGATTTGCATGAGTACAACTGTCACATCTGAATCACTGTTGGTGATTTGATTCTGCAAGTAAGTAAGATTTTTTTTTTATGTTTTTGAGAACTTCATGAAGTGTACACGAGGCCTTCATGGGTAGTGTGTAGACTTCATGTAGAATACACAAGGCCTTCATGGACATCGTGTAGACTTCATGACCATTTTTTATTGCTTTAAAATATTTCCCGTGACATTACAGAGAAACCTGTCTGGTCGAGTGGAAGAGTTCGAGTAAGATCCCACCGGCTGGAATATTGAGGTTGAGGATGCACTCTGGTACGTAGTCCTTAGCTCGCAGACGGACTTCAGAAGGGATTGAGAAGAGTCTGATAAGGTATATCTTGTAAAGAAAGCTTGTAAACATACTATTTTTTACTATAAAAACCAATATTTATTCGTATCTATCAATTTCTATAGGTCATATTTCCAATGAATGTGAGGGAGAGTCATTGGATTGCGTTGGAGCTTGATTTGAATGGGTAGTGTATTTGTATTTATAACTCCATGAACACGCGACATCAACGCTCCTTATATCCTGAAATAATGAAACCTTATATGAAGATTGTCCCTCGTCTACTTCAACATTTATAAGAATAGAAAAGAGGTTGAACCCAAAGATGAGTGGAAATATGATATCATGAAGTGTCCACGACAATCGAATGGGTAAGTGAAATATACGTATTTTTTAAAGTTCACCATGCATATAAGGTGCTTTCATAAATATTATTCAATTGTATTTTTGCATTTCATGTGTTTTGTAGCTTTCATTGTGGGGTATTCTCCCTTAAGTTTGTCAAGACCCTCACATATAGGAAGAATCTCCAAGAAATAACTCAACAGAAAATGCAGGAATATCGAAGACAAATTGCAATTGAGTTATTTACACGTGGACAAGTAGTACCGAAATATTTTTTTATTCTTTATAACTTGGATATGTATTCTTTATAACTTGGACATGTATTCTTTATAACTTGGATTTGTATTCTTTATAACTTGGATAAACATTCTTTATAACTTGGATTTGTATTCTTTATAACTTGGATTTCATTTTTTATAACTTGGATTTGTATTCTTTATAACTTGGATTTACATTTTTTATTACTTGGATTTGTATTCTTTATAACGATGACTTCATGGGCATCATGTAGGTTTCTTGTAAGCTATATGATGATTTCACGGGCATCGTGTAGGCTTCTTATAAGCTACACGATGATTTCACGGGCATCGTGTAGGCTTCTTGTAAGCTACACGATGACTTCAAGGGCATTGTGTAGGCTTCTTGAAAGCTACATGATGACTTCACGGGCATCGTGTAGGTTTCTTGTAAGCTACGCAATGACTTCACAAGAATCATGTAGGCTTCTTGTAAGCTACACGATGACTTTTGTATTAATAATTAAATTTTATAACATTATTAAATAACAATCACAATTATTTTTCAATATTAATATTTAAAAAAATTCAAATTTCAGTATTTATACTTAAGTGGCTTGGTCATCCCGATGAGAGAGAGGAATTGGATTTCTGCACGTTTGTCTGTTGTAGCCAATTTTCCCACAACGTTTGCACTTATTTCTTAGTATTTTCTCACCTATATATGGAATTCTTTTTGTCCTAGGTCTGGCACTTTGCCGCCTCATTATAAGTGGCAATACCACCTTTTCTTGAACTTCCTGGCTTTTCTGGCTGATGGCCCAATCTGCTTGATCTTCGAGAGAATGTATTATTTCCGCATAGGCAGTAATTAGAGTCTCATTTTTATAGAAACTCTAACACATACTGTATGTGAAAATATTGCGCTTTTGACATGTAGCCAATGCATGCTTGTATGGAATTTGATCATGATCAAATTCTCAGCACGTATAATTCTTAAGATGCAAGTTTACCACTACTTCCCTACCCCTAGTAACTACTCAAGGCAAGCCTTTGTGCTGTACACTGTCAGGGTTTTGTTATCTCCTCTATCAAAACCAATCGTCAGTCATTCATGGTTACACGTTGTGAAGTCACCTGTGACCATCGAACAGAAGAATTGGGTTTCTGCTTGTTTTAAATATTTTGTGGATGGTGTCGTGATGTTTCAAAACAGCCACCACCATTGCATTACCAGATGCTTGTTATTTATACAAGTAATGTATTTAGTGTACATTGGTATTACTTTCACATTATAACATATGTATATTTACTAATAAGTTCATTTTTATGTTGTTGTTTTATCTAGAGAAGTTGGCATGTGCTACCAACTATGTTGACTTGAATCAGGCTTCGCCGCTAAGGTGGAATGACAGGGCCATTGCAAGAATGATTTATTTTGTAAAATTAAGGGGAGGAGAAGCTTGGACTAAAAGTTGTGTGGTAAGTGTTTGAGAATATTGTAAATTTGGTTGGTTATATTACCATTGATTATTTATTACTAATTCACATATATTTGTATTATATCGATCGATACAACCACGCAAGCCATTCCGGTCGACCGTGAGGTTCGGCAGGACCGCAAGCGTAAGCATGTTCGCGAGGATGTGTGGGCAGATCTACCTGAAGAGTAAGCTTTCGGGTTATGTGCTTTAAGTATATAAGTGATCACTCTTCATGCGGAGTCCAGCTCCATGACGGCGGATATTTCACAATTGATGGAGGTGCAGAAAAATATGAATGTTGTCCAAGAGAATATGTGCACAACATTGGTGAGTCTTTTGGAACGTGACACTAGTAAGTCTCGAGCCCAATACGATGAGTCACATGTCACCCTGACTCAAGGTAAAGAACAATGAAGTTTTGATGAGGATATGAGTCCCTCCCATGAAGAAGACACTACAAGAGGTGGAGATACCCGTGAAAAGTAATCCACAGGGATCATGCAGATCTTGTGACATCCCATCATATTAAAAGTTCACATTTTTCGCGAGACGCAACTCCTCCTGTGAAGACTCCTATGGTATCTGGCTTTTTACAGCATTTTTCGACTCCTATAGAATGTTGTTTAATGAGATTTTTTGACTCATGTTACTTTTATTCAACATGTATTTTTAATTCTTGTGAATTAATATTCATAAGTATTTTGTATCCTATAAAGTGAGATACCATAAAGTTCAAAGTTTTCATATTAAACACTTCCAAAAGTATAATTTTACATAACATAAAGAACAATAGTATAATAATTGACAACATTAAGATTTTAATCATTTTAACAAATTTTTACATTATTTATTTGACATGCTTACAAATAAATCTAACTTGAAAATTATCTAACTTATGATAATACTATACAAGTAACTATTGTTCCAATAAATGAAAAATATAAAAAGATTTGCACAAATTATGTAAGCTAACCTAAAAATTATAATTCTATTCTTCAAACTCAAGAAGTCCTTACAACAGTTCCAAAGAGTTACAGATACCTACAAACAAGCAATCATCAACATCATATACACACGAAACTTGTGGATGTACGAATGAAACAATGATAGTAATCGTGATGCAATATGCTTCTTCTTAAACTCTGTCTCAACCCAATCTGTAATCTGTGAGGTGACTTGACAGGTAGTCATCCGCCATTCATAGAATCACCGTTGTAACATATCACAAAATGTTCTATAAGACATGTAGTGGGAAGTTTTGTAGCATCTTTCAAAATCCCATTCAAACAATTTGTGATGTTTATAGTCATTATATTTTACCGCCTTTCATCAAAATGGGAATGTGGCCACCTCTCAACTTCCACACCGACACGTATTATGAGATTGCCGGATATAAAATATTCCTTGGCTACTTTAAAAACTAATACGACCGCATCTTCCTTTTTATAAATTGATTTGATATTTTTACTCATATGGAAGATGCAAGCTTCATGAAACACATTGGGAAAGACAACTTGTACATTATTTAATATACTTGTATGTCTGTAGGATATAAACACAATTCATCCGGATCACAATTTTATCGTGAAGTTTATGGAAGAATCATTCTCATGAATCATTATTTTCTGAATCTGCAATTCCAAATGCAATGGGATATACTTAGTTGTTCTCATCATTTGTTGTTGCAACAAATAATAACCCTTTATATTTTACTTTTAAGGCAGTTGCGTCAATGACAATGACAGGCCGTATACAGTTGCAAAACCCACGAATAGAGGGTCCAAGAGCCCTGAAAAAATATTTAAAATGATCATGCTAATCGGTCTCTATGTGTGTTGTTGTCCCTAGAAAATATTTAATATCATTGTATTGAAAATGACATTAACGGCATACTACATAGTATACAGGATATGTACACGAGATCTGTATACCTATCGTGTCGACTAGAGGATTGGTACACCAGGTCCATGTACAGAACACGATGTGTACACGAGGTCTGTGTAACCATCATGTACATTATACGATGGTTACACGTTCAACGTGCAGTAATCGTGCAGACCTCATGGTGGCAAAATAAAAAAATAAGTACCTAGATTTTTTTTAATTTTAAGCTGTGACAATATACTGGGAGCATCCTATAGTTGTCTTCAGGCAACCCTCGAACTAATTCTAAAACATATTCTCTAGCCCTCCATGCCTTATGGTAACTTATGTTGACACCAAAATCAAGTCAAACATCTTCAATTATGTCTTTTGGCCTATATATACGTCCAACGTCCGTGTATTTGAACCTTATAGAATGACCAATCAATGAAAATGTAGCATGATGGTGTTCATATCTCAATACTTCAAATGTGCATGTATGTGTATTGATAAAACTTGTAACTTTGAAGTCTGGACAATTTTGTAGTTTCATGGCCCACAATCTCCATTGGCATATTTTCTCAACACATACTATTGGGATCGGCTGGTTTTAAAATATATTAAAAATAAGTTTGAACAAAGAACGGTACGTGGGCGGAATATAAAAAAATCAATTAACTTATTTAATCAAATTAAATACCTTAAAATCAAACAACGTGCTATTATGCATATACGGCATTAAAAAAAATGATAAGGTTAAAACAATTTTTCCACCTATACTTTGTGTCAGAGAATTTCTGAACTGACAGAATTTCTTCGAACGTTCTTCGTGTTCTTCAAGCTTCTGGATTCGAATCACGCACTTTAACTCCAAGAACGATTTGTGAATTTTATCCACCAAAAACCATCCCTTAATTTCATAAATATATCTCACAAGAATTTTGTGTAGTAATTTGGATGTGGGCTCTCAAAACGATTGAAGAAGAACAATAAAAGTTTTTTTCCTTCAATATATTTTCGGCACCAACTAGGAAGGAGGGGAAAACGTTTTTCTCCTTTTGCTTTGTTTTCAAGTAATTATATCTTATTCAATATCTATCTGCAATCAAATTACTATTAGATATTGATAAAATGTAATTTTCGATATTTATAATTGCTCAAAATTGCAATATTCTCTAGATTTTGAGTCATATAAAAAATATTCATCAATCCAATAGATAAATTAAAAAATCATTATAAATTAATTAATTAATTAATTTTTTATTTACTAATTATCTAATAATTAGAAAATATTAAACTAATTAATTTTAATACATATAATCACACTTAACTAATTAAGTGACATCACCCATCACATATAGGTGTAGGAAATATGTTTTGGTACCAAAACACATTTTGATCTAACTTACTACGTGTCTTTGTTCGTGTTCTCGTGAGCTATTTCTGAGACCGAATGAACTCACATGAACAAAACTAAAGATTCAAATACCCGACGAATTTATCTCTATAAATCCTGACCTATTTAATCCTGACATCGTACAACTTCACTATAAGTTCGATGACGAATCAGTAATATTTTAACATAATACCCATCGTAAATATCAGTAACAATAGTAAAATATAAAATTACCATTTTACTCATGTTGTTATTATTTCCTTAATTTCTTTATTGACTGTGAATAAGAAAAACATAATAGTGAATTATCTCGTACAATTCACAAATCTTAATCAATGACTCAATTCATTGAATACTTGGCTAGGTTAATTTATTCACACGCTCATCAATAAAGCATAATGTGATATTGTTGTTTTCACAATCGAACCATGAATTTTCATATATGTGAATCACGTAACTCTAACTTAATTGAATTATAATCCCAACAACCGAGGTATTACCCGTCAATTCGTACTCACTCATTTGACATATCAAAGATTGCAACTAACTAAGTGAAGCTACATATTCATCTCAAGATTAAGGTAATTATGAAAATACCCTTAAGGTGTAACAATAAGATTTAGAGCTTGGTAAATAGTTTTAGGGTCTAACGTAATTTGTTATCAGTCTATTCAACATGTTCATAACATGTATATGTTAACCATTTTAGTCTCTATTCCCATGCCCTAGGACTGACATCCATTGGTTCAACCTAACAGTCATAATCAATTCGATTGCCCAGTCGCTTTTAAGATTATGAATATCGTTCTAAACTTTCTCAAAAGATTTCGTGTGGAGACCCCTCTATCTTCACTCTTTGTTCGTTGATGAAAGTTCCTGAGCTTGAGTAATTTATAAACACTCTTTAATGTAAAATAAAACTTTTAATTTATTCATAAGAATTCAATAATACTAATGTCTGAGAAATAACTAAATACAAATAAATAGTTATTACACGCTACTTTATGGACATATTCCAACAATCTTCCACTTGGGATAAAATAACAATCTTTTATCCCAAATCCCTCCAGTGACCATAAAAAACTTCACTGCTTAAAGTCTTCGTGAATGGATCTGCCAGGTTGTTGAGCGTCAAAATATGCGTAACCACAACGTCTCCACGCTGAAATTTTTTTCTAATCATGTGATATTTACGTTCTATTGGATGGATGTCTTATGACTTTTAGGTATCTTAGAATTCACTACAACCCTGTTGTTATCTCAATAAAGTGTCATGGGCATGTCAGCGTCTGGAACAACTTCCAGAGTCTTCAAGAACTTTCTAAGCCATACAACCTCCTTTGTAGCTTCACAAGCTGCCGCATATTCAACTTCTATGGTAGAATTAGTAATGCAAGATTGTTCGATACTTCTCCATACAACTTCTCCACCATTCATGATGAGCATTGATCTTGAAGTGGACCTCTTAGAATCCTTGTCTAGTTAGAAATCGAAATCAGCATACCTCATCGTATTCAGGTTAGTACCTGAATACACAAGCATGCAATTCCTTGTTCTCCTCAGATACAGAAGGATATGCTTGACGGTATTCCAATGTTCGATTCCAGGATTAGATTAGAAATGACTCACCACGCCCACGACATAGTAAATGTCTAGCCTAGTTCAAAACATCTCATACA
This sequence comes from Datisca glomerata, assembly GCA_003255025.1. Taxonomy (NCBI): domain Eukaryota; kingdom Viridiplantae; phylum Streptophyta; class Magnoliopsida; order Cucurbitales; family Datiscaceae; genus Datisca; species Datisca glomerata. The sequence goes on from QANY01005078.1 coordinate 227,382, forward strand.
TGAGACTTTCTATGGCTGATGCATAGGGGGTCTTTTTCATGTTTTCTTCTTCTTGAGGAGTCTTGGGAGACTGCTCATTGGAGAGGCTAACTCTGTCTAAAAGAAAGAAATCATTTCTTGGTTTTTTGCATACTAAAGTGATCTAACACCTTATCAATAGAAGATGCTTGAGACAGTGACAATTGTTTGTTCTTCCTATCTCGAAAGATGTGAATATCTAAGACAAATGTAACTTTTCCAAGAACTTTCATATCAAATTGCTTTGCAAGTTAAATTTTGACATCGGATAATTTTCCTACAACATTCCCAATGAGTAGAATATCATCTACTTACCAGACTAGAAAACCACCTTCCCTTCGTGTATTAACTTATACACACATGGCTCATCCACTAACTGTTCAAAACTATAGTTTTTAACAGTTTCGTTAAATCTAATATTCCACGATCATGATGCTTCCTTAAGTCCATAAATGGACTTCTGCAATTCACAAACTTTTCCCTCTTGGCCTTTCTGTATGAACCGGTCTGGTTGAGCCATATAAATTTGCTCGTCAAGATTGTCATTCAGAAAAATAGTCTTGACGTCCATTTGCCATATTTCATAATCAAGGGCAACGAAAATGGATAAAAGGATTCTGATGGATTTAAGCATGGCCACCAACGAAAAGGTATCCTCATAGTCTATATCTTCCTTTTGGGTATAGCTCTTAGTTTCCAGCTTAGCTTTGAATGTCTCTACAATTCCATCCGAACCACTTTCCTTCTTATAGATCAATTTGCATCCTACGAGTTTTACCCCTTCAAGAAGATTTACAAGCTTCCAAACTTCATTCGAGTACATCAAATGTAACTCAACGTTCATGGCTTTTTGCCATAAGTTTGCTTCAGGACCTGTCATGACCTCTGAGTAGGAGACATGTTCATCAAGGTCCTTATCTAAGACAGTTGTAAAAGCTTCTCCATAGGACATATATCTCTCAGGTTGTCTCACAACCCTCTCATCACGTCAAGGCTCCATAAGCTCTGGCTCCTGTCGTGGTTCTTCCATTATTGAATCAGAAACAATTTCTAATAGGGGAGTCGGTGTCTTCCCAGCCAATAATTCCTCTAGCATAACTGTGCTTCTCGGCTATACACTTTTAATGTAATCTTCTTCAAGAAAATGATCATTCATGCTAATGAATATTTTCTAGTCAGTCGTACTGTAGAAGATGTACCTCTTCATTCCTTTAGGATATCTTACAAACATGTATAATTCTTAATGATTGGCCAACTTACCTATCTTCAGTTTCAAAAGATCTGTTGGGCACCCCCATATTTTAAAATGGTTAATAGATGACTTTCATCCATACCATATTTGATATGGTGTACTAGGCAGGCAGGCATCGTCTTTGACGGAGCTTGGTTCAGAATATATGCCGCTGTTTCTAAGGCATATCCCCAAGAGAAATCTGGGAGGGATTTGTAACTCATCATGGATCTAACCATATCCATCAGAGTTTGATTCTTTCTCTCTGACACACCACTCTGATGTGGCTTACTAGGTGCTATAAGCTGAGAAAGAAGACATTATTTTAGAAAGTCTTTGAACTATCCTAGCAAGTACTCTCAACCACGATCAGATCATAGTGTTTTGATTTATTTTTCTAATTATTTTTCAACCAAACCCTTATAGTCTTTGAACTTTTCAAAGGTTTTAGACATTTGACGCATTAGATAAACATGACCAAAATGTCAGTAGTCATCAGTGAAGGTTACAAAGTATTCATAATCTTCTTTTGCATAGATATATAAGGGCCCACATACATAACTATGTATGAGTTCAAGGCATTGAGTGGATCTTTCACCGTTTGCTGAAAAATGTCTCTTCATCATTTTGCCTTGAATACAGGATTCACATGTCGGTAGTGATCCCACATTTAAAGTTTACAAATGACCATCATTCACAAGTCTTTTAATCATGTCCAGCCTAATATGCCCAAGGCATAAGTGCAACAAATAGGTTAGATCGATTGAGTCATACTTCCACCTTTGATTATCCCTTTGTGAATCATTATTCACTTCAGTGTTACATATCATTGGAACTATTAGTTTTACGTAAAATAGTTTATTAAAAAAGCGTGTAACCGTAATTAAGCATTCATTTCTAAAAATATAAATGTCTTTATCAATGAATTTATTATCAAATCCTTGCTCAATTAAGGCACCAATAGATATAAGATTCTTTCAAAAAACTGGGATATAATAAATATCATGAAAAATAATAAAATGTTTCTCAAAACATAATTTAAAAGTTCCTACAGATACAACCGATACTAGTGCTCCATTACCCCAGCGAAAGCTGTACTCACCCTCGTTAAGCCTTCTGACTTCCCTGGACCCCTACTGGGAGCAACATATATGGTTAGTAGCTGTAGAGTCTACAAACCAAGAAAACATAGAGTAAGCTACATAACAGGCCTCAGTATCCATTACTATATCTTTAGATCTCAATCCTTTGAGATACTCTGGGCAGTCGCATTTTCAATGACCATCAACTCCACAGTTATGACACTTGTCTACTCTCGCGGTGCTATTGTCTTTGGCTGCTCTCGACTTGTGCTTTTTCACTTTCCTTGGACCTTTTCTATGTCTCTTCTTAGAGCCAGAGTTGGAAGGCTTTCTTTCAGTAAAACTATTATTTCCAGACTTCCTCTTTCCCTTCAGAAACAGAGCCTCAGCAGCTTGTAGCTCCTTTATGAGCCCAGGAAGTGAGTACTTCAGCTTATTCATCGAATAATTAAGCTTGAAGTTCTCAAATGTACTAGGCAAAGTCTTCAGGATTATATCCACCTGAGTCTCTCCATCTTATTTAGATAACTTATTATCAACATCATATGTTCTCTGACAAGGGTTCCAAGTTTCATCCTACAGTTCATGAAGTTGTGTAAAACTGTCTGTCTGGCTTGACGACCTTGACTTCTGAACATTTCGGTGATGTTCAACATCATATTAGTGGTAGTCTCAAAGTTCTGATGCTGTTGTTGCAGCACATTGCTCATAGATGCCAAGATGTAACATCTGGCGATCTCATCAGAACGCAACTAAGAAGAATAAACATCATTTTTCTCTTAAGTCGATTCAATAATAGGCTTAATAGGACAAAGGGTAATGAGCACAAACTTGTTCCTTTCTACCGTCAGCACGATATCAAGATTTCATTTCCAATCCACATAATTTTCACCAGTAAATTTGTTCGCGTTAATAATAGTTAAGAGAAGGGATACCGACATGATTATTGAAAAGAATAAATAAAGTAGTGTAAATAAATGTTCAATCATTTAGAAAAGTATGATGCATGATCCAACTACTTAAATATTTAAAAATCCATCAAAATATATTCCCTCCATTATGTTACGATAAAAAATGATAGTTTGTCTCATCGAGGGATGAAATCCAAACTATCTCCTATTGTATCGAGACTCTTCTCGTATGGTTAACGCTCAAATGTCTCCACATCTAGCTTAACCAATCACCATTGGTTTTTGTCACCTTGGCCCCATTGACTAGCCCCGAAGTGGGGATTTCAATGTGCTTTTGTCTAAGTGTTTAACCAACGCATCGACTTATAAAAGTTGCTATAGACTAACAGTTCGTCTATAAGGCGGCCCTGCCCTACCACTTCCTTTAGAAGTCTTAGCTTCTCAAGCAACTCGATGACTTTGCTTCTCAAGCAACTCGATGACTGAAAGCGACATGACTCCAAAGTTTCTCTCATTGAAGAGAGGACCGCTATGGGCTATTCTAAACCATTCCTCGTGGCACGATCAGGTTCGCGTTGGAGACTTTGGAAACGTTTCAAAGTAAACGACCCTCTCAGTTAGTTTGAAAAAACTTTAGATTTTGGTTATTTTTCAAAACATAACTTTTATTAATTTGAAAAACGTGATGAAATTTATAAAAATCCTTTATTTAATTTTAAATCCCAATTTTAAATCATAACCATTATAATGAAACTATAACCATTATAATTAATCTACAATGATGCATGTACATACTACATGACAATTTGATATTGGCATATCCCTAGTTTTATATTGCATGTTATATAATGATGCACGATTAAAATTAAATCATACATTTAAAATTAACCTCCATATTGGTTCATTTCTAATAACAACCCAAAAAGAACAATAAATTACAAATTAATTAACAAATTTTCAAAGCGTCTGTAATTGACTGTTTGTCCTTCAGGTTGTCGCACCACTTTGTAACTCTTTATTAAAGTACATTCCCATTTTAAAATAAAATTTAAAATTTAAAATTCAAAATTTAAATTCAAAATTCAAATTTCAAAATTTCAAATATAAATTTTTATTAAAACCTTTAATTAAAAAAATATTTTCCTAATTAAATAATCTCATTACTTATCCTCCTTTTTTTAAAAGAAAAAAAAAGATTAAATGATAACATTGATAATTATCTTTTGAATTAAAAGTTTAAAAGATAAAAAGATAAAATAGATAATTATCTTTGAATTCAAAATTATATTTTTTCAGGATTTTTCAACTCCTGTAGAAGGTTGTTTCATAAGGTTTCGGACCCCTGTTGAATGTGTTAAACATGTGTTTTTAATACTTGTGAATTAACATTCACGTGTATTTTTGTATCCTATTAAATCAGATATCATAAGATTTTTGATTCTCATTGATATAGTTTTTGGTTTTAAATTATACCTCTTATAAAGAGATTGTTTTGGTATTTTATAAATGCTATTTTTTGCAATCAATTTATATGCACTTGTTTACGTACCTATCTAAACATTCAAAATTAATACATGACTACACTAGGCATTCAAACATTATTTCATTTCATAAAATATTATCTAAAAGTAACATCCATAAGTATCATATAAAACTATTAGTACTTAGTTTACTAATACAACATTCGTTTCGAAAAACAAAAAACATCTAAAAGTTTCAGAGACGCTATAAAATAACTTCAAATTTTCATTGCTTAACTCTTAAAAATTTGATTTCATGTTGAAAACCTTCAATTAGGTCCTGCATTTTAAAGAATATTTAAAATAGTAAGTTTAAGATAATTTCACATTACCCACATCACTATTTTATACTTTAGGAAAAAATAACACTGCATATTTTTAAGCATACTATATGGTTTTGTAGAATTGCATAGCTAAAAAAATATTAATACCAAAATGTTATCATTTACTTTCTTTTTCTTACACCCTCCCCCTTAAAGGCTTCATAAATTAATGCTGGAAACTAGATTCTAAATAGCTGAAGACTTCATGAGCTCATGAGATTGATTTATTAAAATGATATCATCCTATACGTCAAAGAATAATGTATAGTTCATTACACTTTCTGGTCAAAATGAAACCAATGAGGATTTTTGTTTCCATTTTCTTTATACATTTGATCACATGATTAGAAACCCACACAGTGTCACAAAAATTATCCAAAATTTTCATCTCTATACCTATCTATTGTTTTAGGCTCCACCATTTATCCAATAAAACAACCCTGCTTGTCTCTTTCCATGTTACTACTTCTAACTATTCATAAAAAATCCTACAAATAGGATGCCACTTCTAGTTCAGGCATTCCCTTAATACACTAGTACAACTATGGCTTAGGTAGATGTAAAAAAATTCAGCAGTAAAACCAGTAGTACTCTATGATGAAAATACCTCTAGATACAAATCTAACCCAAAACAATAACGTTCATATTAACAATTATAAATAATCTCCATTACTTTAACTCAATGCAACATAATAGTACAAATAGAAATCAGAAAAATGATTAAATCTGACCACAATGAACTTTGTCAGCGGGCCATGCAACTATAGATCCTAAAGCACCTTCAATGTTTTTCTCTTAGGAAGAACCATAAATAAGAAAATGAACTAATTCTATAACAAATTTTCTAAGTTGACTTAATAATGCAACAAATAGATTACTCTCCTCATTACTTAATGTTAAGCCTATTCAAATAGTATAACATCCATCATACTAACACAATCCCATAGTAGAAAGAAAAATATATATCTAAACAACATCATCAAAACAGAAAATATGAAAACTAATCCTGAGTTGAAAACTCCTTTTTCATCTCCCCTTACCCTATATATGATGGACAAACCTTTGATGATTATCTAGCCATATACTTAATGGAAAACTATAAAATCACATAAATCAAGAATCTGCGACAGGAACAAAACTATTAAAAGTAATGTAGAGTATTGTAAATAAAGCTAGAGAAAAGTAACCATTAAGCCAAGCGGGTAGCGAAACAAAAAGTTTGATTCGACTGTCTCACGAACAATAGAAGACTGTCTCTAAGTAAGCCATATGAGAATCTTGGAGCACTAGGAATATCAGCATCTAGACATGAAACTATTAAACTGATCGTAAGAGCAACCGCCAATCTGGAATTGTATTCTTCCTTCAGGGCAAGCCGTTGGGAAGAATGAAATTTTTGGTCATCATGAATGCATCTAAGAAGACTCCATGAAAACCCATATGCAAACTGATTAATTGAGCCAACATGTGATTGGAGACTTGAGAAAACTTGTGGTCACCATTATACACGTTATGAGAATGGTGAGAACAAGGAAATTAATAGACAAGATTATTGGTATTTAAGAGTATTTTCTTGAATTTTCAAGCAATTAGGCACGACATAACCAACAAACTGGCAGGAAAGGGGAAGAGCAGCCATAAACTTACATGTGAATGACATTTTATTCCCAACTTAGAATTATAGGTAATTCTCATAGAACTCCGCAGGACTGCACCTCGAGGGTCAAATGCAAGATACCAAATACATTTAAACAAGGAAACCCAAAGACCACTCATGCATGTCTTGTGTATCATAGGTAAATATATCGATTAATTTACATCATGTTCTAAAAAAGTGTCATTTACATCATATTTAAACCTATTAAAACTAGAAATTGTGAAAATTGATCGCCAATGTTGAAGTACCTCCAGACAACTCCCGCTACAAAACTACTTACAGGATATAGCTCCAACATACATATCTTTCTATTTCAAGCATTTCTCCACCCATATGTTAGAATAGTCATATCTATTATATGGAAGATACATGAATTTCTGAAAAACAAATACAAAAAAACACAGACTAGAAGGGAAACTATATTTCTACACAACATGATAATAAATCATTATTAAAAGAATCCCCCAAAAAACTAAGACTAGTAGATGATTATGCTGAAATGCGCTTATCTATTTTCACATATAAGCTAATTAGTTTTATTATATCTACAATTCAACAATATAAAAATTTATATAGTTGTATTTAGAGAGGTATAGTATAATACCAAAGTAAAATAGCATTCTAATACCTTAACTCTTGCAATGCATTATTAGTTAATAACTTAATATTAGCTTTTTCATAACCCTAAAAAAGTTGATAACGAGAACTGTTTCTTCATTTAAAGCAGAATCTAGCATTAATAAGCTTCTTGAAACTTACATTTTCATAAGTACTTAAATGACTGTTTGGATTAGAATTGAAATTTTAAACTTCTTTTCCCAATAAAAAACTTCAGCCGTCCATATATATGTAGCATTTAGAGAATTTCTTTGTAGTGAGTTTAACTGATGCCACATGAAGGATGAGATCAAGTGCATTAGCTTACTAAAAATAAACCATTTCATTCTTCCCTCAGAAATATAACTCTTAGAAATACTTTCACCATACACACACCATACTCTGCGAACAAATGATGGTAAACTATTTTGATATAATAAGGAAAGGTTGCACAAACTCTAAAGGAAACTAAATGAGATTTGTCTCCTTCTGAATCCCTGACGTAACTCCAGTTATCCAAACAAAAGACATTGAACTTGTCATATGAACACTCAAAACACTGCAAAGGGTGAACGGGTTCTCAAAATGGCGAGATTAATCTTGTCAAATATAGTTCATCATGTAAATGTACTCAGTAAAGTAGGGGAAAATAATAGAGTACTGTAAGAAAACTTACCATGGGGATTTAGGAAAAGAGATTAAACCTGAAAATCGATGTCCACTTTTGCAACAAAAATCAAAGAATCAGAAGATTCTTCATCCTCACAAACCCTTGCACGTTCTCTATTTTTGAATAGAGAGAGAATCTAATGGACAAGCTCTACTCTCTCTCTTCTTCGACGAAGTTCAAGCCCTTGCAAGGTTGTGGGTTTGGATTTGGAGAGGAAGAAGCTATGAGAGAGAGAGATAGAAAATATTGAAAAGGGGATTAACAGAGCTTCTGAGATTCACGGAGCTTCTAAAAATCACGGAGCTTTTGAAGAGGGTAATCGCGGCCCTAGGACAAGCCGTAGGTTGTGTGTTGTATTCTAAGGTTAGAGTGTCGAGAGACCATCTAAAGGAAAAAGGTGATGGAAAATGAGAAGGAATTATGTAGTGAAAGGCTTATGAAAGGAATCGGGCTGAGCTTCTAAAACTGGAGAAGGAATCATGCAAAGACCAGAGAAGAGTGAAGAGGGAAATCGAGAGAGGGCTTGGATCAGTGTCAATTTTAATTTCACTCCCCACTCTTTTTTCTAAGTCCCACTTCTTTAAATTTTCCCCTCTCTTTTTTAGTCTCGCTTTATTTTTTTACTTTTAACAAGAATTTTTTTACGTGATTCACAAAAAAAAACTTGTGGTTTTGAGTTTTTTTATAGGAGTGGACTACGATACCTATATTTAATACCTGTAAAATGCCATATTTGTTGTAGTGTGCATATAATTTAAAAGATGAAAAGAACAAAAAGAAAAAGGAAGGTCTTGTCTTCAAAGGGGACCATGTCAATCATAGCTTCTTTGATCATGCCAGAATGAGGAAGAAAAGAATGATGATCGTTAGTGAGAAGAAAAAGCGAGTCCTCCGCTCTCTCCATAATATCCTTAAAGACATTTCTCGTTCGGTGTTAGAAGACTATAATAATATTCAAATAGTCTGAGGGGAGAAGGAAAAGTAAGCTCCGCCCCTCTCTCTAAAAAAGGGTTTGCGTAAAAGTGAGGGAGAAAGGAATGCTTCTCACTCGAGAAATACGAGTGTTGAACATGCGGTCGATACTATTCTTCTGGGCGAAGCCTCTTCCAACTAAAAATGCCAGATGCATCAAGGTACGTAATCTTTGATCATTTTAGCAGGGGAGACTAATATGAATGAAAGAAAGAGTAAAGGTATTCATTTTCAAGACTCTTTTCCCAAACGCAGTGGAAAGGTTTCAGTCAGTTAGCTCATCATAAATAGATAAAAACTGACGAGTGAGATAGGAAAAAAATGATCCACCAATGGAATAAGGACATAAAAAGTCAGATCCTAGCTAGAGAGTGTCCCCTTTCGAACCAAAATGTCTTCATTGGGGAGAATTTGCTTCTATTTGGTATTTGGTTAGTAACAGTTTGCTTCTTCTTGGGAAAGGTTTCCCAAAAGGTTGTTTGCATGTGATTGGCTTATTGCTCTTATGGTGGGGCAGTAGTAAAAAGCCCCCATATGATCTTTAATGCGACTCCTATAACTACTCAATTGATTAGTATAAAATAAGGGAAGAGGATTTCCCCCGGCTCGCTTCATCGCATTTGGAAAGAGAAAGGTTTGTTTTATACTGTGATATATAAGTAAGCTATTCCAGCTTGCTTGAAAACCTCGTTATTACAAAGTGGTGGCTATGGAACATTTTACAGAGATAAGATAACTGTATTAGTACTACTTTAAGTCAGAGTATCCTATGTAACTCTCCCCATGCTTAGTCTCTTCACTAATGACAGACACCCTATCTTGACTTTAGGTTTCAGTTTCATTAACTCTTTTTCCATCTTTGCTTTTTAATTTCCTCCCAAAATAACTTTCTTTTGAAAAAAAAATAATAACTCCCACCTGAAAAACATCTTCACATGAAAGCAGGAGTCGGGATAGGAATGAAGCCAGTCTTGTGGAGCACCTTCCTTAAGTTAAATTGTGAGCTAGGTATGTCTCCATGCACAGTCTTTGATATAAAACAATGTGACTTTTCTGAGTCGCTTACTTTAGCTTCCCATCCCACCACCCATGGATAAAAATGCATTTATTCTTTAGTCTTTAAATCTTGTTGTTATTCCTTCCCCAAACAAACCTTCTCTGAGCCAACAACCTGATATCCATCTTAGTAAGATTACGAAGTCCATGTACAACGAGAGTGAAGTCATGCGAACTCAGAAACAACAACATCATTTGTTTTGTTTCCAAATGGCCTCTCTATATTGTTTTTTCATCGCACTATACTTGAAATCAATCTATGCCTATCTGATGGAAAGTGAATCAAGGTTTCTTGCCTGCTTCTTTACATTGTTTCGTCTCTTGTTGCTCTTTCAACGGATGCACTTTGTGTAGGAACCTCTTTCTCTGATTAATTAAGTATCAACCGATGGAACGGGGGCTCCTTACGCCTTAGATAGGGACAAATCTTAAAACTCCCATGTGAATGAGGTAAAGATGGAATCAACAGTTGGTCCGGCAATGATTCCAGCTCAAGCGAATTTGTCCTATGCCTCATCAGTCTCTGGCACGCATTGAGCTTTTTTCTTCCTTTCTGACATTAAGCCCACCTCCCTACACTATGGAATTCGTTTCATAATGAGTTGAAAAAGCACTAGAATGAACTATTTCTACTCAATGGATCAACATGAACAAAGCTAAAGATTTAAATACCTGGTGAATTTATCTCCATAAATTCTTGACCTTATTGTATCACGACATCGTACGACTACACTATAGGTTCAATGCCGAATCAACTCTCGATTCATGCGCGCTACGATTTCTGTTAGTATCAATAAACCCTTTTATTTTCACAGTCCATAGAATAACTTAACATAATACCCATCATGAATATCCGTAACAAGAGCAAAATATAAAATTATATTCTTACAGATCCATTTGCATCCTACGTGTTTTACCCCTTCGGGAGGATCTATAAGCTTCAAGACTCTGTTCGAGTACATCAAATGATCTCAACGTTCATGGCTTCTTGACATAAGTTTGCTTCAAGACCTGCCATGGCCTCTGAGTAGGAGACAGGTTCATCAAGGTCCTTATCTGAGATAGTTGTCAAAGCTTCTCCATAGGGCATATACCACTAAGGTTATCTCACTATGTCAAGGCTCCATAAGCTCTGGCTCCTTTCGTGGTTCTTCCATTATTGAATCAAAAACAATTTCTAATTGGGGAGTCGGTGTCCTCCTAGCCAATAATTCATCTAGCATAATTGTGCTTCTCGACTGTACACTTTTAATGTAATCTTCTTCAAGAAAATAATCATTCGTGCTAATAAATGTTTTCTGTTCAGTCGTACTGTAGAAGAAGTACCCCTTCGTTTCTTTAGGATATCCTACGAACATGCATAATTCTGAACGATTGGCCAACTTGCCTATCTTCAGTTTTAGAAGATGTGCTGGGCACCCCCATATTTTAAAATGGTTAAAAGACAACTTTCGTCCATACCATATTTAATATGGTTTACTAGGCAGACATGCACCGTCTTTGATGGAGCTTGGTTCAGAATATATGTCGTTGTTTCTAAGGCATATCCCCAGAAGGAATTTGGGATGGATTAGTAACTCATCATGGATCTAACCATATTCATCAGAGTTTGATTCTTTCTCTCTAACACACCACTTTGATGGGGCTTACTAGGTGCTATAAGCTGAGAAAGAAGACCTTCTTCCTTAAGAAAGTCTTCGAACTCTCCTAAAAAGTACTCTCCACCATGATTAGATCATAGTGTTTTGATTTATTTTTCTAAACCAAGTCCCTATACTCTTTGAACTTTTCAAAAGTTTCAGACTTTTGACACATTAGATAAACATGACCAAAACGTGAGTAGTCATCAGTGAAGATTACGAAGTATTCATAATCTCCTCCTGCTTAGATATTCAATGTCCCACATACATCACTATGTATGAATTCAAGGCATTGAGTGGATCTTTCACCTTTTGCTGAAAAATGTCTCTTCATCATTTTGCCTTGAATACAGGATTCGCATGTCAGTAGTGATCCCACACTTAAAGATTTCAAATGACCATCATTCATAAGTCTTTTAATCCTGTCCAGGCTAATATGCCCAAGGCATAAGTGCAACAAATAGGTTAGATCGATTGAGTCATACTTCCACCTTTGATTATCCCTTTGTGAATCATTATTCACTTCAGTGTTACATATCATTGGAACTATTAGTTTTACGTAAAATAGTTTATTAAAAAAGCGTGTAACCGTAATTAAGCATTCATTTCTAAAAATATAAATGTCTTTATCAATGAATTTATTATCAAATCCTTGCTCAATTAAGGCACCAATAGATATAAGATTCTTTCAAAAAACTGGGATATAATAAATATCATGAAAAATAATAAAATGTTTCTCAAAACATAATTTAAAAGTTCCTACAGATACAACCGATACTAGTGCTCCATTACCCCAGCGAAAGCTGTACTCACCCTCGTTAAGCCTTCTGACTTCCCTGGACCCCTACTGGGAGCAACATATATGGTTAGTAGCTGTAGAGTCTACAAACCAAGAAAACATAGAGTAAGCTACATAACAGGCCTCAGTATCCATTACTATATCTTTAGATCTCAATCCTTTGAGATACTCTGGGCAGTCGCATTTTCAATGACCATCAACTCCACAGTTATGACACTTGTCTACTCTCGCGGTGCTATTGTCTTTGGCTGCTCTCGACTTGTGCTTTTTCACTTTCCTTGGACCTTTTCTATGTCTCTTCTTAGAGCCAGAGTTGGAAGGCTTTCTTTCAGTAAAACTATTATTTCCAGACTTCCTCTTTCCCTTCAGAAACAGAGCCTCAGCAGCTTGTATCTCCTTCATAGATGCCAAGATGTAACATTTGGCGATCTCATCATAACGCAGCCAATAAGCATAAACATCATTTTCCTCTTGAGTAGATTTTATAATAGGCTCAATAGGACAAGCGGTAGTGAGCATGGACTTATTCCTTTTTACCATCAGCACGATATCAAGATTTCATTTTCAATCCACTTAATTTTCACTAGTAAATTTGTTCGCGTTAAGAATAGTGGAGAGAGGGGATACCGACATGATTATTGAAAAGAATATATAAAGCAGTGTAAATAAATGCTCAATCATTTAGGAAAGTATGATGCATGATCCAAATACTTAAATATTTAAAATTCCATCAACAAATATTTCCTCCATTATGTTACGATAAAAAATGATTGCTTGTCTCATCGAGGGATGAAATCCAAACTATCTCCTATCGTATCGAGACTCTTCTCATTTGGTTTACGCTCAAATGTCTCCACATCTAGATTAACCAATCACCAAGGGTTTTTGTCACCTTGGCCCCATTGACCAGCCCCTAAGTAGGAATTTCAATGTACTTCAGTCTAAGTGTTTAACCAACGCATTGACTCATAAAAGTTGTTATGGACTAACAATCCGTCTATGGGACGACCCTGCCTTACGACTTCCTTTAGAAGTCTTAGCTTCTCAAGCAACTTGATGACTCAAAGTGACACGACTCTTAAGTTTCTCTCATTGAAGAAAGGACCGCTATGGGCAGTTCTAAAACATTCCTCGTGGCACGATCAGGTTCGCGTTGGAGACTTTGGAAATGTTTCAACATAAACAACCCTCTCAGTTAGTTTTAAAAAAACTTTAGATTTTGGTTATTTTTCAAAACATAACTTTTATTAATTTGAAAAACGTGATGAAATTTATAAATCATTTATTAAATTTTATATCCTAATTTAAAATCATAACCATTATAAATTTTGCATTGTAATTAAATTATAACTGTTACAATTAATCTACAATGATGCATGTACATGCTACATGACAATTTGATATTGGCATATCCCTAGTTCTATATGGCATGTTATATAATGATGTACGAATAAAATTAAATCATACATTTAAAATTAACCTTCTTATTGGCTCATTTCTAATTACAACCCAAAAAGAATAATAAATTATAAATTAATTAACAAATCTTCAAGGTGTCTGTAATTGTCTATTTGTCCTTCACGTTATCCCACCACTTTGTAACTCTCTATTAAAGTACATTCCCATTTTAAATTCAAAATTCAAAATTTAAATTTCAAAAATTCAAAATATAAATTTTGATTAAAACCTTTAATTAAGAAATATTATTTTCTTAATTAAATGATCTCATTAATTATCCTCCCTTTTTTAAAAACAAAACAAAAGATAAAAAGATAAGATTGATAATTATTTTTTGAATTCAAAATTTAAAAGATAAAAAGATAAAATAGATAATTATTTTTGAATACAAAATTATCTTTTTTCCGTTTACAATTTAAAAACTAAAAATCAAAATTCAAAAGATAAAAAAATAAGATAAGGGTTATCGCGAAACATCACAGGGTTTCATAAACCCTAATTGTTATCGCCTAGGGTTTCACAAATCCTAGTCATCATGCAGGACACGGGAGCGGACAACGGCGGCGATGAGCACTTGAACAGTACCGTGGTCGCTGGAATAGTAACTCTTGTGTGAACAGTAACTCCAATTTGAACAGTAATTATGGCGTGAACAGCAATTTTGGGTGAACAGTGCGTTCTGACGACTTCTCAGCGGCGGTTTCCTGCAACAATGATTTTACATAAAATCATATACCTCAAATCCGGCGTACATCAATTCTAAATTGAAATAAAAATGCCTAGAGCCAATAGTTAGGGATCCAATCACATAACACATTCAAAATAATTTTGAATCTACCATACAAAATCATATGCCAATATCCACAAAATTCATGATATGTTCATTTCAAATATCAATATTCATAATCAAGAACCCCTCTTTGATACCAATTGTTAGGACCGGTTGATTTTAAAATTAATTAAAAATAATTTTTAACCACGAACGGTTCTTGGGTGGAATATCAAAAAAATTTCTAATTAACTTATTTAATCAAATTAAATAACTTAAAACCAAACAATATGTGATTATGCATACGCGACATTAAATAAGAAGATAAGGTTAGAAACAATTTTTTCATCTTTACTTTGTATCGGAGAATTTCGGTACTAACGGATTTCCTTCGAGCGTTCTTCAAGTTTTAGGATCTGAATCAAGCACTTTAACTCCAAGAACGATTTGTAAATTTTATCTTCCAACAACCACCCATTAATTTCAAAAATTTATCTCGTGAGAATTTTGTGTAGGAATTTGAGTGTCTGCTCTTAAAACGATTGAAAAATAAAAATCAAAGATTTCCTCCTTCAATATATTTTTTTGGCAACAGCTGGGAGGAAAACGTTTTTCTCCTTTGCTTCGTCGACAAGCAACTGTTTCTTTTCCAATATCTATCTGCAATCAGATTGTTATTAGATATTGATAAAATTTAATTTTTGATATGTATAAATATACCCATATATTTTTAAATTTCTAAAAATTCACCCCATATATTCATAATTGCCAAAAATTACAATATTCCTTAGAGTTTGAGTTGTATCAAAATTCATCAATCCAATTGATAAATTAATTGATCATTATTTATTTATTTATTTATTTATTTACTAATCATCCAATAATTAGAAAATAATAAACTAATTAATTTCAATACATATAATCACACTTAAGTAATTACTTGACATCACCCATCACATATAGGCGTAAGAAATATGCCTTGGCACCAAACACATTTTGATCCAATTTACTTCATTTCTAAATAAAACTTTCAATTTATTAATAAGAATTCAATAATATTAATGTTTGAGAAATAACTAAATACAAATAAATAGTTATTACATGCTACTTTATGGACATATTCTAACATATTCATGTAGGTACGCTTAGTGCTTGGTAGATCAGGAGTAGAGGTTGTAGTATAGATAAGAAGCACCCATCAATCATAAATATACAATGAAGATTCCTTCCCTTACGAAGACGAAAAGAAAGTGGCTTTTGTTAAAGGCTTCTAGAGTGAGGAAAGGTTCTTAGCCACCGGTGTCATATTAGTTAAGCTCTTTCGTGAAAATGCCTTTGGACGGAGGTTTCTAGATCAACTATCTGACTTTTTTTAAGAAAGACACAACTCTTCTTTATATGCAAAATTCTCAGTCTCGTCCTTTGTACCAGAAGAGTGTGGCAAGGAGGAGATACGAAGCAATCAAAGGGATGCAAGCAAGGAAGCTAGCCTATTAGTTATTATAGCCAAGAAAAATTGTCCAATCGGTCTAACGAATCCCCTAGTTGAAGAGTACTAGGGGAGCAAGGAAGAGGCTACCATTAGTTAGCTGCAAGGGATGAGCGTTAGAAGCATTAGAAGGGGTAGGTATGGAATAAGTCTTGTATGAGTCTTTTAATTGAGCCCGTACTATTTAATAGGTGCTTTCCAGTAGCAGGGTTTTCTTATTCTTTTTTTTTACAATTACCATTAAGTCTTTCATATGTCCGCCTTCCCATTCCTTTATTAGAGTCTAGTACTTATGGCGCAAGTCAGTCTCTTCAAGTGGAAACAATATAGGGGGCTTGGGTCTGAAGTAGGCCTTTTTGTATCATTGGTAGGGAAAGGGGTAAGCGAACATGGCTATCTTTTTATGAATAAGAAATAGGTAAGTAAACACAAATAATATGAATCTCTTTATGTATTCAAGCTTGTTCCTAGTCGTTCGGACCCTTATTGTAGTGTGAGCCTTGAAAATACTTGAAGTTAGGAAATCAGCAAGGAATGGGCTATCTGACTCACTCAAGGGACGTGAAGGTCCCTATAAATGAAAAATAGGAGAGATAAGCTAAGCAGGCAGGCAGACAAGGCCACTAGCACTTGATGAGCTCATAGCATAGCGATGAAAGAGCAATTTTGGGATGAGGCTAATAAGGGCAATTGAGACCAGGAAAGATGGTATTTTACAGCATTTGAAGGTCACTAGTTACATTGATATGATAGGGCTTAAGTTGGACTTGTTGCTAAAAAGAAAGGAGCGTTGATACGATCAACCTATGGAGATCTAACTTCTTACTCAACCTAAATGGATATTTCCATCAAGACACAATGCTCCATTTTGATGGGCGTAGACAAGGCATGCTAGGAAGTTGAACTAAGCTAAGCATGAATTTATCTTTACATAGCGGACCAGTGAGGGAGTGGGAAAACAAGAGAGGGGACGATATATAACTATAGGGAATATGGAAACATATAAGAATTAGGAAGCATATGGGAATGCCATAACAGATATCAACTAGAGATTATTCTAAGAATGACTTTGCCAACACTATCAGTCCTACTCATGTTTGTGAAAAAGAGGAAAATCACTAATTACAGTCAGTTTGTTCCACCTATGATCAGATCAATTAAACGTGCATTTGGCTTAAGAAAGATATAAATGACATACTAAGCAAAAGCGAGTAGACTCAAAAGAAGGGAGAGGGGCATGAGCATTCTCTCTTTTCTAACAAAGTAAGTCATCTACTCTACTAAGGAAAGAATCGAAGATTACGACGTACAAGTCAACGACTTTATCAACTATCAGTCTCCTACTTATGTTTGAAAGGGATCTCGCTAAAAGGGGGCCAACAAGAAATCCTCTTAGAGGTGATGGTGTATGTATTTCCACTTATTCGAAGGGAGAAAAAACACTGGTTTAAGGGAAAACATGGACATATAAACTAAGCGACATCCAACAGAAGCCCAGGCTTTGATGAAGGAGAGAGAAAAGGCTTCTGACTCATAAGCTACTAGCCCAAAATCCTTGCCAACTACGTCTACATTACTTATTAGCTAGCCTAACAAGAGAAGTACTAGCCAATGGAAGTACTTACTTATCCTATTAAGCCTATAAGTAAAGGAGAGGTGGGCAGAGAGCTGGCTAAGCCATATTTACTTAGCAGAATGAATGTATGGGGATTGGATGGTAGTTCAGGACAAGTTAGAGAGCATGTGAAAGTGGAACTAATACAAAGACCATAAGAGAGCTTGAACTAGCGAGATAGGCTAACAAATTGGCAATTGAATTGAGAAGGTGTTCCGTAGTTGACCGGGAAAGGCTAGCAGAAGAGGTTTTTCGTAGGTGCACTAAATATTGTTAGTGTATTTACTAAGAATGCAAGATGAGGAATTGAAGTTTTTAAACATTGAATAATATACAGAATCAACTTAATGAAAGGTTTAAAAAACATAGAGATGAATACGAGTCTCCTTTTGAGGAGTATTATTCAAAGTATTGCTTCTTATTTACCTACATTGAGCCAAATGTTGATTGATAGATGCTATGTTGATTGATTAGTTTAATGTTACCTTAAACTTATGGGAGAATGTTTTTGCTCTATGCAAGTCATATTTCTAAGAGAATTCCTCATGCATAGACCAATTGAACATTGTTTGACCAGTTATGGAAAGGTCGACACTATAGTGAAATATTTAAAGTGTGAGAGTGTTTAGCTTATGCGACTATCGCGTAACCTGAAAAGGTTAACAACAAGACATAAATATTACTAAATATGTGTTTAGTGGTTATGGCTACAATAATGTGAATGATATTTCTCATTAGTAAAACAAGATTCATTATCCAATAAAGTGATACTCGAATGAAATAAAGGAGGTATCGAGACTTCGTTAAAGGATAACGACAATAAAGTCCTTAGGGTCGATTTTCTAACAAACTTGTTAGGAGATGATCCTTAAATACCGTCGCGAATTGCTCCCACTTAGAATTAATTTCATTGATTATACAAGGTCAAATTTAACAAAACGGATTTGTTAACAGAATGTTTACTGAGAGAGCAATTAGAAAGTTAATCGAGGGGAATGACTGAAAGCCTGTTAATTAACAAAGAGTCTCCATAGTGACAACCCTACCTAGCTGACTAGAGATCCCAAGATCTAGGTTCAAAAGGACACCCGAACTATGCTTGTGACTCAGTCGCACTCAGGAGACACTTACTCCTACCCAATCCTATGATGAGACAGTGCCCATCAATCGTAAGAATCAGGATAAGTTACGCTTTTAATGATTTCTATATCTTGTATATGTACAAGTGGGGTATAGTAGGATACTCGTCATGAAAATCACCAATGTGAGTATGAAAGGGGCCGCTTCTATGAGTATTATAGGCTAAATTCTCTAAAAAAATCATGATACCAAGTGGTGTTCAAGGCTAAAATGAACATAACTTGAGTACCAACTATAGTCGAGGAGGAACTATGTGAACTCTATTATCTTGGTTTACATAAACTATAGAACAATTCAAAGCCAAAATCTACCTATCTTGATGTAGTTACTATTCACCTATAATCGCACAAGTGTTTGCATTTTGTTTGACATATTGAATGAAGCTAATTTTTTATTCATGTGGGGGATTATGGGAAAAAATGAATGAAAAATTATTTCAGTTTTTTACCAACTTGAAAAGGTTATAAGACTAACGTCTTTTCATTTATAAATTGGTACTATTTCAAATAATACTAAGAGTTATAATGACTATTCGAATGACCATGAATAATTCTATGTATATAGTGACCCTATTTGTGTTTTATTAAGGATGAAAATTTCATATAATTTTCTCTCTTTTCACATCTTCACATTTACCAACATGTGCGGTTACAAACTATAGTTGCGTTTGTTGGTTCTTATGGATTGGAGTGCAACTTTTGTAAGAATAAAAATATTTTCTATCTTGGGAGACAATTGCTCATCACCTTGTGCACCGTGGATGGAGCAAAATTGTCTTAATGACATAGTGTTCGCACTGAGCTCGGATTAGTTTTTGTTTTTTTGTTGTTCTAGACTTTTAGACAGTTCCCAAAATTTTAAGTACCATAAGTAATTCTCGTATAAAGGTGCAAGGTACGTGTACTTTCCTCAACAAGCAAGATATGAGTTTAATGGAAAATGAATAATTTCTTCTCTCGGCGTTTTCAATATAATATTAGCAAAAAATCACATGCGTTCATCGAATCCAATGAAAGGTAATAGTCATGAAATGTGGATGATAAAAGGCTAAAGATTCCATTAGAATAGGGAAAATGAGCATGTAGAAGTAAAAATAAACTCAAATGCTAAAGAATGCGGAGTTATTTGGATGAATATACTCTTTTTATTTTGCCTACAGATTTTTATACGTCTTTTTGAAAAATCAGAAATCTAAACCCTAAGGCCCACACAATTGAATTAAATATTACTAATCTCACCAAAATTTTTCCTCTTCCCAATGCACAATCAAATCAATCCCTTCATCGCTTCTTCTTCTACTTCTTCTCCTTCTCTTTTATTAAATGAAGATCATATTTTCTTCATCTTCTTCTTCATCTTCATCATCTCCATCTCCATCTTCTTCTTCTTCTCATTATAATTATTATTTTTGTTATTATTCAATGGACTCTATGATTCTTTTGTGAGAAAGTGAGTCACTCTTCTTCTTCTTCTTCTTCTTCTTCTTCTTCTTCTTCTTCTTCTTCTTCTTCTTCTTCTTCTTCTTCTTCTTCTTCAATAAGACGCACTCAAATTCTCATTCTCCTATTTTTTTGAACCCTTCAAGTAATGATTTTGATTCTGAAAGTAAAAAAAATAAATATTTGAAGGGTTCAAGTAGTTGTATCTGACTACTTGAACCCTTCAAGTAGTGATTTTGATTCTGAAAGTCAAGATATAATTACTTGAAGGGTTCGAATAGTTGTATCTGACTACTTGAACCCTTATAGTAAGTAATGATTTTAATTCTAGAAGTAAAATAAGTAATTACTTTAAGGGTTCAAGTAATTTTATATGGCTACTTGAACCCTTCAAGTAGTGATTTTGATTTTGGAAGTCAAAACAAGTAACTATTTGAAGGGTTTAAGTAGTCAGACACAACTACTTGTACCCTTCAGTTAGTTACTTGACATGACTTCCAAAATCTAAATCACTACTTGAAGGTTTCAAGTAGTCAAATTATATGTAGTTGTATCTGACTACTTGAAGGGTTCAAGTAGTGCTTTTTGACTACTTGAACCCTTCAAGTAGTCAAGTCACATGCTTCTGTATAAATCACTACATAAAATAAAATGACTACTTGAAGGGTTCAAGTAGATTTTTTTTGTCAGTCAACACTCATACACTAGGCCACTACTTGAAGGGTTCAAGTAGTTGTTTGACTACTTGAACCCTTCAAGTAGTTGTTCATAACAACTTGAAGGGTTCAAATAATTTTTTTGTCAGTCAATTACCCATACATCATGTGACTACTTGATGGGTTCAATTTAAAAATATTTTATCTTCTTCTTCTTCTTCTTCTTCTTTATTTTTCAATGAAGCTTTTTCTTCTACTTAAAGGGTTCAAGTAGTTTTTTATGACTACATGAATCCTTCAAGTAATTTTTTTTTTCAGTCAACACTTGTACAACAGGTGACTACTTGAAGGGTTCAAGTAATTATTTACAACTACTTGAACCCTAAGTAGTGATTTTTATTCTGGAAGTCAAAAAAAGTAATTACTTGAAATTATATATAAAAAAAATTACTTGTTTTTATTTAATAATAATCGAGAATAAAGTTTTCAATCTATTTTGTACGTATATTGTACATATTTAGCAATCAAATGCAAATTGCATATATTCTATGACTACTTGAACGGCTCAAGTATTATTTTTTACTACTTGAACCCTTCAAGTAGTTTTTTCTCTTGAAGTCTGTTGTCCAATAAGTTTGTCACTACTTGAAGAGTTCAAGTAGTAATTTTGTACTACTTGAACCCTTCAAATAGTTTTTTTTCTCTTTAAGTCTATTGTCCAGTAAGCAAACATTTCTTGAGGGCTCAAGTATTAATTTTTTACTACTTCAACCCTTCAAGTAGTTTTTTTTTCTTTTAAAATTTGTTGTCCAGTAAGCTCGCCACTACTTGAAGGGTTCTAGTAATAATTTTTTACTACTTGAACCCTTGAAGTAGTTTTTTTCCTCATGAAAGGAGAACAATTTTCTCATTAAAATATCAAAATTGTTTAAATAACCGAATAAGATGAATATATACTGCTCTAAAAAACTCTAAAATTAAGAAAGATAGAAATTACAAAAAACCCAAAATTACGACCAAAACAACTATTTGATATCTTACGGGCCACATGGTTCTGCCCAAGTCAAAAGTTATGCCCTTTGGAAGTTGACATGCTCGTGGCACGATCCATTTGTTCTAAAAATTCTAAACTGCACCATCCGCATTACTACTTGAACCCTTCAAGTAGTGACGAGCTTATTGGAGAACATACTTCAAGAGAAAAAAAATTACTTGAAGGGTTCAAGTAGTAAAAAATGACTACTTGAACCTTTCAAGTAATCACATGCTCACTGAAAAATTGACTATTGGCGACAAAAATAACTATTTGAAAGATTCAAGTAGTCTTTTTATTACTTGAACCCTCAACTAGTTTTTTTCTCTTGGAGTCTATTGTCCAGTAAGCTCGTCACTACTTGAAGAGTTCAAGTAGTGGTTTATAACTACTTGAACACTTTAAGTAGTTATTTTGATTCTTATAGTCAGTCATCTAGAGAGTATGTGACTAATTGAAGGGTTCAAGTAGTTATAAAATATTACTTGAACCCTTCAAGTAGTCATTTATCCAGAGAGCTTGGGCTACTTGAAAGATTCAAGTAGTATTTTATAACTTTTTGAACCCTTCAAGTAGTCATTCTGATTCCCTCACTCACTTATCCAGAGTGCATGTGACTACTTGAAGGGTTCAAGTAGTTGATTTTATTATGACAACAGTAAGGAAGAGACCATTTGACTATTTAAAGGGTTAAGAACGAGTCTCTAACTACTTGAACCCTTCAAGTAGTTATTTTTTATTGCATCAACAACCTAAACATTAGTGGCTAATTGAAGGATTCAAATAGTTATTTCATCTAAATAGTTGGTTTTATTCTATCACTACGCGAACCATTACTTGAAGCATTTTATGTTTTAAAAAGTAAGAGAAGAATGGGTACCAGTCTGCTCTCGTTGAAGAAGAAGAAGGAGAAGAATGGTCGGGTCTCGCTGAGAAATGATGGGTCATAGGGTCTCAAAGAAGTAGAAGAAGAATAAAAGAAGAAGATAAAGAAGATAAAGAAGAAGAAGCAGAAGATGAATAAAAGAAGAAGAAGATGAAGATAAAGAAGAAGCAGCAGAAGATGAAGATAAATAAGAAGCAGCAGAAGATGAAAAAGAGCCAGAAGAAGAAGAAGAGACAAAGAAGTAGAAGAAGACGTTTTTGTTGAAGGAGAAGTGGGGGGCCATGGTTGATTTGATCTTTGCATGATGACGAGAAAAGAAATGATGAGAACATAGAGAGTTTTATCATGCTTGATGTTGATAATGATAAGCCATGATTATAAAAATTTTAATTTTTGGAAAAGGGTATAAAAATCCTAACAAAAAATGAAAAGAGTATATTTATGCAAATAACCCATGGTTGCGACATATTTGGTGGGGATAGAACTATAAACAAATCTCACTTACAATAATATTTTAATCGAACTGATGGAAAATATTTATTACCTAATAAGTAAAGAAAATCTCACAAAAATCATTATTTAATGAAAAAAATCTCTTAAAAGGAAAATATTTAAACATTAAAACTAAAAGAACAAAAACTAAAACTTATAATGATTTTTTATGATATTTAAATTTAATCATACATTTGAACATCAAATCCCTTGACAATCGAAGTAAAATAGTTAAATATCACAGTTTGAATTATTATATCTAAAACTTAAAATATAGACATTGATATTGTCAAATTTGTATTCCAAGCAACCATATGTTGTCTCAACATAAAACAAGAAAATTCCTATATCTTGTCCCAACATAAAGAAGAAAATGCCTAGCTGATAAGGGAAAATGAGATTCTTTAGTATGTACCTCAACAGCTTCTCCTAGTATGACTAGGAATGGCAATTGATGGGTATTGTATGATATGAGTAATACCCTACCTTTTATACACATCTTAGATTATTAATACTCATACCCTATCTATACACATGTTAAATTAAATGAGTGTGTATGAAAAACACCCATTAAGGCATGGGTACCCTAATGGGTACTATATATTGATGATTAACACTAGATTAATATAATATTTACTGAATGAGTCGTGGGTCAGGTCAGGTCAGGGTCGTGGTCTTGTCAGGTCGGGTCGGCTTGGGGTCCGACTCAAGGTCGGGTTCTGGCTTGGGGTCGGGTCGGGTTCGAGGTCGAGGTCAGGGTCGGGCTCTAGTTCAGGGTTGGGTCGGGTCGAGGTCGAGGTCAGGATCGTGGTCGGGCTCGAGCTCGGGGTCTAGGTCTAGGTCTGGGTCAGGTCTGGTCGGGGTATGAGTCTGAGTATGGGTATGGATATGGATGTGGGTCTAGGTCCTCAATCAGGCAAATATACCACTATAGGAAACTAAAGAAAAAATTGCCAAAAAAGTTGTAATTTGCACAAATAATCGAAATTTATAATGACTCATCCTTGAAACCTAAAAAAACATAATAAATATACAAAATTACCCTGACTAATAAAGGACCCTCGCGCACAATGTTACGTAATTTATAGATAGATATATACTCAAAGATATATAATAATATACTAGTATATTTTTACATACTATCAATATATCATAATGTCTATGGTATATTTTTATATACTATTAGTATAATGTAGTATATATATAGTATATTTTTAAAAACTATCCGATATATTTTTTATATACCATCATGGTGAAGGAAGTCGGGACCAGATCTGGTCGCGGTAGTCAGGTAAATTGGGATAAGATCTGGTCCCGATGATCCTACGGAACTCGATGACAGTAAAGTTCATAGAGGTCATGAAATCAAAGACATATTTAATGTCGGTGAGAATGCGGAGACGATTGGAGGGATGATATGAAATTACTTATTTTTATTATGACGTGCTTTAACTAAAGCATAGTTTTTTTAAAAGATTTAATATCGAAGACTAGTTTATTCGCCAGGTTGATATCCCTTTCTATTTAAAATTATCATTTTAATTGCTTGTATTTGAAGTAAGGGAAGACCGAGTTAATCAATATTTTTATTATTAATTTTATAGATGATGATGATGAATACATTTCTAAAATTAATAATAAAAATATTGATTAACTCGGTGATGATGATGAATACATTTTTAAAATATGTTTTCGTCAAGCTTATAGTAGACTTGAGAATCTCGTAGCATAATAAGGTTAAAACTCACACATAGTTGGTTTTACAAAAGGACAAAAACGTAAAGGACCCAACAAAATCATAACTAACTAATAAACTAAATAGAGAATCCGGTCATATGTGCAAAATATAAAATTATAAAGACATAATACAGAATTGAACTTAAAATAGTCTAATCACATAATTCTTCCAAGAAATTAAACGAGTACCCAGTAGTACTCATTAGGCATTACCCATACCCTACTCATTTATAATGGGTAAAAAAATACTCACCCAATAAGTACACATACCCATTTATACTATTTTAAATCCATCTATTAAGTCAATTACCCACGGATAATTTTACCCGCGGGTATTTTTACCATCTCAAAGTATGACAGTCCAAGAAATGAATGAAATCAGTTTGAAAGTTAGTTGATATTCTTTCTAACTTCCTCTTCCTCACTTGCCTATATAAGGCATTGCTTTCCTCTTGTAATATCATATTCTTGAAAGCTCTTTTATGATATCAGAGCAAGGAGAAGGACAAACTTCCACTGTAACAAAATGAAACTCCATAAATGGCAACAACACTGCTACTAACTCAACAGTGACATGAAATTTCTTTACTAATAATTTGAATAGTGCAGTGTCAGTAAGATTGGATAGAAACAATTGTGTTGTAGAGATTACATGTAGTTCCAACAATCTTGGGTCACAGATTGGAAGAGATATTGTTAAATCCTGAAGAAAAACCATAAAAGATACTCGATGGTGGACGAATAAACTCAGAAAACAGGAATTGGTTGAGAAATGATCAACTTTTGTTGAGTTGGATGAGGTCCTCGATGACAGAGGCTGTTCTAGTAACCATTAGTATTACTTTTCAGTAGAAGTATGGAGTTCCTTGGAAAGGAATTTAGCAAACCAATCCAAAGCATCACAAAAGGTAACATGAGAAGGTATACAAACAATTTGGTTGCAGCAGGCTAATCTTTTTCTGAATAAGAATTAATAAAGTATATAATAAATGGTTTAATATCTGAGTATGATCTAGTGGTAGTGAGTATTACATCAAGAACTGAGAATCTTGATGTTGAAGGGTGCAATCACCGCTAATGTGTTATGAAAACTGGATCGAGGAACAGATTTACTACGATAATATAGTCGTTCTTTCCCTTTGATTCTTGAAAATCCAATAGAAACTACACATCATCTAACAAGAGAACAAAAACCAAAAGATATTGGCATATTGAACTTGGGAATTTCAGAATATGGGAGAATGGTACATTACCTCAATTGAAGTACCAATACATTGCTTACAAATCATATATATTGAACGTCTTACAAACGCACATGAATTTTATAGCATCTAAATATGACCAAAACACAAAAAGACTGTATTGACCTTTTCTAAAATCTATTATGATCTCTCATTAATTATTCAAATTTTTTTTAGTTTCCTCATTAATTATTAAAAATAATTTCTCTCACAGTTCGGTTTGGTCAGTTTTTTGGTGAAAACCAAACCAAACCGAAATTTTAGTTCAATAATAAAATTGAACCAAACCGATCCGAACCTTGAATGCTAAAAGAACTTAACCAAACCAAATCGTGAGTTTCGGTTTAGTTCGGCTCGGTTCTATTAAATAAAAATAATTTTTTAATGATATTATTAAAAAATAATATAAAATCAAAAATTCATTTCAGTTCGGTATATTTTATATGAATTTATATATAAAAAATAAAAAATAATATTAATTTAATGTTTCAGTTCGGTTCGGTTCGAAACCCACCAAAATTTTGAACCGAACTAAACTTCGGCTTCGACAATAAAATTGAACCGAACCAAACCGAACATATATAAAGAACCGACCGAATCAGTTATTTTTTATTCGGTTCGATTTAGTTTTGAATACCCATACAGACTATAAAAAATCTAAGACCTCTTATAATATCTATACACGTTGTTAGACGAGAAATATGATTAACAGTTAATTGGATATTTGGTGGTGCACTAAATGGTTCTAACAATTTCAAAGGATTGAGTGAACATAACCTGCCCATTGAACAACAAACATAAGATTGAATTACATTTTTACAATAACACTTAGGATTTAATAGTTAATTTCAGATTAGTACAAATAGGGGTAAAAATTAGAATTAAAAGTTTCTCCTAAGTTCCGTTTATTACATTTTTGTATAGATATATATTATAGAAAGCGTATAAAATTCAAAAAATGAAAGCATATTTAGTCTAAAAGTTGCTTATTAAGGGTGTTTATGTTTTTGAGTTTGAATTTTAATTTGTTTGAAATACATAAAATATGTAAGAGACAAAGCATAAATTTAAAAGTTTTTCTTCTTAAATCCGTTAAAGATACTAGTCGAGTTACATGTCAGATACACATGATTTGTACGTTTTTACTTTTTAACATTTTAATTATTTTTCATATATTATTTATCTATATAAATACATTTTTTGAATAAATTACATTTGTTTGTGAACCAAATTGAAACATTATATTTATATATATTCATAAGTATTGCCCAATTGAAATTTCTCTAATTATAAGAACATACGTGCACACTCTAAGATACATTTTTCAGTTTCAATTGTTACAGTATATTGCTTTCTTTAATTTTATGCGACAAATAGACTAGAAATATATTGTTTTAGCTGACATTTTTCCAATATATTTTTCAACAAATGAAATAACTTAAAGTATTATATGCTTTAAATATAATATTTAAATTATTAATAACGAAAAGAGATTCCTCTAGAGATATATACTATTGTGAAAAATAATAAAAATACAAAGAAGCCAACATCATTTACAAATAGTAGACTTGATGAGTATTTTGGGAATTGTAAAACAACACGTGGACAAAACTATAAAAATATGGTTGACATTTCCTATAATAAGAGGATGTTGTATACTATTATTTTATAAATTATTATTGAATAAAAAAATAGAAATTTAATGACACAAATGAGTTAAATGAAAAGAAAAGGAGGTGAAAGAAACAATTCTTGTCAATTGACATGTGAGTATAAGTTATTGACTTAACTAACTAAGTCTAGCTAATTAGTTATAATTCTCTTACTATTTAAAAGACTGTAATCAGTATTATTTTCTCATGCAAGATAATATACTAGATTTATTGCTCAGTATCTCTCTTCTCTCTCTATTTCTCTCTTCTCTCTCTATTTCTCTCTTCTCTTCATCTTCCTCAACTCTTCTTCTTCTCTCATTACTGTCAACACAATCATCTTCTCAATCTGTCATAGACAGATACCTTCATCACCTTGCAATTTACTTACACATGGTACCAGAGCTTTAGATAGACAAATGTCTTTATGGCTACAACAAATTCTGATAATGTTCCTCAGAATCTTTCACCCATTTTCTTGCTATCAAACATTAATAACCTGATCTTAATAAGCCTGTATTCCAGCAAATTCATCCTTTAGAAATACCAGATTGCCTCAATCTTGAAGGCTTCACTCAGTCTTTGGCTATATGGATGGTTCTTTAGCCTGTTCAAGAAAGTTTATTTGTAATGAAAAAGGAGAGGTACAACATCAGTAGATGCGAGATATGATTAATGGTTGACATAAGATGAAGCTCTCATAACCCTTATCAATGTCTCTCTCTCACCCATGGCATTGCCATATGTGATAGGATGCAAGAGTTCAAAGGAGGTATGAGACTCAATTGAAAGAAGATTCTTTTCATTTTCTAAAACTAATATCTTTCATCTTAAATTTGATATTCAATCTGTCTAAAAGAAATCGAATGAATCTATAGATTACTACATACAAAGAATTAATGAACTTAAGGACAATCTTGTTACTGTCACACTCCATTTAGAGGATAAGAACATCCTAATATATACCATAAATGGATTACCATCAGAGTATAACACTCAACTTACCTCTATTAGAACAAGGGCATACCTTTAACTTTGGAAGAATTGCATGTAATCTTGAAATTAGAAGAGAAGTTTATTGAGTCACATCACAAGCAGAATGACTATTTGTTTTAAAACGCTACTTTCTTGGCATCACGTAATGTAGCCTATATGGCTGCAAATGGAAACAACTTTCATAAAGGAGGTTTCAGTAGAGGAAATGGTGGAAGAGACTATAATAGAGGAGGAATGTCATAATTTTCTTAGTAGATGTGGTTTTAATCAGAAGAGAGACATGTGTTCAATTTTAGTCAACCTCCATCAGCTATCGATGCTCCTCCAGTCCAATTTGCACATAACAACAAATGAAATTTTTCGATATGAACCAAGGAAATAGAGTATTACTGATAGATTTGTCAAAAACCTGGATACAATAAGCTCTTTGGTGTCCCATAAATCTCTTCTAATCTCTTATCAATTCATTAGTTCTATATAGAAAACAACTGCCTTTTTATCTTTGATGATGATTAATTTGCCATTCAAGACAAACCCACAGGCAAAATCCTAT
The DNA here is from genome assembly GCA_003255025.1 of Datisca glomerata. Lineage (NCBI taxonomy): Eukaryota > Viridiplantae > Streptophyta > Magnoliopsida > Cucurbitales > Datiscaceae > Datisca > Datisca glomerata. The sequence continues at coordinate 257,014 of QANY01005078.1, forward strand.
TCTAGGGCCCCAATAAAAATGACATTTATCCTCTACCATCCACTATGTCACATTCATCTTATTCTACATCAGATTCATCACTCACATCAGTAGCATATTTTAGAACTAAAGTCACTGACACTACTTGGCATGATAGGCTTGGCCATGCCTCAAATGTACGTAGTAGTCAAACAAATACTAGGAAAAACATGAATATCTTGTACTTGTAATACTAAATCATGTATCTGTCAAAGTTATCTGTTTAGCGAAATTAAAAAGTTACATTTTGATTTTTCAATACTGTTTCTTCTTCTTTACTTGACTTGATCCACATTGATGTATGAGGTCTTTCCCCATTATTTCTCCTAATGGATATAGATATTATGTTTCTTTTATAGATGACAAATCTGGATATATATGGATCTTCCCCTTAATTTAGAAATCTGATGTATTTACTGTCTTTCAAAGATTTAAACCTTATACAGAAAACCTCATATCAACTCATATCAAAACACTTGAAGTGATGGGATTAGTGAGTATACTAGTGCATTTTTTCGAAACCCTCCAAAAAAATGGCATATTTCATCAAACATCTTGCGAATACAACCTTGAACAAAATGAAATTGCAGAAAGAAAACATAGAAATCTTGTAGAGACTGCCCTAGCCATGATGCATAAGGTATCACTCCTACTACATTTCTAGTTCCAAGCCCTTTCTACTACAATTTACCTTATAAATAGATTACCTTCTCCTACTACCAATAACATCTCACCATATGAAATTCTTTGTGGTCACCCTCATGATTACACACACCTTAAAACCTTTTGGTGTGCTTTCTATCCTCTGCTAAAACTGTATACTTCACATAAACTTCAACCTAAAACTAAACAACGTGTTTTCCTAGGCTATGCATTAGAATATAAGGGATATTTCTACTTTGACCCTTCAACTGAGAAGTTTTATACATTAAGACATGTAGTGTTTAATGAGCTTATATTTCATATACTAATAGTTCACATACTAATTTTGAACCTGATAAACATACATCATTTGATGCACATTCTCCTAAGCTGTATCCTCTTATCACATCCTTCTTGTATGCACAGACATCACAAAACAACATTCACACTCATACTTATATTGATAATAATATCAGTACAGATTCTAATCCTAATTCTGATGTTGTAGCATTATTGAATATGAGTCTAGGAGTTCAATTAGTTGCATTTTTCAGTCACATTCTCCACTTGATATTTCTTCAAATTTCTATATTGATCGGCCAATTCCTCTTTTATCAATAACAACCACTGAATTCTCTACTCCTAATAATAATATGATAGCTAATCATCCAACTCATAATCACCATCTAATGTAAACTAGAGTTAAAGCAGGTATCTCTAAAGAGAAAGCATTTCTCGCATCTTCTTCTAATATCAATTCTGAACTTGAACCTGCAACCTTTTTTGTTGCTTCTAAAAGTCCAGCATGGACTAAAGCTATGGCTAAGGAGTTTGATGAATTAGAGGTCCAATAGACATGGTCTTTAGTTCCCTTTCCTCCAAACAAAAATTTAGTAGGATGTTAGTGGGTGTACAAACTTAAGTACAATCCATATGGCAACATTGTAAGACATAAGGCTAGATTAAAGGCAAAAGGCTTCCATCGAGAAACAAGGCTTGATTTTGATTAGAATTTTAGCCTAGTTGTTAAGAAACAAACAGTGAGATTGATCATTTCCTTAGGCTGCACAATTTGGTTGGAGTTTGAGGCAACTAGATATTAAAAATACCTTTTTGCATGGTGAAGGAAGAGGTGTATATGGCACAATCACATGGTTTTTAACATCATTGTTTACCAAATTATGTATGCAAATTACATAATTAAGTCCCTTTATGGACTAAAACAAGTTCCCAAAACTTGGTTTGACTGATTCACCCTTTATGGGTGACATGAGTTTGAGGGGAAATGTTAAGTGTAAAAGTCAATTGACATGAGATTATAAATCATTGACTTAACTAGCTAGTTAGTTATTGTTCTCTTACTATTTAAAAGACTTTGTAATCAGTATTATTTTCTCATGCAAGATAATATACTAGACTTCTTGCTCATTATCTCTCTTTTCTCTCGAGCTCTCTTTCTCATGTCTCTTCTTCTTCTTTAACTCTTCTTCTTCTTCTCTCATTACTGTCAACACAATCACCTTCTCAATCTGTCATAGACAGATATCATCACCACCTTGCCATTAACTTCCACACTTTCTCCCCTATTATATCCAAATGGGGGTTTTAAGGAAAATAAGAAATCATAAATACTTTTTTCTTTTGAACTTTTTTATATAGCATATATATATATGGTATAAACGCACACATATATATAGATTAAGGCTATCTTTTTTACATACTAATTTATCAGACATGTCTACAAAAACATAATTTATATAGGAAATAAAGATAGTTTATTGAGTGGAAAATGTATAGAGTAAATTAATGATTGATTATTCCAAGGGAGGAAAATGATGGATTCCAAGGAAGATAGCATCAAAACATGAACTTTATCTAATTATCAATGAAGACTTAGCGCGAAAAAATTATGAAAATTCTCAATGATTAAATTATTAAGGAGTTTCTAAGATAGTTTTGAGAAGAAGATATCTCATTACAACCAAATTTAAAAAGGAGAAATTAAAAGATAGAGCACATTTTTATAAGTTGAAATAGCATTATTTCAATTGAAAATCATTATTTCAATTGAAAATCATTTAATATTTATCTTTACATGAAGCACTTAAATTATTTTTTTAATTTTTGAGGGAGTAGTTATTTATTTGTATTGAAACATTTTATGAAATACATGAATATATTTCTTGAAAAAGTATTTCACAGTATCAAATTATACTTCAAACAATACCGTTTTAATTATGATATAAAGTAGAACTGTATTTAAAGTAGAACTCATGTTAGATACATAAGAACTTGAAAAAAAAAAGGGAAAACCATACAATCCAACGAAAAAGTCACTTTTACCTTTCGAGAATGAATTGAGAATGAACTACAAGACAAATAGGTGAGACAAAGAGAATTCAAGTTGGCTTTGAGACATAATCATAAAGAACCATCTCGGGAATAATGTGGCTTGGAGTTGTTGCTTAAAGTTTGTTCTATCCAGTCATGTGTTTAATTAAGGTGAAAAAAACTCTTGATTTACTTTGTGGTATGGTTGATGGAGAAACTTCATAATTAAAGGTCATAATATAAGACCGATATCTGAAAGTGTCCTAAATTTTCCATCTTATAAGATTTCATAAAAAAACTTTGGCAAGAAAAATGTTAGCAAAAACTAAGTGGGATATTAAGATTTTTGAGTTTGTGAAATTAAAGGAGAGCATTAGTGATGGGGTAATCTAAAGATATGGCCTAGGGCTTGATAAGATTTTTGTCTAAAAACTTAAATAAAAAACCTACGATGGAAATATATAGGAATGGGGAAATAAAGTTAAAGGCATGTCCTAGATTTTGGGGAGGATTAAGCATTGGCTTTTGTAATAGAAACATTATAAAATGACATATTCATTTACATGTTTTATTGTAAACTAGCGAATGGGAATTTTGGCAGAGTTTGGAGAGTGATTGGGAGGCAAGGAATTATGTTTGAGTTGATGGTGGGTTTGATAATGATGATGCACGCCTGCAGCTTTTTTACTCATTTCATTCTCCTTTCTCTCTCTCTAAGACCCAATTGGCACGCCTACTTCCACTCAAGAAAAGGAAAAGAAAACATTCTCTCTTTGCCTCTCTCTCTCTAAACGAATGAAAAGCTACCTCCACTATCCCTTTAGTAATCTCGACCTTTGTTACCTTTTTCTCACACTCTCATTTTTTGTCAGAAAGAGAAAATTATGTATCTGGGAAAAATTATTACTCACTACTAAGTCTTTTCTTTTCTGTCTTATTTTTCATAGTTTAAAACCACAAACAACTCCATATTGTATGTCGACATACATATAGGTTGTTGTTTGTACGTGTTCTGTCCAAATGACTGAAAACAGATTGAAGATTTTGGTCATCTGATGTGGGTCTGTGGTTTTTGAAGGGTAAGTACAAAAAGAAAGAGGAAAAATGGACACGTTGTTTAGGTTAACGAGTCTTCAATCTGATCAATCTTACAACTCAAGTAGAACATCAAGCAGCTCAAAATCTTTCAGACTAATCAACCACCCTCTCTCTCACCAAGCTGAAGACGAAGAATGCTTCAACGTTTTCATGGATGAAGAAGACCACCTTTCCCTTTCCTCCTCTTCTAACTCTAAGCCTAATAACCACTTCTTCTCTCCTTATCAACCCCTCAACCTCTCCTCCTCCTCCACAACCACCACCACTCCCCCTACACCGCCTCCATCTGAATTCCCCATTTTACCCTCTCTAAATTTTCAATATTCCCCCAACTGGGCACCTGATATTCTCTTAGAAACAGCACGTGCCATAGCCGACAATGATACCGGACGTGTGCAGCAACTACTCTGGATGCTCAATGAGCTAAGCTCACCTTATGGTGACACTAACCAGAAGCTAGCTTCCTATTTTCTGCAGGCCTTATTTAGCCGTATAACTAACTCTGGTGAGCAATGTTACCGTACATTAGCAGCCGCAGCACACAATACATGCTCATTCGAATCAACGCGTAAGATGGTGTTAAAGTTTCAGGAGGTTAGCCCATGGACTACATTTGGACACGTGTCGTCTAATGGTGCAATCATGGAAGCTTTTGATGGTGAGTCTAAGCTACACATTATTGATTTCAGTAACACGTATTGTACCCAATGGCCTACTTTACTTGAAGCGTTAGCGACTCGTATGGATGAAACTCCCCACCTCCGTCTCACCACCGTTGTCGCCGCTAAATATGGCGGTGGAGATGGCGGGATTGAGGTGGCGAAGAAGGTAATGAAGGAGATTGGTGCTAGAATGGACAGATTTGCTCGCCTTATGGGTGTACCTTTTAGATTTAACGTCGTTTACCATTGCGGCGACCTTTCGGAGTTGAATTTCGCCGAATTGGACGTTAAAGACGATGAGGCAGTCGCCGTCAACTGTGTCGGAACGTTACGGTCGGTTGCAGCTTTTAATGACCGGCGGGGTTTTTTAATTTCGTCGATTCGTAATTTGAGACCGAGGATAATAACGGTGGTGGAGGAAGAAGCGGATCTTGACGTCGGAGTTGACGGCGTTGATTTTGTAAATGGGTTCAAGGAATGTGTGGATTGGTTTAGGGTTTATTTCGAGGCTTTGGATGAGAGCTTTCCGAGGACGAGCAACGAGCGGTTGATGTTCGAGCGGGTGGCTGGAAGAGCCATTGTTGACCTTGTAGCTTGTTCGGCGTCTGAGTCTGTGGAACGACGAGAGTCGGCGGCACGTTGGGGTCGGCGACTGCATGGATGTGGGTTCAATCCGATGTCATTTAGTGATGAAGTTCGTGAGGATGTGCGCGCGTTGTTGAGGCGGTATAAGGAGGGGTGGGCTCTGACACAAGGTTCTGACGGCGCCGGAATATTCTTGGCATGGAAGGAGCGCCCGGTGGTGTGGGCAAGTGCATGGCGCCCCTGAAGCTTGTATTTCGGGTAGTGGATTACACGTGTCCTAATATTTTTAAGGAAAATTCCATCTAACGATCTTTCCTTAGATCAGTTCGCATGAGACTCATATAAGATATTAGATGAATCATATTCTGTTTCTTTACGGTCTGGTATTGAAAGGTGACCCAATATTTGCTTACTATGCATGTGTTGAGTTAGTTTGGAAGATTTAAAAATAGGCTAGGCAAATAGCTTCATTTTGAGAATACAAATTGAAGTAACCACTTGTTTTGATTGATCATATTTACCCTTATTGTGATTGTATAGCTTTTCAGTTTAGGAATTACTACAAATTCATAATCTCTTGTTTATTACTTTTGTTCTAAAAAGAAAAGAAAATCTACTATTATTCAACTTCGTTTTATTTATGCTTTGATATCGGGCGTAGTAGGAGTACATTTTATAGCCGTTAGATACACTATGTTCGTAAAAATGTTAAGTAAGACACACGATAACTTTTTGAACTGCTATCATATGTTAGATTTTAGATTTGTTAGTTTTCTTGAGATATTAGATATGATTTGTACTGATAGTAAAAAAAATTATAAGTTTTAATTCTCTTTGATAATTCACTTTTTTTTTTCTAAAACCAAGTAGAGTCGTTTTCCGTTAAATTAGTATGATATATGAAGAGGAAAAATAATAATTATGAAAACAGGAAATATTAAGATAATAAAATATATTTTTTTAAACTAAAGAAATAGGGTCATCATCTAGTTGTGGAGGGACAGAGAATCTTAGGACGGCCACTAAGTTGGGTTCTGTTTGGAGAATCTAATGGATAAAGTTGTTTAGCTATAAGTGGCACCTGCCTCATGCTCAGTTGCTGACCACCATCCTCTCTTTCTGATATATTCTCTCTCTTAAACACAGAAAGCTTTTCTCCTCACTCTCTTTCATTCGTTCTCTAAGTCTTACAATCAACCATTATAAATAGTTGGTGCCTAATTGGCTCTCTATTGAGATATATATTGAGGAAACAACCAAACAAAGGTCTTCAAAAGCTCTATGGCCTTCCTTACGGAACACCATTCTACTGATTTAATTATCGAAGTGTAATAGCCTAGATATCATACTACTGTCAAGTGGAATGAATTATCATCTGATCTCTTTCTTTATATTACTAGACCTTGATAGAGGTTAGTGGAGCCCTTCTTAATAGTTGTGGTAACTGAGGAGCAAGAAAATTCTACAATATCATGGAGAGATTTGATATACTGAGGGTGATCGATTCATCCTTGGATTGCTTCATATGGAACTCATGTGGAAGGATCTAAGGTAACCTTCTGATACCGATATGGTGATGTATATCTCTCATGTACTGTAACACGACTCTTAAGGGGCAATGCTCAATCGACGAGTAATTGGGTAGTTTATGATCCTATATAATAGATGTATATATTTTGTGAAAAAAAATATAAAAGAACTTGAATTTAAGAAATTAGAAAGCAATAAATTAAAGTAAAAGCCAAGGTGAAAATATAAAACAAGAGAACGAGTTGTTTTCAGAATTAGTTTCCACATTTTGATAGTTGATAAGACTTTGCCTCCTCCATGTTGACATATTTTTGTGGCCTTTTTCAATCAACTTTCACTTTTCTTTACCTCTTTTTTGCTCTGAAATTTCTGTATTCTTTCTTTGTGCATTCATTTTCTTTTTGTTTCTTTTCTGTACGTAAGCATTTCCTATATTTAAAGGGAATTGGTCCCATTATCTTTTTTCCTTCACTTAAAATTACTTTGAAATGTCTATGGGACCAATTCCATGTAGTACACAAATTGACTATAACTTTCTTTTCTAAAAAAAAACACAAGAACTGTCAAGATCAGCTCTTGGTTTTGCATGTAATTTTGATCTTTGCCATCTCTCAAGTCATGTGTTCACTAAATGGTTACTTATTCATTGAGAAATTAACTAGTGGCAGACAGGGGCGAGCCCACCCATAAACAAGTAAAAGGGACAATTGCTCCCTTTCACTTTTTAATTTTGTGATGTAATAGGTATAGCTAGAGTTATAAGATACAACGTTATGGATAGCTCAAAATTATGGTCTTGTCATTGACATTACTTAATATATATATATATATATATATAAAAGAATATAAAAGCTAAGCCTTACAAACGGTTACGGTAAAAACATTCAAAAAAGAGAAGGAGAAAGACATCTAAGGAAAACAATACAAAGGATGGAAATATACAATTATGGAGGAGCTGCTTTCTCTCTAGCTATTATGCCCCTTCAAGATGGTGCTTCCATTAGAGACACCGATCTTGGAACGGAGAAGCTCAAGATGATGACAAGCAGCGATTTTGTGAGAGCATCAACAAGTTGGTCTTGAGAAGATACATGAGCGATCCGTAAATCACCATTTTGCACCATGTCACGGAGAAAATGAATCAATAGCTATGTGTTTCATTCAGGAATGAAAAACTGGATTAATACATAGATATGTAACATCCACATTATCGCAATAGAGTATTGGCTCATGTGGAGGGAAACACCAAGTTCACCAAGCAGACAATTGATCCATATAAGTTTAGAAGCCATTGAGGCAACTGAACGATATTCACCTTCAATAAAAGAGTGAGTAACAGAGCGTTGTTTCTTAGAGCTCCAAGAAATCGGATTGGAACCAACGAAGATAACATATGCATTTGTAGTAGTTCAATCACCCTTATTATCGACCCAATCAGCATCCGAAAACGCACACTTTGAACGTAGAAAAAGACCATAGTGTAGAGTACCCTTGAGATAATGAAGCAATCATTTTACTGCCATACAGTGATATACAGTGACATTTAGTTGGCTTATGCATGAATTGAGACAATTTATTTACAACAAAGACAATGTCTGGTCGTGTAAGAGATATATATTGAAGCGAATCGACAACACTATGATATTTGGTAGCATCATTCAAGTTGGAGATATATGTTAAAGAGATTGTGTCTGATTACTTGGTAGTGGTGTATTAACATATAAAACTTTAATAAAGTATCTATATAAAACTTAATACTAGATTTTCTTTTCCTACCTACTTGAAAAGACTGTGACTCCAAAATTATGAGAAAAATGACAATACCTCCCTCTTAATCATGTCAGGAAGAGCTCCTATTGACCGCTCAGTTGACCTAATAAAAAAAAGGTCAAATGTTATATCACATTTCATTTAATGCTTAATTAAAGTTATGATGGGTTCTAGAAAAAATATTTTATTCGATTGGACCCATCACAACTTAAATTAAACATAAAAAATTAGTATATGACATTTTTTATTTGGCCAACTCACCGGTCAGGTCAGGAGCTGACCTAGTTAAGAGGAAAGTATTGTCTGACCTTAAAATTATGTGGAAAACAACTAAAAGATTTATTGGTCTCGATTACATGCACAACACGTAACACTTTACTAGTAACAAAAAGTTAATTAAATGTCATTTTAGTTATATATCATGTAAAATAATATTTTGGCGTGTAATTTCAACCTGAATTTTAATTAATTTTATTAATATTTAAATAATTTAATAATACTAGACTAAAATCTAATAAATTCAATTTTATTAAAAATCTTTATTAAGTCATTTTTAACTAAAATAAAATTTTATTCTTTTTAGATAAAAATATTTTTAGTCATAAATAATTTCAAACACATCTAATTGATCTTTTCATCATTCCCTCCACTGCAACTATGTCAGAGCCGAAGCTCAAGGGTAAAAGAACAAACAGATATACTAACTCTCCAAGAAGCATTAAGAAAAATCAAACTTTTGACCTCTACCAAAACATTCGACCTCCTTAACCAGCTAACCACTCTTGGGAGCTTATATGACATATCATATGTCTAACCATTACTTATTATACTCCAAAATAACAATGCTTACTAATGCCTTCACTTTTTCTTTGGGGTCTCGAAGTTTGTCTTCTTATTAAGTACTTGCATCTAAATAGATAATTTTTAAACCTGATTTTAAAAAATAACAAGTTTTTTTTAAATTTAGAAGAATAGACAACTTTTGATACCACATCATGAATCACTTATTGATAAAAATTAAAGAGACAATATTACCCTTGTTTTTTACTGATTTTTGAATCAAATTAATTTTTTACTTTTTTATTAATTTAACATCATTTATTTAAGGAATTTATTGGTTTTCTAAATTTTAGCTAATGTTATCTAGTAGAATATCTTTTCTCTTAATTGTAGCTAGTCAAATTTCTTCTTGTGCGATTTTTTGAGCATTTTTTCAAATATTTCAATTTTATTGAGCGGTTTCTACCAATTTTTAAAATTTTAATTTTTTGTTGATGTCCAACATTAATTGATTCCCTATGATTAAGTAATTAGATGAATAGTCAATCAATGATATATTTTATATCTACCCGAAATTTTTTTAAACACCCCTTAAATTGAATTTTTACTTAACATCAATCAATGATATATTCTATATCTACCTGAAAATTTCTAAAAAACCCTTTAAAAAGAATTTATTTCATGTGTTCTTTTTAGCAAATTTTTAGTGTTTTTTCAAACCTTTTGATTTTTTAAGCGGTTTCTACCAAATTTTAAATTTTAATTTTTAATGATGTCCAGCATTAATAGACTCCCCATAATTAAGTAATTAGACAAGTAGTCAATTATGATATGTTTCAGTGAGATATGATGCTCTCCCTAGTAGATATATGAGACCACATTCAGTTTCAAGACTTGCTTGAGAAATTTTTCCATAACCTCTTGTCGCAACGTACATGCAACACGAAGAGACGATTGAAAAAATATTTTTGAAAAAAAAAATTCAGAGTCGCCACCAATCATTTTAGAGCGTGATTGGTCACCCAATTTTAAAATCAAATATTTTGGTCTGTAAAAATTTAAAGTTGGTTCAGGAATCATTTGCATGTGGGGGGATGTATTAGCACTCCACAACACCCATTATAAAAAATGATTACCAAATTTAATTAAATACTATCCAAATTATTTTTTTAAATAATATTATGGAATATAATTTTGAATGTCTCATTTGGTACATTTTGCATCATAAAAATGAGCAAATAAATGACCTTTAATGGGTGGTACGAAGACTATTGAAAAATTATTTTATTTAGTTTATATTTTTCTTAAATCAAAGCATTATTGGAGTTACTCTCGATATCTTAAAAATAACTCTTCACCTTGGTAGTTCGAAAAATTTGATATCCCAAAAATTTGAAAGTCCGTCATTGGATTTTTTAGTGAAAACTAAACAAAGAAATTAACAAATTTTTAAATCAAATTGTTATGGTTTTAATTTATGAACATCAATTCTGATGATAAAAGAATGAAATAATAATTGCATATAATCATAACGATATGAAAATAATACATAAATAAATAAGAATGAGACAAAAACTATAAAGAAAAATAAAGAATAATGAAAAGAAATGTTAGAGATGATAAATATGCATGATAAATTTAAAAAGAATATGTATAGTGAAAATAAAAAAATAATACGTGAAATAATTAAAAAGATATAAAAAATAAATTAAAACAAACCAATAATATCAACTAAAAAAGAAAAAATATACAAACACAAAAAACAAAAAAGAAAAGAAATAAAATGCAAACAACAAAAAAACAAACAAACTCAAAATAATAATAATAAAATATAGAAAAAATAAAAAATAAAAATCATAGAGGGTGATGTCACCCTCTATTTTTTTTAATTTCATTTTTTTCTTTAAAGATATATATATATATATATAATTATTTAATAAATAAATTTATAATAAATTTTTTCATGTGTAAATAAATTAATCTATGAAAAAATACTTAATTTCATACATAATTGACATGAGCATGTTATTTTTTACTACATAGTGTATTAATTATTATTTTTCATTTCTTCCTTCAATGCTAATTGAATAGCAAAATAATGATCATGGATGGTAACTAATTTAAGCAAGTGTCACTAAAGAAAAATAAATAATTTTGTTTGAGATACAAATATATTATTTTTTTATTTTAGATTACTTAGTTCACTAATTACCATTTTTCCTTTCTTCCTTCATTGCTAGAAATGATCACGAATGGTGAGTAGTTTAAACAAGTGTCACTAAAAAAATTAATAAAATCTTCAAAATAAAATAATTTTTTTGGGGTATAAATATACAATTTTTTTATTTTGGATCATTTAGTTCACTGATTATCATTTTTCATTTCTTCCTTCATTGCTACGAATATCATGGATGACAACTAGTTCAAACAAGTGTCACAAAATAGTGAACAAAAATTATAAAGAAAATAAGAAAAGACTTGTAAGAACATTAAAAAAATCAAAATTTAAATATTTGCATAATCTTGTATAGAGGTTTTACTCTCTATTTTATGCATTTTTATATATGAGAAATTATCATAGAAGATATTTTCATCAAATGCACACTTTCAACCAATTAATGGGTTGATTCACATTGCATTAATTTTACACTCCTCAAAAGCTTTATCTTCATCCTCATTGATTGAGTTGATGACAAAAACATCTCATTATCGAACTTGTAGAGAAATCAACAATACATGGAAATAAAACTTAAGATTAAGAGTATGAAAAATGATACAGAATGAGTAAACAACTTATGTATGGAAAAGGAAACAAAGATATATTGTAAGCTAAAATGCAAAAAATTTGAACTACCTTAATAGAAAGAATATAAGAAGATGAATAGAAATGAAAACTTTTTTTCTCTCCCATTTTTACTATTTTCTAAAGACCTCTCTTTATCTCTCTAAAATCCATTCTCTTTCTCACTCTCCAAATCCCTTCTCTTTCTCACTTTCCAAATCCCTCCCTTCAAGTGAAGACCTCCGCTCTATTTATAGGCAAACTTAGGACTTCACTTTTTATTTTTAGTCATTTTGTTCCCTTTTTATTTTTTAATCCTTGGACAATTCTTGTTATTTTTAGGCATTGAGTTATTTTTCAAATCATACACATAGTCTTAAACTAGTATATATGCCAAAAAAATAAAATTTATATTTTTAAAGTATTGGACCGGATAAAATACTGCATCTACAACTGCCCCCCTTTGTTCACGCTTCTAAACTTAAAAGGTGTACAAATGTGTATATAAGTATTTTGATCGAGAAAAAACTATATAGATAAGGGAAATAGAAAGTTCAACTTATTCGGGTTCTATGAAATGATGGAACTTATGAAATGGACCTAGATAGACACAGGCTTCGACCTCGACTCAAATCGGATTCGATTTAACCATATTAATTGAAACAGACCAGGCGCTGACATCGGGTTTCGATTGCGACAAAGTCAGGTTTGATTTAACCTAAGATAAAGAAAGGACGTGGACCTAGATAGACGCATGCTTCAACCTCGACTCGATGTGGGTTCGATTTAACCATATTAATTGAAATGAACCAGGCGCTGACACCGGGCTTCGACCGCGACAAAGTCAGGTTCGATTTAACCAAAGATAAAGAAACGACGTGTACCTGGATATAAGCAAGCTTCAACCTCGAATCAACGCGAGTACGATTTAACCATATTAATTGAAATGGACCAGGCGCTGACATTGGACTTTGACCACGACAAAGTCAGATTCAATTTAACCAAGATATTTGAAAGAAAACAGACCTGGATAGACGCAGGCTTCAACCTCGACTTAATTTGGGTTTGACTTAACTGAAGATGTTGAAATGATATTTGATCTTATTTTTACAAGTTTCATATGGTATGAGAGCTAGACTAATGCAAGCTCTAAATGTTGGAAAGTCATGTGTGGATTGTGAAAGAATATCTTTAAATGATTCATGCACTTGAATTGCATCAAAACATATCAATATGATGCATGTCCATGCATTGTAATTATTGAATGTAAATGCAAAGTAGTGATTTTGAGTGCATGCATGCTATGCATGATTGTGAACATTTGTAAGGAAATTATTTGATGATTTTTTTGAAAGTTAACTAATGTCGCCATATCCTTCACCCTTCAAAACAATCACTTAGTATAGGGTCATGGACTCACAATGAAGTATCGAGCATACTTTCAAGAATATGATGCATCCTTATTCATTGGTTTGTGCCCTAGTATTCGGGTTCACGTCAATGATGAAGAAAAATGAATAATTTCTCCATATTTTGCTTCTTTTTTATGTACTTTAATTGCAATCCTCCAATCGTGTTTTAGCCTTTGTCATGTGCATACCAACTTTCTCGTGGTGACTTTTCATATTTCACCTGGCACTCAGACCACCTTTCTTAGTTCCTTTTCTTTTCTTTTTTTCTTTTTTTAGCTTTCACCTAACCAAGTTTATGCTTCTGAGTTATTTCAAAAGTAATTAATGTTATCTTAGAATTGAGAGGAATAAGAAATAAAGGAAATAATGAGAAGATGAAGTATAACCATTTGTCAACTGAGAAAGAAAAAAGGATCTTCATCGATGATGAATAATGTATGCAAACAAGGATTTGGGAAAAAAATATGGAATAAGAATATCTCTAGTATTGAAGACAGCTCTTTTTAAAAACATTTTTTTCCCAATTTCATTTTTCCCATACTTATAGCGGTCAAACGAAGTACTTCTTGACTGTTTTAGAATTAACTATATGCGGTTAATCGTCTCCATCCATATTTGTTAGCATGAGAGCTCCTCCAGAGAAGGCATTCTTGACAATGAAAGGTCCTTCGTAATTTGGGGTCCACTTCCCCCGATGGTCCTTTTGATATGAAAGTATCTTTTTCAATACCAAGTCTCCTTCTCGGAAACATCGGGGACGTAATTTTTTGTCATATGCGTGCATCATTTTTTTTTTATATAATTGTCATCTACATAATGCAGTCAATCTTTTTTCCTCGATGAAATTCAATTGCTCATATTGTGTTTGTACCCACTATGTTTCTTCTAATTTTTCCTCCATTAAGACTCTAAGGGAGGGAATTTCTACCTCAATTGGAAGGACCGCTTCCATGCCATATACTAAAGAGAATAGCGTTACCCCAGTTGATGATCAGAATGATGTGTAGTATCCATGTAGTGCAAACAGGAGCATCTCATGCCAATCTTTATAAACCTCCGTCATATTCTCTATGATCCTTTTTATGTTCTTATTGGCTGCTTCCACTGCTCCGTTCATTTTCAGACGATAAGGAGATGAATTATGATGTTTAATTTTGAATTGCTCACATAATTCTTTCATCATCTTGTTATTAAAATTTGTCCCATTATTTGTGATGATCCTTCTAGGTAGACCATATCGACAAATTATTTCCTTTTTAATGAAGTTAGCAATCACACTTTTGGTTACACTCGAATAAGAACTTGCCTCCACCTATTTAGTAAAATAATCTATAGAGACCAAAATGAAATTATACGAGGCTTTTTGTGTGATTGGACCAATGACGTCTATGCCCCATATAGAGAACGGCCAAGGCGCGGCCATGACATGTAAAGGAGATGCGGGTACGTGAAATTTATCAAAATAAATTTGACATTTATGACATTTCTTGGCGTACTTGATGCAGTCAGATTCTAGAGTTAACCAATAATATCTCGCTCTTAAGATTTGTTTGGCTATCATATGTCCATTAGTATGAACACCATAAATTCCTTCGTGAACTTCCTCTATGATTTGATTCGCTTCCCTTGCATCAACACATCTTAAGATCACCATATCATGGTTTCTTTTGTAGAGTATTTCACCATTCAAGAAGAAACCTATAGACAATCTTGTAATAGTGCGTTTATCATTATCAGAAGCTTTGGATGGATATTCCTCATTCTTTATATACTGCATGATGTCGTAATACCATGATCTTATGTCTAGCTCTTCTTCAATATTCATACAATGTGCAGGAAAATTTCGCTTCTCAATTTTTATGGGTTGCACTTCTTCCTTAAAATCTACGCCGAACATGGATGCTAGAGTTGCCAGTGCATCTGCAATTTGATTATTCTCTCTGCGCATATGGTCAAATGAGATCAATTTAAAATTTTGGCTTAACTTAGTTACATATTTGTTGTAAGATACCAACTTGGAGTCTCTAGCTTCTATATCTCCATTTAGTTGTCGTATCACCAATGACGAATCTCTGTACACTAGAAGCTTCCTTATCTTCATATCATAAGCTGCTTGAATTTTCATGGAACATGCCTCATATTCTACCACATTGTTTGTACAGTTAAATCATAGTTTTACCGTGAATGGGAAAAACTTTCCCTTAGAAGATATGGAGATTGTCCCAATTCCATTTCTTACATCATTAGATGCGCCATCAAATAATATTGTCCACCATTCTGGATCCATAGATTCTGTTTCATTTTTTAATATGACTGATATGTTCTCATTAGGAAAATCAAACTTCATAGGCTCATAATCTTGCACTGATTGATCTGCCTGATAATCAGCAAGTACACTTCCTTTTATTGAGTTTCTCGTGACATGGACAATATCATATTCCGTGAGCAACATTTGCCATTTAGTAATTCGCCCAGAAAGTGATGGCTTTTCAAAGATATACTTGATTGGATCCATCTTTAAAATAACGAGGTGGTGTGGTATAACATGTACTGTCTAAGTCGATGAGAAACTCAGGCTAATGCACAACACGTTTTCTCCAACATCGAATAATTAGTCTCATAGTTTGTGAACATTTTGCTTAAATAATATATTGCTTGTTCTTTCCTTCCAGAGGCGTGGTGTTGACCAGGTACGCAACCCATGGATTTTCCTATTACTATACGATATAAAATCAATGGACGCCCTAGAGTTGAAGGAACAAGTATAGGTGAATTTTGCAAGTATTGCTTGATCTTCTCAAAAGAATTTGACAATCATCATTCTATCCTTCTGTATCACTTTTGCGGAGAAGTTTAAATATAGGTTCCCAAGTTGCAGTTAGCTGTGAGATGAACCGGGCTATGTAATTTAATTCCCCCAAGAAACCTCTAACTTCCTGGTGACATATCAATGATGGCTCGAACCTTGTCCGGGGTTAACTTTTATTCCTTCCTTGCTCATGACAAAACCAAGTAATTTCCCTAAAAATGCTGCGAATGTACACTTTGTCGGGTTAAGCTTTAACTGGAACTTTCTCAACTGTTCAAATAGTTTATGCAGAGTGATAGTGTGATTTTCTCCTTAACGAGATTTGACAATCATATCATCAACGTACTCTTTGATTTTTTTATGCATCATATCATAAAACAGTGTTACCATTGCCCATTGGTAAGTCACCCCTGTTTAGACCAAATGGCATAACCTTATAACAAAATGTACCCCACAAACTTATAAAAGTCATATTTTCACGATCTTCAGGAGCCATTTTGATTTGGTTATACCCCGAAAAACCATCCATGAAAGAGAAGGTTGAATGTCCTGTAGTGTTATCTACTAAGACATCGATATGGGGTAATGGAAAATTATCCTTCAGGCTTGCCCGATTTTATTCTCTATAATCGATGTATACCCTTACTTTCCCATTTTTCATCAGCACTGGGACTATGTTAGCAACTCATTCAGGGTATTTTGCTACTTCTAGAAAACCCATATCTACTTGCTTTTTAACTTCGTCTTTGATCTGTACCAGCATGTCTAGTTTCATTTTCCGTAATTTATGTTGCACTAGTTTACTTTCGGACATAAGTGGCAAATGATGAACCACGATATCAGTGTCTAGACCTGTCATATCTTGGTAAGACCATGCAAGGACGTCAATATACTCTTTGAGTAAGTCAATTAATTCTCGGTGGCTTTGGCTTGTCATAGAAGTGGCGATTTAGACTTCTTTCGTCTCTCCATCCAATCCCAAATTTACCATTCTTAACATTTCCGGAGATGGTTCGAAATCATCCTCATCACTTTTATCTGACTCCACGCTAAGAATAGGATTGTCAAACTTATTGCTTATACTCTTATTTTCAAAATCACCATTCTCGAACCTCAACCTGAATTGGTGACGTCCCAATTGTTAAGCTCATGATCTGAATTGTATCGAAAAACCAAGTCCTCCGTACTTGCACTTGATGATTTTCCCAAAATGGAGGATATTGAAAGCTGGGTGATATTGTCTTCAAGGTCGTACTGCTCTACTAAAACTGGTTCTTCGAATGAAATTCCCCCACTTCTGAAGGATTTAGAAATATGGGGTATGATCATCATTTCTATATCGAATTCCCTATTTTCGAGCCTAGCAATCCTTTTTTCTTTCTTTTGAGCTTCCACTATCCTTCTATCAGTCTTGGTCAGTCTATATCCAAGCCCAAACCTTTGTTCATTCTTTTCCCACTCGATTAACTTATTTATGCCTTGATGCTTACCCCTGATTCCTTTGCCTAGCTTGTATCCTCCTTTTATCATCAATTTTTCCGCCATCTGAGATGCTTTTGATAGGCTTGATGTTGGAGCGAGTTTCCCAATAGCAACAAATGCGGTGTTTGCAATCTCAAATGATCGAAATGAGCACTCTAATACTTCTTCTGTCGCCTCAACATACGGCATGATAGCTGGCTTGGATACCAATAAATCTTCTTCCCTATATATACAAATGAGTTTATGATCCATTATAAATTTCAGATTCTGATGTAAGGAAGACGGTAATGCCACGACAGAGTGAATCCATGGTCGACCTAAAAGAAAACTCTATGCTAGATTTATGTCCATCACTTGGAAAATAATATTGAATAGGCATGGCCCGATTCGAGTTTGTATCTTTATGTCTCCAACTACTTCTCTTTGGGTACCGTCGAATGCTCTTACTATCATCATGCTCGGTCGCATAAGCATTGCGTCCATAGGGAGCTTTGCTAGTGTGGATCTTGACATTACATTTAGAGACGAGTCGTTATCAATCAATACTTTTGCAACAACATAATCTCTACATTTCACAGATATATGTAGAGCTTTAGTGTGTCCAGTACCATCGGGAGGGATTTCATTATCTGTGAAAGTGATAAAATTTGGTGCCCACAATTCCACTCAACTTCTCCAGCATAATGTCATGACACAGATATGCTTGATTTGAAACCTTCAATAATGCTTGACGATGTGGTTCAGAATTCAGAAAGAGTGACGGTAAAGATATGCGAGTAGGTAAATGTTTAAGTTGTTCTATCACCTTATACTCGCTTTGCTTGATGAGCTTCAAAAATTCACATACTTCTTCTTCAAGCATTGCTCTTTCTTTCTCTGTACCTCTTATTATATCTGGGTCTATCACTTGGCCGCCATGCATTTCTCCTTGGAATTCATGACCATCGTCGCCTTCTTTGGCCTTTCATTTCCTTTACCTTTCAAACTCATCACTTTTATCCGTTTTTAAAACTTCTGGCGTGTAGCATCTGCCATTCCTCGTCATCCCACCTAATCTCGAAAGATTAGTTATGGAGAGATAAGGGTCTGACAAATTTAGCGCTTGAGTTTTGTCATTACCGATTGTACTGACTTATATCCGTATGTCCATGGTGCTGCTCTTGAATCATTGTAAGCAAATGGACCCAGTATTTAGATGGTGATGGACATCGGAGCATAAGACGTAGTGGTGTGAGTTGACTTTTTTTCACAATGTATTGTGAGAGATTTTTGGATATAGGATGACACTTCAACATTAACTTCAGATGATTATTTAGTTATCATAAGGACTAAAGAGTCATCTTCCTGATATTCCAACAACTTTTGAATATAGGATGACACTTCTCCTTTATGACTAATTGTAAGTATCTTTGCATCCAACAACTTTTGCACTTTCATTTTAAAATCAGCACATTCCACAATTGTATGCCCCTTCACATTCTTATGAAACAAACAATCAAAGGCATGCATATGCTTCCTAGAAACACCTTCATCCCCTGAGCATGTTGGGTAGATGTACCCTACTTTAGAGAGAAGATGAAAAGTATTTCCATTGACGTGCTCATATCTTTCACGTCGTTCTTTCCATATAAAAAATATTCCTCAATTGCATTTATGGTAGGATTCTCATGATTTGGTAGAGGGTTGGAATTGATATTTGGATTCTCATTAGCCTTTTTGAAATTCAACCATCCAACATTGATCAATGCATGCACTCTATATTTTAATGTCGTGCGATTCTCAGGCGAATGTCCCACTGCCCCAGCATGATAATCACAGTGAGCAGTCAGATCAAACCACCTTGGATATGGTGGTTGTAGAGGTTTATAAGGAATTGACACCAATTGATTATTCCATATCAATTGTGGTAAGAGTTCTGTGTATGACATGGGGATTGGATCAACGTTGATTATTTCTATTTCCCCTCACAGGTTGATCAGCCTGACCAACATTTTGCTGGTGAGTCGGTGGTCTGAAACCGGGTCTTGGGTTATTTTAAAATGCTGATTGTTGAGAGTGATAATTGTACGAAATTTGTGAGGTATTTGCCACATATGATATCATAAATTTGGGCCCTTCACTATACTTTAGAAATCTCGGCCTCAGGTTCGTAGCTTGTTATGGGTACCCAAAATTGATCATTTGTACATTTCCTTCTTTTCGCTTCAACGGCAGCCCTTTTTGTGGATGATGTATCTGATATGACTTCCAAAATTCTTCTATTCTTTACCCCATATTCAATCCTTGCACCAATCACTATAATGTTAGAGAAGTTTTTTGAAGTGTTTCTAATCATCCTATAGTAGAATGGAGATCTCAAGGTGTTGATAAACACTGCAGCCATCTCCTTTTCTGACAAGGGGGTGTACCTGAGCAGCTAATTCCCTCCACCTTTGTGCATATTCTTTAAAGCCTTCAGTAGGCTTTTTCTCCATACTTTGTAGATCTAGACGATCATGGGCCATGTCTATGTTGTACTTGTATTGTCTTAAGAAAGCATCAGCTAAATCTTTCCACCTCCGAATATGTTGGTTATCCAATTGGATATACCGGGGAGATGCATCAGTTGCTTATCATCATTTGCACAAACAACCATCTTTCTGCAATACATAATAATGTGACTTCTCGGTCATGTACTACCATTATATTTTTCAAACTCAAGTAGTTTGAATTTGTGTGGGATAGTTACATCTGGGACCAAACATAGATGGGTGGCATCAATGGTACCATATACATCTGACGCTTCAATCGCGCGCAATCTTTCCTCTAAAAAGTCCAGCTTATCTTTCGACAGCGAGTCTTCGCTTTGTTTAGTAACAGGCCTTTTCCCCTTTGGGTCAACAACATCGGGTATCATAATTGGTTCATTAGCGAGTTTGCCTTATGGAGTGAAAGCTTAGTTGTGGGCAGGTGACATTGTGGATGGATTGTACCCAATTTTTCCTGTCTGCATCATTTCTTGGACATTTGAAAATGGATAGTGTTGGATATTTACTGGTGGTGAAGCATGTTGAAAGTGGTCGGTCTTATGACGTTGATATGTTGGACTGAACCCAAGAGGGTAAGGTGGAGTATCGTTTGACAGTTGATTTTGTGATGATTGAGCCCCTTGGGGATTTTTAAGACAGACTTTTCCTTTACTCGCGGCGAGGAGTTCCAAGACTCTGGCCATTTTCTCTTTCAGCTCCCTAATTTCTTCTTTCATTTCCTCTCACGATTGCTTTCTTTCTTGCTCGTCTATGACCCTAACTTAAGCTCGCGTTCAATAGGAATGTCAAAGTTGTGGGGCTATCTTTGAAAAAATTTCTTAAATAAATAAAAATAAAATAATGAGATGGTAGATTTTGCTAATGAAGAAAGAATAAATAATAATAATGATAATGATAATGAAAGTAAATTTATGTATGAGAAATGATATTGCACAAAGTGAAAGTCTAAAAGTACTCAATTCCATTCAATTAGTAGAGTCATCCACTATATTTGATTATGTAGAAGTCAACTACACTACTCCGCAATATGAGCTTATACAAAATGACCAAAATGACTCAAATCTCTGTTGATTTTTTCAAAAAACTTAGACAAGTTCTCCCATTAAGATGGATGGGCAAAACACTTTTTTTTAAAAACGATGCTTGTTTCACCAAATTGCTCGGTCTCACAACCACACCTTTAAGCCATCCTATAGCCTGGCCTGATCGTTGTCGAATCAAGTCGTGCTCTTGTTGCAGTAATTGGTAATCATATCTCAGTGCGTTGACATTAGCATCATTATTTCTTGCCAATTTCTCTGCCACGTTTTGATATGCTTTATCTTGGTGCTCAAGGCTTGCAATGACTTTCAATAGTTCTTCATTATCATTTGGGGACTTGATCTTTCTAACTTTTTTATTCTCTAAATCAACTTGTAAATTATTAACGATTTATCGTAGTAAGTCCTATTGTTTTTCTAACTCAACGGTGTATGCATTCTTCTTATCGACAGCCCCCTTAACCTCTTCTAAAACCTCTTGTACAAGCTTATTTTTCCTTTCTAGCTTCATGATTCAATCCTCTTGTTCATAAATTACCACTCGCAAATTGTCATTGTCATCTGCCATCTTTCTAATTTAGTTGTTCAGTTTGTGAGTGTCAGTTCTCAACTCTTAAGTTTTTCCGCTTCAGATATTTTTGATCCTTAACCTCGTTTCTCAAATCTCTGAGTTATTTTTCAGCTTCGATCTTGTGTTTTCCACACAAATTGTCTCGACTGTTAGATGTTTGTTTTCTTCCAAGAGAGCTAAATTCTTTTGAAGCTCCTCATATAACTCATCCCACTTCTGCTTTTTAACAATCTCCTGATGAGCTTCCGGCAACTTGTATGATTGTAACTCCTCAACTGGAAAGGAAATAGTTACTTTGACTCTACTCTCAAGCCACACTTCATACTTCTTTGTGCACCCTTCTCATTATTTTCCAGCTCCACATAGCTGCTACAATTTTTGTTCAATATCTTGATAATCATAATTGATCTCAATGTCCTTCAATGCGTGTGTGGCAGGGACAAACTGTCTCATGTATACTTGACGGAGCACCATTAGCGGAGCATAACTAGTACAACCCCATGGTCTTGGGAGCGGGACCCATTAATAGTCGCGACATCTGTAGATCATCGATGTCAACGTCATCCAGTGGACTTTCCAGATAACATCCTCATCTTTCAACTCTGATAGATGTGATAGCCACACCCCTTTTGTGGGAAACTGTTGATTCCATTTGGCCATTCTAAATTCATTAATGGGGATTCTTGTCTTCATCCATGGAGTTGAAAACTTATCTTGAGGGCATTTGAAATCTTGTGAACATCTTAGATGGCTAAGAATCAAAATACACAAAAGAGATAGAGAGCCAATAAACTTTCATTTTCCAAGCACTCGTATGTGATTTATGGAACAAAAAGTCTCAGCTAGAATTGAGATAACAAGGTTAACACCATGTTCAACTTGCAGGAACATTTTTATCACTTTATCAGCCACATAACCTTGAATCTTTGGAAACAACATGGTGTCGTATATACATAGAGCATAAAGAGCCACATCCTTATCTTCATTCAAGACATTTTGGGTAAGATCTAGGAGGTAATCCAGCGGCACACACTCATTTCCCCCTTTAACTTTCAACCTTTTCTCAATCTCATATGCATGGACAGTACCCAAGAGCTTGGATAAAGCTCTCTTCAATGTGAGTTTTTTGTTGTAATTATAAACTTTATCTGTGCTTTGCAGCGGGACGTTCAATAAGGCTTGATATTCATCAATTGTAGGAGTAAGATCAATTGTTCCAAAGGTGAAACATCTGTACACAGGGTCCCAAAAATGCATTAAAGCCTTAAGAATAGGAACGTTGACTGTAATATACAAAAGATAAGCGATTTGACCATATTTACCGACAAACAAATTTTTCTACTCTTGTGAAAAATCCTCCCATCTCTTCTTCAAACTCTCCAAGTCAGTGTGTGAGAACTATATCTTAGTGATTGAAGGTAGAAGAATGACATCCTCCTTTTTCAAACAATCTCCTTTTCGTTTCTGCGATTCCTCAGACCATTAGCCACTATAACTCGATCTTCTATCACACTCAGAGTAGAAATCATGGCCTTTAAAATATGAATGAATTGAATACGTCTTTACAATCCCTATCACGCAACATGATGCATGTATGAAAAAAAGAAAGTCGAAGTCAAAAGTGATGCAATGGGAAAGAAAAGAAATGTTTAAAGAGTGTAGGACATATATACATGAACAAAATTAGTAATGATATCATAATTAAGCAGAATCTCTATTTCTATGGACATTGGTCATGAGATGGGCTCTAAAAATAAAATGCATGTGTGTTGGGCTCTCAAATCTCTTAATAGGCTCTTAGGCTGTCCTCACTATTATCTGAACAGAGTAACAAGGGCCCCTAAACGGTATCCATTTTCATGAGCCTGCATGAGAACCGTAGTTTCACGAAGGCATTCCACTACTCATTCTCGCTAATCCTAAAGGTAAAGCCCGGGTACAGGGTTAGTGTATATGTGTGTCATTAGAAATTATGTAAAGAAATATACTTTGTAAAAAAAGAACTTATATACAACTACAAGCATGAATTACAAAAAAAAATTAATCAAATAAATAAACAAAGAACCATACAAACTGATAGTATATGATGAAATTTTGGCTTGACTCTCTATTGATCTAAAAATGGTTAGGCCAATTGTTTGTCCCTAGTGGAGTCGCCAAGCTGTCGCAACGTACATGCGACGCGGAGTTGCGATTGTAAAATCATTTTTGAAAAAAAAACTTGGAGTCGCCATCAATCATTTTAGGATGTGATTGGTCACTCAGTTTTAAAATCAAATATTTTGGTTCAGGAGTCATTTGCATGTGAGGAAGGTATTAGTAGGGTGTAATTGGTTAGGTTCGGTTCAGTTTAAGGGATTATATCAAACTGAATCGCAACTGCGGTTTTTGAATTATCAAAACCGAACCGAACAATATATGTAAACGGAACTGAATCGATCCATGAAAAAACAAAGGAAACCGAAAAGAACCGGACCTAACTGGAAGATTAACAAAAACTTATAGGAAAACTCTAGAACATCCAAATCTCAGGAAAACAAAGATAAATAAGTCTTTAATCTTATACATCCTGATCAAATATCACAGAGAAAAGCTAGAAAATTAAAGCCCTAAAATAAAAAGACTTATTTAACAAAGCGCCTACCACTAATCTAGCCACTAATTTAGTAGTTATTTGTACTTTTTTAAATGTATATTGGTGTGGTTCGGTTCCTAGCGGTTTTAATCTCTTTAAACTGCAAACTGAACAGCAAATTGTGGTTTTTCTATATCTTGAACCATCAAAAAATTGAATAATATGATAATCGACCGAACCGATACGGTTCGGTTCGGTTCAATTCAGTTGGTCAGTTGTTTTGTTTTGCTTACACCTCTAGGTATTAGCACCCCACAACACTCATTATGAAAAATGGTTATCGAATTTAATCAAATGTTATCCAAATTATTTTTTAAGATAATGTTATAGAATTCAATTTTGAATGTCCATTTGGTACATTTTGGATCATAACAATGAACAAATAAATGATCTTTAATGGGTGGTATCAAGACCATTGAAAAATTATTATTTTTTTTAAATTTTTCTTAAATCAAAGCATTATTGGAGTTACTCTCGGTATCCTTAAAATAACTCCTCATCTCGGTAGTTTGAGAAATTTAGTATCCCAAAAAAATACGTTTTCGAATTTTTTAGTGAAAACTAAATAAAGAAATTAACAAATTTTTAAATCAAATTGTTATGGTTTTAATTTATGAACGTCAATTCTGATGATAAAAGGATGAAATAATAACCACATACAATCGTGACATATGACAATAATACATAAATAAATAAGAAGAGATAACAACTATATAGAAAAAGAAAGAATAATGAAAAGAAATATTAGAAATGATAAATATGTATGATAAATTTAAAAAGAATATGTAGAGTGAAAATAACGAAACAATAAATGAAATAATTAAAAAGATATACAAAAAAAATTAAAACACACCAATAATATCTACTAAAAAAGAAAAAATAAACAAACAAACAAAAAAGAAATAAAATGTAAACAAAAAAAAAAACTAAAAATGATTAATAAAATATAAAAAATAACAAAAAAATGACAGAGGGTGAAGTCATCTTATGATTTTTTTAATTTCATGTTTTTTAAATATATATATATACGATTATTTAATAAATAAATTAATAATAAATTTTTTTCATGTGTAAATAAATTAATCTATGAAAAAATGCTTAATTTCATACATAATTGACGTGAGCATGCTATTTTTGAATACATAATCTATTAATTACCATTTTCATATCTTCCCTCAATGCTAATTGAATAACAAAAAAATGATCATGGATGGTAACTAATTTAAACAAGTGTCACTAAAAAAAATTAATTTTGTTTGGAATATAAATATACCATTTTTTTTATTTTGGACTACTTAGTTCACTAATTATCATTTTTTCTTTTTTCCTTCATTGCTAAGAATGATCATGGATGGTAACTAGTTTAAACAAGTATCACTAAAAAAAATAAACCTTCAAAATAAACTATTTTTTTATATAAATATACCATTTTTTATTTTGGACCACTTAGTTCACTAATTACCATTTTTCCCTTCTTCGTTCATTGCTAAGAATTATCATGGATGGTAACTAGTTCAAACAAGTGTCACAAAAATGATGAACAAAAATTAAAAAGAAAAGAAAAAAGACTTGTAAGAACATAAAAAAATCAAAGATTAAATATTTGCATAATCTTGTATAGAGGTTTTACTCTCTATTTTATGTATTTTTATGTATGAAAAATTATTATAGGAGATCTTTTCATCAAATGTACACTTTCAACTCATTAAGTGGTTGATCAAACTTGTAGAGAAATCAACAATACATGAAAATAAAACTTAAGATTAAGAGTGAGAAATGATAAAGAATGAGTAAACAACTTATGTATGGAAAAGGAAACAAAAAAATATCAATCACATGAGTATGAAGAAGAGAGATGATGAATAATAATGAACAAGATATATTGTAAGCTAAAATACAAAAAAAAAATTGTACTACTTTAATAGAAAGAACATGAGAAGATGAAAGATGAATAGAAATGAAAACTCCATTTCTCTCCATTTTTTACTATTTTCTCAAGACCTCTTTTCTCTCTAAGATCTCTTCTCTTTCTCACTCTTCAAATCTCTTCTCTTTCTCACTCTCCAAATCTCTTCTCTTTCTCACTCTCCAAATCTCTCCCTTCAAGTGAAGACCTCCTCTTTATTTATAGATAAACTTAGGACAATTCTTTAATCCTTGGACATTCTTCTTATTTTTAGACATTAGACTATTTTTTAAATCATACACATAATCTTAGACTAGTATATGAGCTAAAAAAATAAAATTTATCTTTTTTAAAATATTAGATCCGATAAAATATGACATCTACACCTCTATTACCCTATTCCTCCCCTCATATGATCCAATATTTGTTTCCATCTTTGTCCGCACCATTCCTTATCACTAAGATAGCAGGATTATAGTTATGGTTCAATTGTTTCAAGTCATTTGCTCATCGATAAATTCGATATCCAAAAATAAAAATAAAAACAAAAGTTAATGTTTCATCCAAATATTTATTAGTTTTTTATTTTATTTTGGATAATAGATATAGATAAATATCCGACATATACTTCTTAGTTTATTAAATCCTTTAGTAATAACTATTGCAGTGGGTACTGGTTGGCGTAACAATTACTGGTTTAGATTACAAATCTCCAAGATTTTGAGTGATCCAATCCGAAAAATCATCTATAAACAAATGTTTCCATCAACTATCATTTGTCACAATTAATGAAACAGCAAATACTAAATAAAAAACACACAACTCACAGTCAACATAACGAAACACATCAAATATCGTAACTTTACAAATAAATTATTAGTATGAAAACTTTTAATATATATGAATATGGTAGGAAAATTATCTTCATGTCTTCACGCCGACACTTTCCTCTCTTCCCTTTAAAAGGGTACTGATTTTCGATGATGCCACTTGCTTTGATCCACATGAAAGTTGTGCTGATGGTAGAAGTAAAGCATCCAGTTTCCTTATGTTGCTTTTCAGGAGCACAATGGACACAATTAATCAGCACTTGGGGTGAGAGTTGGCATGAGTTAAGAAAGTCACTTGAGTGTTCTATATTGCACAATGACTTAATGGCTCCAATTGCAGTAATTGCCCAACAACACCCTAAGGAAAGCCAGTTAGAAAAACAATTATAACCACAAAATTTAAAAGATAAAATGTACGCATCTATCTAAAAATAATTAAAAAAATAAGAAAATTGTAACCATGAAACTAATATCTAACTCTAAATTCTAGCTAACGCACTTGTTACCAGAAATAAGAGAAGAGAACATTGAATAAAACAGAAAAAGTCAGGTTATCCTTGCTGTGTAACAATAAAATATAGAAAATAATACTGAAATGCAATACTGTATCTACTTATTTAAATCAAATAGATATGCAATGAACGAGCCGATTGAAAGTCAGCAACATTCACTTTCTCTTGAAACATGTGATATATACCGTATGCAAATTAGGTTGACTCATATTATAAAATGCTAGTTGTCCCTTTGTCCCAGGTGATATATACTGTACATTTGCATCGTGGTAGTAATTAGATATGCTGCTTCAATTTTTCACTTTCGCGAGATCCCATTGGCCGCATCTTCTACCCTAGTTGTGTAACTTCACAACCACGGACAACCTCCCAAAGGTTCTGACCATGTAGGTAAGACTCCATACATGTTTTCAATGTGTTGTAAGTTTTTTTGTTGTGCTTCTTGATTCCTCCAACTACTTGAAGGTCACCATCATGCCAGCAACAAGCTTGACTAACAAACTTGCAGAGCACCAAACTCCTTGTGACTCTAGATAGCTCTACCAAGAACGATCCATGACCGTCCCGCTCTAATACTAATTGTTGAGTAAAATTTAGAGTACACACTATAAACTTACTAATATCGGGCACAAACAAGTAAACAATTTACTTGTATAATACCGACAATTAAAGATACTACAATACTTTCCAAATACCACTCACAATTTGAAGAGAAATACAAATAAACACTCCAAAGAAAGCTCACAACTCACACTCAAGACACTACACTTAAACAAAAAATACAGACACTTAATTTTTAGAGGCTATCTTACCCTATTGCAATGGGGGTATTTATAGTTCTTACCATGTAATCTACACCATATAAATATTAAATTGAGAAATAATCCTCGACATACATTATTACCACATTCTACACACTACTACTAAAAAAATCTTTTTTCTACGTTCTTCTATAATTTTCTCTTAAAAATATCTTCCTTTTACATTTCTTGAGAAGTTTTCATTGTCTTGGGTTTAGAAAGAATGGATTGGGCTTTTATTATATGTCAAGAAAACAACAAATATACATTAATAGCTACATTATAGAAAATTATACAAAAACAGACAAGTTTTATAAACATCAAATTTAGTCATATTTAATTACCCCACCTACTAGAAGTATTTTTCTTCCTATTATACCATTCGACATAACATTTAATGATTATTTTGTAAAAAATTTAAAAACCCTATAAATCTAAAATCTCTCTCCTAAAATCTCTCTCTCCCTCCCTCCCTCTCTCTCTCTCTCTACACACACACACACATATATATATTTATGACATTTATAACAATATCAAATATATAAGTTATATACAATATATAACACGTGCTTTTAATTAATGCATAACGTGTGTGCTGGTGTAATACATATACAATATACATATATATATATATATNATATAACATTACACTCGAACACGTTATAAACACCCGTAAAAGTATGTGTTATGTGTTTGTGTGTGTGTGTGTGCACGCTTGTGTGTTGTGTATCAGAGCCAAACCTGGTAGGATAATTTACTGTTTACTTAATTAATCTGTTCACTGCCTGTTATGGCTGGTTTTTGTTGTTATTGTTTATCAATTGTTTACCCGAATAATTTCTTTTATTTAATCTCACTCTCCGCCTAAGTGGATTTTTATGCTTGATACCAAAGCTAGCGGAATCGCTTATAATTTAAGTAATTAAATACTGGGTATTAAGGGTGCAACGATTAAATAGTGCTTCCGCTCACTATTTAATGTTGAGAAGAAAGAAGAAGAGATTTTAAAAGAGAAGAGGAAGGAAGCTTTGCGTCAAAACCAGTTTTGCTCTCAAGTTGAGT
Organism: Datisca glomerata; assembly: GCA_003255025.1. Taxonomy (NCBI): domain Eukaryota; kingdom Viridiplantae; phylum Streptophyta; class Magnoliopsida; order Cucurbitales; family Datiscaceae; genus Datisca; species Datisca glomerata. Next base: position 286,799 of record QANY01005078.1, read on the forward strand.
TGAAAACAAGTTTTGAGAAACAAATGGGAGAAGGCTGGCTATTTATAACCAAATAAAGTGGAGTTCACCGGGAACCCATCACTTACTTGAACTATTCTATTCTACAAAAGAAAAACATTTTACATTTCTACTTTTGTCTACTTTTGACTAGAAATAATAAAAAGCCTAATTAGTTGCCCAATTATTCGACAACTAGTACGATTATTACAAAAAATGACAAATCACAAAGATTCTTCAATAATTTTTATCTCGATCTTCGTGTCTTGATCGTTGCTTTATTCTGGTGCAACCATTACTATTGATCCTCGATGATTGTTATCTTAGAATCTTGTCTTTAGATTCTTGTCTTTGAAGATTATTATGACATTTGCATTGTGCTCTGGTGACATCTTCAAAATTATTTGGTTCCTTGAATTATTCAAACATTGACATTTTTTCAAAGGTGAATTATTCTTTTTTATTCGCCATCACTGAGGTTGATATTATTGAACGAGTCTTGTGAATCCTGAGAGGAATCATAAGCCCACTGTGGAAGAACGTGAACATGTGATTTTCCTTCAATTGTTGAGAGAGAGCTTTGGACGTTTGTCTCTTATCATTTTTAACTGGAAGATTTGACTCTACTGATGATTCAGACTTAGAATGAGTATTATCTTCAAGAAGAATGAGTATTTTTTATATTAACTCCTACTCTGATTTAGATTTAATACCCTTGGCCTTTACTTTTGGAGAAGGTTTTGATTTATACTTGGATTCTTAGGAAGAATTGGGTGATTTGGGTTGGTTTATCTGGCTCCTTAATTTTTAATGGGGCCATTGGAGGTGGTTTGATTAATTTCAATTGTGGGTGAATATTTGCAAATTCATCATTGATGGCGACAGAGATTTTCAGAGTACCAAATTTATCCCAGCACTTGACGTAGTATTGTCTAATGAGAATTTCCACTTCTATTGAACATTACCACTCAAGGATCCATGGGATTTTAAATTTATTTATGAAATAAATTATTGGTGGAAAAGAAACCTCAATTGTTGAGGGTTTGAATAATTTTAAAAATAAATTGAAATTTTGTTGAAGTTTAATAGGGAATATTTCCAAGACAGTGTCATGGATCAACCACCACTTTAAATACCATTTTGGGAAATTGACTTTGAAGTTTTTGTTAAAGTTTAAAAATCAAGAATGAGAAAATTCATTATTTTGATGCAAGAAAATTGTTTGCCAAGTATCAATATAATCAAAATAATTGTATTATTGTTTATTTAAAATGGGTTTTAAATCTGAAGGATGGATTTTCCATTCCTCCAAAGTTATTATTCTGAGAATATAGAAGGAATGATAGATGATCTTTCCTTCTATACTGGTTGTTGGACTGATGTTTACTGATTTTGTTTCTAAGAGAATGTCTCTATACAAACTGAGATTTTTGTCCTTGTGGCCAGGGACAAAATGAAAGTTTGGAAGAAAATGCGATTTTGCTATTTCAATAGGATTTTTTAAATTAGCAAATAAGGGTTCAATGTAAAAGAGATTCTTACTGGGGGTCTTCCTGTAATATGGAGACGTCCTTTTATATTTTGTGACTGGTCGGTATACCAATTGTGGGTCACATGGTTTTGAGACTGAAAATAGGTCAAATTGGTTCCCAGTGCAGCTTGGTAGTTAGGCCTGATGGACCCGAATATTGTAATTTGGGTATTTCTTAGAGCAGAAGGCTCCTATTTGATTTGGGTCTTAAGGGCCAATTGTGGAGTCGAGGACTCCCCTTTCATAATTTTCCCCTTTCATAATTTTCTTTGAGGCCCAGGGTCTAGACCCCATCTTGTTGTCCCTGCAAAAATTCGTGGGTAAAAAAGTCAGGAACGAAGTTATTAATGTCTTTAATGAATTCAATATCAAATTAAAAAATACTAAGTATGGACTGCTATCTGCAAAAATTTGTTTTGAAGTAATATTTTTAACATCTTTCTCCAGAACATGTTTCACAGATTAATAGTCAATTGTTAAAAGAAATTTTTTATTTAATAATTTATCCTTAAATTTTTGTATGCATACAACAACAGATAAAATTCCCTTATAAATTGTACTATAATTGATTTATGATTGGGACCACGTTCCATATGTGAACCTAACAATCTATTCAAGTGACTGTAGGAGAAATTTTCTGTAACAAAATATCTCCATATCCTAATTCAGAAGCATCAGTTACAACAACTTTGAAAGAATTATTCGAGGGGATGCCTAGGGAAGGGAGTATCTTAACATGATTTTTAATTCTTTTAATTAGATTGGTATGGACAAATGTCCAAGGAGGAGAATTTTTTTTAGCCTTTCAAAGAGCGGCTTGCAATCAATTCTTAATTTATCATAAAAGTTAGATATATAATTTAAAGATCCTAGAAATCTTTGTAATTGTGTTTTGTCTAGGATTTCATTAGGGAACTTATCCACAAATTGTATTACTCGATCAATTGGTTTGATTATTGAATGGTGTATTTCAAATCCTAGAGATCTAACCTTAAATTGAATAATCTAATTTTACTCGTAAAGATAACTAAACCATTTTGATTTATTATCTTCGCAAGTATTCAATATGTCTTCAATGTTGTTCTATTGACTTGGAAAAAATGAGAATATCATCGATGTAAACAATTCAGAAATCAGTAAATTGAAAAAAGATTTCATTCATTATATTTTGAAATTCACTGGGAGTATTCTTTTATCAAGTCCATTTTGTTCGGTGTTGGATATCTTATCCATTCCAAAACGTTATTAAGGGGCTTATAATTAATTACTAAATGAGGAACTCCTCGTTCAATTCCACTGTCCTTTTGGAGGTAAAAGGCCGAGCAGGACCAAGGAGATTTGCTTCTCCTAATGATATTCTTATTGAGAAGTTCTACAATTTTCTTTTTGCAGAATTCGAGCATTTCATAATTCATTTAAATTGGTCATGCCTTGGTAGGGATATTTTTCTCATCAAATCCCTTAATATAAGGCAGACTGACCGTATGTTGCTTCATCTGGCAGAAAACATTAGGAATATCATAACACAATTCTTTACAGATTTTTTGTTCAAAAATTTAATTTGTTTTTGAAAAGTAGGATTTTGGAGTTGTTCCTCAATTCTTTTGAATTTTAATCCATCCGGTAAAAAACACAATTCTTTTTCTTTACAAGAAATTTGATTTATGGTTTTAGAAACAGATTTTTCTTTTAAAGTTTTTAATTTCTCATTGTGAGAGGAAGAAAGGAATTTGAATTCAATAGGTTTATTTATGAGATAAGTAATTATCCCATCATACTCCGTGGTAAAAGGATACAACAGAGAAATGAATGGTAAATCTATCAGTCAAAATTTTAACTAAAACAAATGATATTTTGAAACATACATTATCTTGGCAAATATGAACTTTGGGGAATTCATAATTAATATGCATTTGAGTACTGTTGGCAGAGGACAAATATTCTTTTATCTTCTTGAAGTACCTGGTTAGAATGGGTCCTTCTTGCATACATTTTAAATCTGCTCCTGAATCAACAAAGGCCAATGTAGTGAAATCAAAATCTTGAATAATTATTCTCACTATTATGTGTCATTTCTTGATTTTGATATGATTAAGAATTTTGATGAAGTTATCATTGTCTTGATTATTGATAATAGGTTCTACAACCTCATTATCAAAAATTAAGAATTTACTAAGTTCTCCTAATTCACTAGATTCATGATTTTTAATTAAACTATCTATTTTTAAAAGGCTTAATTCTTCTTTTATTTCTATATTTGGATTGTTTAATTCTTTTATTTCAAATTTAATATTTTTAATTTCTTTTTGAAGTTGTTGTAAGGTAACTTTATTTTCCTTTCGTTTAACCTTATTAAAGTTTTAAAGGGTTTATGAAAGGCTTGCAGTATTGTTATTATTAGACTTAGTATTTTCTTTCTTCTAAATTACTTTCCTAAGTCTTTCTAAGTATTCTTGTCTTAATTTTGGATTTTTCCTAAGTCTTCCTAAGTCTTTCAAACAAGAGATGTTCATGTTCTTCATTTTCATTTAAAACATTTATTGTTTGACAACAACTATTCCTACACTCTATAAGGATGTTAAGAGAATCATTGTCTGAAGTTGAAGAGTCATATTCATAGGATTCAGGAGATTCAAATTCTTCTAAGTCTTCACTATCATTCTCATAGTATCATATTGACTCTATGATTTTAAACCATTCTCGTTTATCTTCATCAGATAGTTTTAATTGATTAATTTTATTTTTGACTTCAAAATTATTAGAAAAATGAACATTATAGTCACATTTAAAACACTTAATTTTACTTTTATCAATATATATTTTTATTGATTTTTCTTCTAGAATAATTCTTATTCTTAGAGAAACGTTTGTCAAATTTTTTATTCTTTGAAAAATATTGGTAAAAACTTTTATGCTTATTTTTTTTGTATTGTCTTCTATTAGGCTTGTGGGACCTTCTAGGGCTTAAATAAGAATTTTTCGTATTTTTCTGAGAATAAGCAATCACAGCTAAACCATATTGCATGCAAAAATTGCCTAATTCATATTTGACAGTTTTATTTTATTTTTGTTTATTAATTTTCATATCAATGCACATTCTAAGACCTTCCCTTTGTATTGTAGTAATTATTGTACTGTAGGTAAGACTATTATAGTCTATGTTTCCTAGGTCATTACTAAGGACACTTCTAATTTTGTGTGCGAGTAAATTAGGTAATCCATTAATAAATTTTTCTTCCAGAAGGGTTGATTACTATCATCCCTTATCATTACTCTAGACAAAAATATATTTTTGTACCAGTAGAAATCACTTAGGGCTGGACACCTAAGATTGTTTAATTGATCGTAGATGCACGAAGTAATATTACTTGGCGTTCCGATGAAGTGCTCATTATTGTGTAAAGGAGTATATTGATGGCATCTGGCATTGTTTCATGATCCTCTTCATGAAGTAAGTTTTCCTTCAGCATCGATCTTAACTACTGAAAGGATGGTAGTTTTAGATTCTTCTGTGAGATGTCTTTCCCACCAGGATTGAAGCATTCCTATGAATCATGTGACTAAAAGATTGATTACCTCATTGTCAGGCATACTGTGTGTGGTGATGTAGTTGTTAGCTACTATTGCCATGTGCTACAACCTGTTCAAAAAATCGATCAATATTTCATTCATATAATTTCTCTGCAGGCACAAAAATTAATGAACTAAATTTTTTTTAGATATTTGAATATCAGGAAGAATAGCCATTTTAGGCAAGTTCCTTTCCAATTTATTAATTTTTAAATTTTTAAATATTTTTTTCAATATTATTAATGTTTGAAGATTCACTAATTATAGAAGATTCATAGGTGGATTCTAACCTATGAATTTCTGAACCTGAATTACTGTTTTCATTATTTACCTTCAATTCTTGAGGTATATTACCAATAATTTTTTTCACATTTGATTTCGAATTCTGAACTACTGTCTTGGTTAACAACCTTAACAGAAGAAGATGACGAAATAGATTTAAATTTTCTTAATGATTCTTCAATATTATGAATGTTTGAATATTCATTAATTGTGTAGGATTCATTGGTACATTCTTGATAATCAATTTTTAATTCTTTAAGTAGTTCATCAAGAAATTTTTCATGCCTAATTTCAAATCCTGATCTACTGTCTTGGTTAATAACCTTAACAGAGGAAAATAGTAATGGTTTAATTGATTTATTCTTTAATTCTCGAAGCATTTCATCCATATGTTTATTAACAAGAATGATATTTAAATTGGTTTCATCAGAAATATTTATTAAATTTTTTTATTTCAGAGTTTCATTAGATTTAGGTTCATGAAATTCATCAACCTTATTCTCAATTTTGTCAATTGTTTACCTATTGTAATTAGACTTTGATTTGTGTACTTGAGTTGTTCAACAATTTTTTTATTAGGTTCTTCTTCATATACAATCTTGAAAGGAGAAGTAGTGATTAAAGAATTTTTGTGATTGATTACAATTTTTTCAGGTGGTGGATGACTAGCAGACACTACGCTGGAGTCTTCCTTGACCCATTTAGATTTAAAAATTACTTTGATACTTTTTTTGTAAATATCCTCGATATAATCAAGGAAAAATATGTCAACTCTAAATTCTTGCATGAACGCATTCCATTCAGCAAGCATGTTTTTTCTTGGATCCGTATTATAGGAATCTCTGAACCTATTACGTCTATTGAGATTGGATGGGTCATTATTGTATTCGGTTAGACCTTCCCAAACAGACTTGTATTCTTGGTTCAATGTTACTAAATTTAAAACTAAGAATTAGGGATTAACAGGATGAAAGGTTCATTGGAAATCTGATTTTGTGGGTGCTTCAGCTTTGTCATAATGTTCAGACTTATTATCAAAGACTGGCTGACGAACTTTGGAATTTGTAATTATTCCTTTAAGTCTTAAATTTTTAATGTTTAAAATTTTTAATTCTTGTTTTAATTATTGAATCCTAAGATCTTGATCATTATTAATTGATGATCCAGAAAAAGAATTCCTAGGGATACAAGACTGGCTATACTCCTTACTTCAGGATTAGAACTATAAGATTAAAAATTAATTTTAACAGTACCATCCATGTACTGCTGGATGGAATCGACATCTTCAATTGAGTGTTTAATTTTATTAGAAGAAAGTAATTGATAAGTTTTATGCTCTTTCCCAAGAGCATATATTTTTTCAATTGTTTTATATGATGCTAAGACTTGAAAGAAGTAACATACTATATTGATTTGTAAATATTTTTATTAGAGATTTTGGGTATATTTTATATCTATGATCTACTTGATCATCTGCTAAGTATTCAAAATGTTCTTGTTTATTATGTCAGGTAGTATTCATTGTAGCCCAATTTTTATAAGAAGAATTACTTCAAATAATGTACTCAATGCACAAATAACTAAATTATTCTTATGATTGAAAATTTCATACTCTATTTTTATTACTAATGTGCTATGACTTCTAGAACCTCCTATCGGGTTCGCTCTTCTCCAACCTGCCTCTACAACCACCCTACCATCGGGATTTATGTCTCTAAGAGGTCTTACTGAGTACCTAAATCTAACCAAATAGAAGGTGATACGTCAGACTTTGATAAAAACAGGTTCACAGATTAGATAAACAAAGATTACAGAGAAATAATCAAGCATAAAAATAATCAGCCACTTGGACGGAGAGTGAGATTAAATAAAAATAATTATTCATGTAAGGAATTGAGCAACAATAAAAGTAATAACCAGCTGTAAAGGCGGTGAAGAATAATAATTATGCAGATTAATTAAGTAAACAGTAAATACACCCTACCAAGTTTGGCTCTGTATTAAAAGGTAAGATTCAAGACTTACACAAATTAAGAAAATTAATTTGCAATGTTTACTTAAATTAACTTGCACCCTTAATACCCAATATTTAATTAGTTAAATTTTACGCAATTCTGCTGGTCTTGGTATTAGAGCCAACCTGGTAGGTTGTATATAAGATGAAAGAATCTTTGTCTTCTGTCAATGGTACTCGGATGCATATTAATTATAAAATCTCTAAAGTTCATATTTGTCAAGACAATGTATATTTCAAAACATCATTTATCTTAGTAAAAAATATGACAGATAAAATAATTTTTTGTTTACCATTCATTTCTTTATTGTATCCTCTTACAACAAAGTATGATGGGATAATTACTTATCCCATAGATAAACATGTTAAATTCAAATTTCTTTCTTTTTCTCAAATATGAAATTGAAAACCTTAAGGCAAAATTCTGTTTTCAAATCCATAAATTCAATTTTTTGTAAAGAAAAATAATTGTGTTTTTTACAAGGAGAAAAAAAATTTAGAAGAATTGAAAAACAGACTCAGAATTCTACTCTTTAAAGTAAAATCTTTGAACGAGGAGTTCCTCATTCAGTAATTTATTACAAACCCCTTAACAATGATTTTGAATGAATAAGATGTCTAATACTCAATAAAATTTCTTTTAAAATAAAAAAGCTCAATGGTAGGGCAACCGTTTTTTAGTCAAAATTCTCATCCATTAATTATGATAATAATGGATTTGAATATCCAAGGAAGTGACTGAATTAATGAATTGGATAATATTTTGGAAGAAATTGGATTGAGGTATGATTTCAACGCAACCTTAATTCAATAGTATGAGAAATGTGAAAAATAAGTGTTCATAAGGATAATAAAATATGTTATAGTAACAGTAAAATTTTAACTATGAACCTATTGTGACAAGCAATTTTTGTAATTGAATTTTCAGATAAAACAATCAAAGAGGTTTTAATACTAGAAGGAACTTTTTTCGTCGTGTCTGGCAGATTTCAAAAAGGTCATAGGCATGTAGTGGATTCCTTAACTAAAAGAATCAGTATCACTTTCAAAAAATATGTGAAAATGATGAATGGTTCAATAATAGAAGAGTCTTTGACTCAACAATTGACCCTTAAGGCCCAAATCAAAGAGAAGCCTTATACTCCTAACCAAGCTCAATCAAAAATACCTGAGTTCATCAGACCCATTCTCAATATCATTTGATGCCCAATCACTTTCAAAATACAAGAAATCATCATTTGATTTTCAAAATATGGCAAGCGAAAATATTTTTTTTATATTGAGCCTTCATTTTCTCATCTGAAGGATCCTGCTCAAACTTCCAAAATCAATTTCATTCCTAAATTACATTATGTCCCTGGTGACAATAATGAAAATCTCAGTTTCTACAGAGATATTCTCTTAGAAATAGAATCCATAAAATTAGCTCGATCAAAAAATCTGAGTAAAGAATCATTTACCATTCTTTCTCTATCCTTAGGATCATAACCATGGAGGATTGGAAAATCCATCGTTCAAGTTTCAAAGTACTTTTGAATAAAAATAATACTTATTTTGACTATATTGATGCATTGCAAATGATTTTCTTGCATCAAAATAATGATTTTTCTCAATTTTGGTTTTTAAATTCGGATAACAATTTCAAAATTGATTTTCTAAATTGGTTCTTAAAATGGTGGTCCATTCATGATCTTATCTTAGAACGTTTTTCAATTGATTTACAATAATGTTTCAATTTATTTTCAAAGGTTTACCAGCCCTCACCAATTAAGGCTTCATTTCCCCAAATTCTTTGTTTTTCAAACAAATATAAAACACCTTGGATTTTGAAATGGCAATACTCGGTTGAAAATGAAATCCTCACCAGAGAATATTATGTTAAATGGTGAGATACATTGAATACCCAGGAAATTATTGTATCTATCAATTATGAATTTATGAATGTCCATCCCAATGTGAGACTGGCAAATCCTTTTATCCAAGCTCCATTAGAAATTAATGAGCACATTGACCTAGCTCCACAAATAAAACTTTCCAATTCAAATTCTTTCAAACTCAAATCAAAGCCCCCTTCAAAGGGTAAATTAAAGGCCACAAATCCTAGATCCAAATTGGAAAAAAAAATTAATCCAAAAAATCTTCATCTTTTGGAAGACAATTAAAACCTGACTCTAAATCATCTAGAGTTAAGTTACCAATCATCCAGAAAGGTTACTCTTCAGCAATTGAAGGACTCATTTGATAATATGTATCTCAATAATGATGAATAAATTCATATCAATCAGAGAATGAATTGAAGAATTTGTCCTTCGCAAAATGCCAATGCTTGAAATAATCAAAATCAAAGGATAAAGTAATTTCGAAAAAAATATCATGATGACATCTCAGCACAATGCAACGTTCATAATAATCTTCAAGATTATCAATAGCAAGAATGACTTCTCCAATCAATAGTTAAGACACAACATCCAAGATAATAATTATCAAAGGATGATAGTGATGGCTTATCCATAATAAACGCATAAGAATCTAAGATAGCAATTATCAAGGAATCCAATGCACAACAATAGTCACAATGACTTTTCAACAACAATAATCATGACAGAGTAATTATGAAGACACGAAGACCGAGATAATAATTATCGAGGAATCTTTGTAATTTTTTCTTTCTGTAGTTATTGTACTAGTTGTCAAATAATTAGGACATTATTCATGCTTTTACTGTTTCTAGTCAAAAGTAGACAAAAGTTGGATTGTAAAATATTTTTACTTTTATAGAATAGAATAGTATAGGTAAGTGATGGGTTTCCGGTGAACTCTATTTTACTTGACTATAAATAGTCAGCCCTCTCTGATTTATTTTTCAGAAGTTGTTTTCAACTCTTAACTATTTGAGAGCAAAACTGATTTATAAACAAAGATTTCTTCCCCCTCTTTTGCAATCTTTCTTCTTATTCCTCAACATTAATTAGTGATACCAAAACTAGCGAAATTGTATTTAATTTAAGTAATTACATACTGGGTATTAAGGGTGCAAGGAAAAATAGTAAAATCATATTAAAAGGTAAGATTCAAGACTTACACAAATTAAAAAAATTAATTTGCAACGAATATATAGTGATCCCGCTCACTTTTTAATGTTGAGAATAAAAAAGAAGAGATTACAAAACAGGTTTGCTCTCAAATAGTTAAGAGTTGAAAATAAGTTCTAGGAACAAATGGGAGAAGGCTGGCTATTCATAGCCAAGTAGAAGTGAAGTTCAGCATGAACTCATCACTTATCTGAACTATTCCACTCTGCAAAAGTAAAAATATTTTTCATTTCTACTTTTGTCTACTTTTGACTAGAAATAGTAAAAGCATAAATAGTTGTCTAATTTTTTGACAACTAGTACAATTATTACAGAAGAAGACAAAATATGAAGATTCCTCGATAATAGTTATCTCAGTTTTCGTGTCTTCATAATTTCTTTGTAATGATTTCTATTATTGAAATGTTAATGAGAATGTTGCACCTCACAAAAATCTACTTTACCACATAAGTTTTCCAACTCACTTACCCATCTAACATACACATCTATACAGTTTTCAAAATACATTTTATTTTTCTAAATCCCCATAAAATATTATTATTTATTTGTATTTCTCCCTACTTAATTTGAGTATTTTATTTTCTTCAAAACTAAAACCTTATGTAAGGGTCATAAAAATATCTTGATCCTTGAATTCTGACCGATCCAGTTCTCATCCCGATGGGAATAAACCTGTTTCGATCTTGGCTTTGAGATTTTTTTCTCCGTCTCAATCCATTCGGGTAATGATTGAGACTTGATTTTTTAAACGGGTTGGGATTTTCGTCTCGGCCGATCGTGTCCCAAAAGGTCCGTCCCACAAACTCGTCTTAGTGTTCATCCCAAGATATTAAAATATGTACGTTAATTATAATGAATGATAGAAAATATTGTGTTTGAAAAATTTAAGGATTCATAACTTTTTATATATGTATAATGTAAAGTTTAAATGATAAAAACATGGTCATTCCGTTAGTCACCATTATTATTTTTAACAAGTTTGTTGGCGTGACATGTTATTTATACATGTGTCGCATCAGGAAACATGGTAGAAGTATTAATGCTGACTGGCGGAATGACCACATGAAATAATGTCTAAACGTTGATGATGAAATTGAAGCTTTTTGAATTATAATGGTCACATTGAAACTTATTACAAGCTATAGTGGTTTAATATATAGTTTTCTCAAAAAAAATATGTGTACATTGTAAGCAAAAATTTATTTTGTCTTTTGATGAGGTAAAAAAATAGTGAATTTGATTTTAATGATAGCATTAAAAATGATTAATTTGTTAGTGTATAGTTAAAATAGTTAAAAAAAATTTAAATAGTTAACATGTAAGCTCCACAATAATTTAATTATTCTTATATTCTTTATACAACTTCTTCAATTACTTTACCCACTTCCATACATACCAAACAAGGTAATCTCACATTCCTACTAATTTTTTAACTTAACCATGTGTTACCAAACATGGTTATCTTAAGATCTTGTCATGGAACTTTACAATTTAACTTACCCATCGACTTAACTTTCTTAGTATTCTTATTTGACCCATACCAAACGCCTCTGGAATGTCAACATTGCGTTCATTACCTTCATTGTCCTCATTACCTTCATTGTCTTCATTACCTACATTTCTTTCATTCCCTTCTGTGAAGGATTTTTCAGAGTAATACGGAACAAACATAAAAAGCAGAAAAAAGAAAAAAATGAGAGACAATAGATTCAATAAATGCCCTTACTTGTATTTAATGTGTTCCTTTTAGGGTTACATTGACCTCAATTCATACATGAAATTCGTTACACATATTCTAGTATATTCTACTTATTTATTCTAGATAATAGGAAAGTTGAGAATATTTCACCGCGAAAGAATATTCCAACGATTTCTCGGATATTACGAGAAGCATTTTTTGGATTAATTCTTTCTCCAATTTGGATTTAGGCTTTGCGACCTTTGATTTACCCATTAGTTTAGACCCAAGTTTTGATTTGGGTTTGGAGGAATTCGAATTGGATATTTTCATTTGTGGAGCTAGGTTAATTGGCTTATTAATTTTTAATGGAGCTTGGGTAAAAGGGTTGACCAATTTTAGGCTAGGATGGACATTTACAAATTTGTGGGTTAATGGAGGCAATAATTTTCTGGGTGTAGAATTTATCCCATCGTTTAACATGATATTCTCTCGTGAGAATTCCATTCTTAATTGAGTATTGTCATTTTAAAGTGCAAGGTATTTTGTATTTGTTTGAAAAATAAAGTTTATGGGGAAATGATGCCTCAATTGGTGAGGGCATGTGAACTTTTGAAAATAAATTAAAACATTGGTGTAAATCAATTGGGAAAAGTTGTAAGGTAAGACGATGAATGGAGCACCATTTTAAGAACCAATTTGGATAGTTAATTTTGAAATTGTTATCAGAATTTCAAACCTAAAAGTGAGAAAATCACTATTTTGATGCAAGAAAATCATGTGTCATGCATCAATATAGTCAAAATAATTCTATTATTTTTTATTCGAAAGTACTTTGAAATTTGAAGGATGGATTTTCCGATCCTCCATAGTTATGATCCTAAGGATAAAGAAAGAATGGTGAATGATTCTTTCCTCAGAATTTTTGATTGGGCTAATTTTTATAAATTATGTTTCTAAGAGAATGTCTCTATAAAAACTGAGATTTCTGTTATTGTGTCCAGGGACATTATGAAATTTAGGAATGAAATGGGTTTTGGTTATTTATGCTAGATCCTTCAGATGAGCAAACGGAGGCTCAATATAAAAGAGATTTTCACTGTGCATTATTTGAAAATGTGAAATTGGTTGGTCAAATGATTGATGATTTGAGAAGGGGTCAAATTGTTGACCAGAGTTGATTGATAATCGGGTCTGATGGACCCAAGTATTATTGCTTGAGTTTGGTTAGGAGTAGAAGACTCCTCCTTAATTTGGACCTGAAGGGCCAATTAAGTCAAAGACTCTTTTATTATTAAACCATTCATCATTCGCACATGATTTCTAAAAGTGATACTGATTTTATTAGTTAAGGATTCCACAGCATGCCTTTGACTTTTTTGAAATCCGTCACGCATGACGAAGAAAGTTCCTTCCAATATAAAAATTTCTTTGATTTTTTATTGGAAAATTCAATTTTAAATATTGTTTGTTCCAAAAGGTTCACAATTAAAATTTCTCTGTTATCATAAGAAATTTCATTGTCTTTGTGAAAACCTATTTTTTCATTTTTTTCGTACCATTGAATTAACGATGCATTGAAGTCATGCTTCAACCCAACAACTTCTAAAATTTTATCCAATTCATTAATCCAATCATTTCTTGGATATTCAAATCCACTATGACCATAATTATTGAATGGGGATTATGAACAAAAAGTGGTTGCCCCGCCATTGAACTTTCTGATTTTAAAAGAATTTTGTTTGAGTACTCTAGGTTCTACCTTTTCATATTCTAGTAGGCAAGATTCCTTAAATTCCTCAAATTCTTCTATGACAAAATCTTAAAATGATTTCCTACAAAAGATTATAAGTAAGGAAGTTAGGAATTTAATTATTAATACATTGGCTAAGTTAAATATTGATATTAAAATTGCTAAAAGTAGATTGTTACCTGAAAAAACTTTGCTTGGAATTAATTTCCAAACATATTTTGTAGATTTGTAATTAATCAAAACAAATTGTATGATTTGATCAATTATTTAAATTGTAAAATTCAAATTCTTGAAATCTATTCTTAGATTGAAACATTTTTATTCTTTCTATAAAGATAACTAAATTATTTTATTTTATTATCTTTGCAACTAACTTAAAGTGTTTCCAATATTGTTCAACATATGTAGAGAAAATAATAATGATACTAATGCAAACAATCGAGAAATTCAACCAATATAGTTTAATAAGAATGCAGACAATTGATAAACAAATGAATTGGTTGATCATTCCATTTGTTCTTGGAGTATTTTTAAGATCAAATTGCATTATTTTCCATTTATAACTCCCAAATGCAATTTTGTGTGTATCAATCTTATTCATCTGGATTTGGCAGAATCCAGATTTTGTGCTAAACTTAGAGAATACATCAGTACTTCTAAGTCTGTTGATTAGGTCTCTTTTATTTGAAAACAGAATTTTGTCTTAAGGTTTTCAATTTCTCATTGTGAGAAAAAGAAAGAAATTTGAATTTAATATCTTCATCTATGTGATAAGTAATTATCTCATCATGCTCTATTGTAAAAGGATACAACAAAGAAATGAATGGTAAACCCAAAATTATTTTATCCGTCACATTTTTTTACTAAAACAAAAGATGTTTTGAAACATATATTGTATTGGCAAATTTGAACTTTGGGGATTTGATAATTAATATGCATCTTAGTACCCTTGGCAGAAGACAGAGATTCTTTCATATTTCTGAAGTACTTAGTAGGAATGAGTCATTCATGCACACAATTCACGTCTGCTCCTGAATCAACAAGAGCCATTATTGTAAAATCAAAATCTTGAATTATTATTTTGACCATTATGTGCAATTTCTTGATTTTGATATGATTAAGAATTTGGATGAAGTTGTCATCGTCTTGATTATTGATAATAGGTTCTTCAACCTCATTATGAGAAATTATGAATTTACTAGGTTCTCCTAGTTCACTCTATATTAATTATTTTTAATTAGGCACTTTATTTTATAAAAGTTTAATTCTTTGGTTATTTCCGTGTTAGAATCTTTTAATTCTTTTATTTCAATTTTAATATTTTTAATTTTTTTCTGAAGTTCCTGTAAGGTATCTTCTTTTTCCTTTCCTTTAGCATTATTGAATTTTTCAACGGTTCGTGAAAGGCTTGCAGTATTACCATTGTTAGACTTAGAATTTTTTTTCCTTTGAATTAATTTCTTAAGCATTTCAAGATATTCTTGTTTTAATTCTGAATTCTGAATTTTTGTTATTAAATCTAACAAGAGGTTTTCTTCTTCTTCATTTTTTATTAAAACATTTATTTTTTGACAAGAACTATCCCTACACCATATTAAGATGTTAGTAGAATCACTATCAGAACTGAAAGAGTTAGACTCTGAGGATTCAAGGTATTTCAATTCTCCTAAATCTTCAGTATCACTCTCATAGTATTTTATTGACTCTATGATTCTAAACAATTCTTGTTTATCTTCATAAGAGATTTTTAATTTATTAATTTTATTTTTAACATGACAAGTATTTACAAAATGCCATTCTACTCACATTTGAAATTTATTAAAAGGTTTATTGAGAACTTCCTACTTAGAAAGTCGTTCAATATTCCATTCATACAATTTCTCGGCAGACACAGAAAATTGATTAACTAAAAAATTCTCAGTAATTTGGATATCAAGAGGAATAGGTTTGTTATGCCATTTCCTTTCTAATTTATTAATTTTTAGATTTTTTAAATATTTCTTCAATATTATTAATTTTTGAAGATTCATTAATTGTGGATGACTCATAGATGGATTCTGACTTATGACACTCTGATTTTGAACTACTGTCTTGGTTAATAATCTTAACAGAAGAAGACGATGCGGCAGATTTATTCTTCAATTCTTGAAGCATTTTATCTATATGTTTATTCAGGGGAATAATATTTAAAGTGGTTTTATTTGAAAGATTTATTAAGGGTTTTTCTTTCAGGGATTCATTAGATTTAGGTTCATGAAGATCATCAACCTTATTTTCAATTTTATCTAATTGTTTACATATTGTGATTAGACTTTGATTGGTGTAAGTGCATTGTTCAACTACTTTTTTATTAGGTTCTTCTTCCTTTGAAATCTTAAAAGGGGATACGGTGATTAAGGAATTTGATACAACCCACTAGGCAACATGTCGTAGGAACCCGATAACAATGATGGTTCAAGAACCCAAGGATCGATTTTAAAGAAGAAGAAACCCCGACCCGTTTTTTATGACACAAAGAGAACCTTAGGTATAAGACCTAAGACCCAAATTGATACTTCGAAAAGAACCAAATGTATGGTTTAGGTGCCACACTCAAGAACAAGAAGGAAAAGTGAGTGATAGGTCTAGGTTTTAGATGCCACAAGAATACTCTTTATAAGCCTGAAAAGTTTTAAGAAGAACCAAAGAGAAAACTCTAGAAAAGAATTTATATTCATCAAAGCTGTTTAATACGTTCTAAAGTGCTTAAATAACCTAAACTAAATTTAAAAATATAAAGAAATATTAATTGCACTAAATAAGGAACTTATAGTCCACTCAAAAGACTCATATTGGTTGTCCACTTCTAGGTTAGGATTACCAAGGTGTCTTGCTTTCTTATCATCATTTAAAATGTCATGTCATGCTCCTTGTGGACTGTCATATTGAACACCACATCATGCTCCATGTTGAATTCCATGTAGGATGCCATGTCATCTCCACGTGGGTTGCCATGTTGGACTCCACACCATTCTTTTTGAAGGCTACCATGTTGGATGCCATGCCATGCTCCATGTAGGATGTTATGTTACACGCTACATCATGCTCCATGTGTGCTGCCATGTTGAACGCCACGACATGTTCCATGTCGGCAGCGATGATGGACGGTGTCACACCATGCTCCATGTAGGCTGCCATACTCCACGTCATGCTCCATGACCTTTGAACTTGTGCGACCAGGTTCTCATCATTCCCTCCCTCTTGAGAAAGATTTGTCCTCAAGTTGTCACCTACATCAAATGAAACAAGTTAATTACATTAAATTTAGCACTTACATTATACTCACCGGGAAGATCAAGCTTGTAAGTATTGTCATTGATTTTTGTAAAAACATGGAATGGCCATCCCTTTTAGGTAGGAATTTTGATTTCCTTTGTATTGGAAACCTTTCCTCACGCATGTCCTCGCAAACCCAATCTCCAGGTTGTAAAACAAACTTTAAACGCCCCTTATTCACTTGCTTAGCATTTTGCACATTCTTACTTTCAATGTTAGCTCGGACCTTGACATGTAAAACATTAACAAAATCTTGTTTATACCGAATAACATATGAAAATGTCTCAATGAACTCTACCCAGCAAGCATGTATTTTATTCATGCTTGTGTTGCTCCTTTAAATGCTTCAAGGACTCATGACTGGTGTGAATAAAAAATACCTACAAAAGTGAAACAATATTGCTCAGCAAAGAACCAGTGAGATCATTAGTACATAAAAGAGCCTCTTTGTACATAATTACAATAAGAGGTTGATGTGAAAATAATGCTCTCTTGATCTCACTTTTATTTGCATTGTAATTGAATTTTTCCTCTCTCGCTCTCACTATGGCTTTAATGCCCTCTTTTTCTTTTCTCTCAATTTCTTTCCCCTCTTTCTTTTCACTCTTTTTATTCTCACTCTCTAAAGCAATTTTTCTTACTCTCTTTTTCTTTCTTTTCAGCCTCCACTCTCATCATTTCCATTTTACATTTGTCTTCATACACTTCTTTTGAGGAAAATGGTGTAAGTATAGTCTTCCGCCCATCTTTGGTGAATGAATACCTGTTGAGGTACCCATCATGCATAGCTCTCCTATCAAATTGTCATAGTCTACCAAGCAAAATATCTCCACCATTCATAGGAACCACATCACACAACACCTCATCATGATATTTACCAATTGAAAATGAGATAATAGATTGCCTATTCACCTTGACCTCACCACAATCATTAAGACACTTAAGCTTGTATGGTTATGGGTGTAGTGTAGTAGACAGCCTCAATCTATTAATTAATAATGAACTCACCACATTAGTGTAACGGTAATCACACTACATGTTTTTCCTTGAACATGACACCTTGTATGGAACAAGTTGTATCGTTGCTCCTCATGGCATTCCTCTTTCAATTGGATGTTAAGAGCATGTCTTGTAACCAACACATCACCCATAATCGGTTCCTCAATGCTTGCTTCACTACAACTCTCCAATTCGAGAATCTCCTCTTCATCATTATCTCGACTTTGGTTTGACATTGCTGCAATAGAGTGTTCGAAATAAAGAAAAAAATATTCAAGGACCTCACTAGCACTCCATCACGTGTTTGCACTCAAAATATTGAGGTTCACTCAATTTATTTCCACTCGTGTTTTCACTCTATATAATCGCCTTTTACGCTCTGATTTTCTCACACACTCTTGCCTTTTATCACTCTTAGTTTTTTCTTTCGGTTCTTGATCAAACTAACAAATGAATCTGGAATATTCAAGCAACAATCAAAAGACTTAAACAAATCAAACACTATGAGAAGATAAGGAAAGGAAACAACTAAGGGATAAAATTTGAGATAAGGTAACAAATGGAGATCAACTTATACTATCTTTTTTTCTTTTTACAGAAGCTAAGATAGGATAAGATAAGGTATGGATAAGATAAGGTAAGATAATATAAGATAAGATAAGATAAGATAAGATAAGATAAGATAAGTTGATATGGGATAAGTTGATAGCTAAAATATAGGAAAGGTGAATTTGAAATTTGAAATTCTGAATTTTTAGATGAACCTGTTTAGAAAACGTTAAACCTCTCAAGAAGTTATCAAACAGATGGAATCTGGCTTCGGAATATGCATACAGATTGTAGCTCTCAAAAATCCGTTCGATTTTATATGCAATATGAACTATTTCAACCCCCGGATTAAAAGTTATAATCATTTTTCAGAACTGCTGTCAAAATCAGAAAAAAAATCAGAATTGAATCTGACTCTAGAAAACTAAAAGCTCTGATACCAAATGATACAAACCCACTAGGCGACCTGCCCTAGGAACTCGATAACAATGATGGTTCAAGCACTCAATAATCAATTTTAAAGAAAAAGATACCCCGACCCGTTTTCTATGACACGAAGAGAATCTTAGGTATAAGTCCTAAGACCCAAATTGATGCTTCGAACAAGAAGGAAAAGTGAGTGATAAGTCTAGGTTTTAGATGCCACGAGAATATTCTTGATAAGTCTGAAAAGTTATAAGAAAAACCAAAGAGAAAAATATCACAAAGAATATTCATCAAAGCTATTTAATACATTGTGAAACCATGCTTAAATAGAAAAAGTAGAAGTCTAAAGAGTTCTAAAATGTTTAAATAACCTAAATGGAATTTTAAAAAAATTAATTGTAATAAATAAGGAACTTGTAATCCACCCAAAAGACTCATATTGGTTGTCCACTTCTAGGTTAGGATTGCCAAGGTATCTTGCTTCCTTATCATCATTTAAAATTCCATGTCATGCTCCATATGGACTACCATATTAGACACCACATCATGCTCCATGCAGAATGCCATGTCATCTCCATGTAGGCTGCCATGTTGGACTCCACACCATCCTTCATGTAGGCTACCATGTTGGATGCCATGTCATGCTCCATGTAGGCTACCATGTTGGATGCCATGTTGGATGCCATGTCATGCTCCATGTAGGATTTCATGTTGCACGCTACATCATGCTCCATGTGTGCTGCCATGCTCAACGCCATGACATGCTCTGCCAGCTGCCATGATGGACGTCGGCACACCATGCTCCATGTAGGATGCCACAATCAACGTTATACTCAATGTCATGCCCCATGTCCTTTGAACCTATGCAACCGGATCCTTATCAGAATTCTTATGATTAATTATAATTTTTTAGGTGGTGGATTACTAGCAAACACCACACTGGAGTCTTCCTTGACTCATTTAGATTTGGAAATTACGTTGATATTCTTTTCGTAAATATCCTTAATATAATCAAGAAAAAACATGTCAACTCTAAATTATTGCATGAATGTCTTCCATTCAGCAAGTATGATTTTTCTTTGATCCATATTATATTAATCTCTGAACCTATTACATGTATTTAGATTTTCTCGGTCATTATTGTGTTTGGCTAGACCTTCCCAAACTAGTTTGTATTTTTGGCTCAAGGTTCCTAAATTTAGGACTAAAAGTTGAGGATTTACAGAATGAAAGGTTTCTTGGAAATCCAATTTTGTGGGTGCTTTGGGTTCGTCAGATTGTTCAGTCTTATTATCGAAGACTAGCTGACTAACTTAGGAACTTGTGGCTATACCTTTAAGTCTTAAATTTCTTAATTCTTGTTCTAATTGTTGAATCCTAAAATCTTGATCATTATTAATAGCAAAAAAAGAATTCGTAGAGGTACTAGACTGGCTATACTACCTAATTTGAGGATTAGAACTAAAAGATTGGAAATTAAATTTAACAGTACCATCCATGTACTGTTGGATATAATCTATGTCTTCAATTGGTTCTTGTATTGGAGTAAATTGGCTTTCATTGGTTAAAACCCAATTTGAAGGCAAAGTAATATCAGACCACCGAATTATTTTAGGGACTCTATATTTGTATTACTTTGGCTAGATTGAATCAATATTGTTTGATTTTTAGGACTCTTATTGATAGGTTGGAAATTCATATTACTCTTTGTGACTTTGTAATGAATTCTAAAAATTAAAGTTAGGGGTTGGGTACCTTCTAGGACTTGATAACCACTAGTTTAAATATTCAAAATTAAAGATTTTAGAATATGGGAGTCTGTTAGACTAACAGACAAATCTTAAAAACAATCAAAATGTATTGGAGCATTACAAAGTGAGAATTCAATTAATCCTAAAATACTATCATTAAAATTAGTAAAACTTGCATCACATAAGGCTAACACGACAGATATATTTAGGTTTTTGTTGTAAGTGGTTTAACTCTAATTTAGACTAAACCAAAATGAAGCAAATTATATCCTTCTTCAATGTAATGTTCTATTATAATAGGGGAAAGTAATTGACAAGTTTCATGTTCTTTCCCAACAGCATATATAATTTCAATTGTTTTTACATGATACTGAGTCTTGAAAGAAGCACCAGACCATGTTGATTTGTGAATATTTTTATTAGAGATTTTGGGTATATTCCATACCATATGATCTACTTGATCATCTGCTGGGTATTCTAAATGTTCTTCATTTATTATGTTTGGATTTAAAGTTATTGTAGACCGATTACTACTAGAATAATTACTTCCAAATAATCTACTCATTGCTAAAAATAACTAAATTATTCTTATGATTGAAAATTTAATATTGTATTTTGGTTACTAATCTGTTGTGACTTCTATAGCCTCCTATTAAGTTCACTCTTCTCCA
The DNA here is from genome assembly GCA_003255025.1 of Datisca glomerata. Lineage (NCBI taxonomy): Eukaryota > Viridiplantae > Streptophyta > Magnoliopsida > Cucurbitales > Datiscaceae > Datisca > Datisca glomerata. The sequence goes on from QANY01005078.1 coordinate 308,427, forward strand.
ACCTGCCTCTACAACCACCCAACCCTCGTGATTTACGTCTCTAAGAGATCTTACTGAGGTGCCTGAAGCTGATACGTTAACCTCTGATAAAATAGATACACAGATTAGATAAACAAATATTACAGAGAAATAACCAAGCATAAAAATAAACAGCCACTTGGGTGGAGAGTGAGATTAAATAAAAGTAATTATTCATGTAAGCAATTGAGTAAAAATAAAAGTAATAACTAGCCGTAAAGGCAGTGAAGAACAATAATTATGCAGATTAATAAAGTAAACAGTAAATACACCCTACCAGGTTTGGTTCTGATGCTAAGACTAACGGAATTGAGTATGATTTAATTAATTAAGTACTAGGTATTAAGGGTGCAAGGAAAAATTATGCAGATTAATTAAGTAAAAAGTAAATCACCCTACCAGGTTTGGCTCTGATACCAAGACTCATGGAATTGCATATAATTTTTAGTATTTAAAGATGAGGTATTAAGATGCAAGAATTCAAACAACCAGAAGATGCAAGAATTCAAATATTATTGAAAGAAAATAAACTTACAAGTGAAATTTGTTTTACAATAATTAATTAGTGTTCCCGCTCACTGATTAACATTGAGGAAGAAGAAGAAAGATTACAAAAGAGGAGGAAGAAAGCTTTATTTCAAAACTAGTTTTTCGCTCTCAAATAGTTAAGAATAGAAAACAATTTTTGAGAAACAAATGGGAGAAAGCTGGCTATATATAGCCAAGTAAAGTGGAGTTCACCGGAAACTCGTCGCTTAATTGAACTATTCTATTCTACAAGAGTAAAAACATTTTATATTTCTACTTTTGTCTACTTGACTAGAAATAGTAAAAAGCGTAATTAGTTGCTTAATTATTTGACATCTTATGTCCCTACAAAAATTGACGAGTCAAAAAGTCAGGAACAAGGCTATTAATGCCTTTAATGAATTCAATATCAAAATAAAAAATACTAGAACATGTTTTGTAGATTTATAGTCAATTTTTAGAAGGAATTTGTTATTTAACAAGTCATCCTTGAATTTTTGTATACACAAAACAACGGATAAAATTTCCTTTTTAATCGTATTATAAATGATTTATGATTGGGACCACGTTCTAGATGTGAACCTAAAAATTTGTTCAGGTGACTCTAGAGAGATTTTATGTAACAAGATACCTCCATATCCTATTTCAGAAGCACCGGTCTAGAAATTTTTAAAGAATTATTCGAGGGGATGCCAAGACAAGGGAGTGTCTTAACATGAGTTTTAATTAATTAGATTGGTATGGACAGATGTCCAAGGAGGAGTATTCTTTTTTAGCCTTTCAAAGAGAGGTTTGCAATCAATTCTTAATTTGTCATAAAAGTCATATATATAATTTAAAGATCCTAGAAATTTTTGTAATTGTGTTTTGTCTAGGATTTCATTAGGGAACTTATTCGTAAATTGCATTACCCGATCAATTGGTTTGATTATTGAATGGTGTATTTTAATCCTAGGAATCTAGCCTTAGATTGAAATAATCTAATTTTACTCGCAGAGATAACTAAACCATTTTGATTTATTATCCGCAAATGATTCAAGATGTCTCCAATATTTTTCTATTTACTTGGAAAAAATGAGAACATCATCAATGTAAATAATTGAGAAATCAGTAAATTGATTAAAGATTTCATTCATTATATTTTGAAATTCACTGAGAGCATTCTTATGACCAAAAGGCATTACATTCCACTCGTAATGGCCAAATGAAGTTACAAATGTAATTTTATATTTGTCATTTTCATTATCTGGATTTGCCAGAATCCAAATTTCATGTCAAACTTATAGAATATCACCGCATCTCCAAGTATATTTATCAAGTCATTTTTGTTTGATATTGGATATCTTATCCATTCTAAAATATTATTAAGGGGCTTAAATTAATTACTAAATGAGGAACTCCTCGTTCAATTTCATTAGCCTTCTGAACATAAAAGGTCGAGCTATACCAAGGAGATTTGCTTCTCCTAATGATATTCTTATTGAGAAGTTCTGCAATTTCTCTTTTGTAGAATTCGAGCATTTCAGAATTCATTTGAATTGGTCGTACTTTGATAGGGAAATTTCTCATTTAGTCCCTTAATATAAGGCAAACTGACCGTATGTTGCTTCCTATGTCAGAAGCATTAGGAATATCATAATACAATTCTTTATAGATTTTTTGTTCGAAGATTTTAATTTGTTTTTGAATAGCAGGATTCTGGAACTGTTTCTCAATTCGTTTGAATTTTAACTCATCTTATAAAAAACACAATTATTTTTCTTTACAAAAAATTAGATTTATGGTTCTAGAAATAGTTTTTTTTTAGTTTTTAATTTCTCATTGTGAGAGGAAGAAATGAATTTGAATTTAACAGGTTTGTCCATTAGATAAGTAATTATCTCATCATACTCAGTGGTAAAAAGATACAATAGAGAAATGAATGGTAACCTAAAGTTATTTTATCAGTCATATTTTTTACTTTGATATAAATGTTTTGAAACATACATTACCTTGGCAAATATGAACTTTGGGGATTTTTCAAGGTTTTGTGAAAGGCTTGCAGTATTGTTATTATTAGGCTTAATATTTTCTTTCTTCTGAATTACTTGTCTATGTCTTTCTAAGTATTCTTATTTTAATTCTGAATTTTCAATTTTTGTAATTAAATCGAACAAGAGATGTTCTTATTTCTCATTTTTATTTAAAATATTTATTTTTTGACAACAACTATCCTTACACCCCATAGAGATATTAGGAGAATCACTTTCAGAAGTTAAAGAGTTATTGTTGCGAGGATTCAGAGGACTCAAATTCTCCTAAATTCCACTATCACTCTCATAGTATTCTATTAACTCTATGATTCTAAATAATTCTTATTATCTTCATCAGAGATTTTTAATTGATTAATTTTATTTATGACTTGAAAAGTATTAGGAAATGACCATTCTGCCCACATTTAAAACACTTAATTTTAATTTTATCAACAGATTTTTTATTGATTTTTCTTCTAGAATAATTCTTATTCTTAGAGAAACGTTTGTCAAAATTTTTATTCTTTGAAATTATTGGTAAAAACTTGTATGCTTATTTTTGTGGTACCTTCTAGGACCTAAATAGGAATTTTTCCTATTTTTCTGAGAATGAGCAATAGCAGGTAAACCACATTGCTCGCAAAAATTACCTATTTCATATTTTGTTGTTTTATTTTTTTATTTGTTTATTCAATCAATGCACATTCTAAGACCCTCCTTTTGTATTGTAATAGTTATTGTTTCGCAGGTAAGACTATTATAGTCTATTTTCCTAGGTCGTTACTAAGGACAATTCTAATTTTTTGTGAGAATAAATTGGATAATCCATTAATAATTTTTTCTTTCCGAAAGGGTTGATTACTATCATCCTTGTCATTACTCTAGAAAAAAAATATTTTTGTACTCGTGAAAATCACTTAGGGTTGGACACCTAAGATTAGTTAGTTGATTATGGATGCGCGAAGTAATATTACTTGGCGTTCTGATGAAGTGTTCAATTATTATGTAAAGGAGTGTATTGATGGCATCAAGCATTGTTTCCTGATCCTCTCCAATAACTGAGATTCCTTCAACATCAATCTTAATTGCTAAAAGGATGGTATTTTTGGATTCTTCTATAAGATGTCTTTCCCACCAAGAATGACGCATTCCTATAAATCTTATGACTAAAAGATTGATTACCTCATTATGAGACAAACTGTATGTGGTGATGTAATTGTTAGCTACCATTGCCATGTGCTGCAACTTATTGAGAACTTATTGTTCAGAAATTCCAACAAATTTTCATTCATATAATTTCTCTGCAGACAGAAAATTGATTAACTAAAGAATTTTTAGAAATTTGAATATTAGGAGAAATAGGTTTTTTAGGCCAATTCCTTTCCAATTTATTAATTTCTAAATTCTAAATATTTTTCAATATTATTAATGTTTGAAGATTCACTAGTTGTGGAAGATTCATAGGTGGATTCTAACATATGGCTTTCTGAACCTAAATTATTATTTTGATTAATTACCTTCAGTTCTTGAGGTATATTATCAATAATTATTTCAAATTTGATTTCAAATTCTGAATTACTATTTTGGTTAACAACCTTAACAGAAGAAGATAACTCAATTTATTTAAATATTTTTAATGATTCTTTAATATTATCCATGTTTGAAGACTCATTAACTGTGGAAGATTCATTGGTTGATTCTTGATAATCAATTTTTAATTCTTTAAGTAGTTCACCAAGAACTTTTTCAAGCCTAATTTCAATGTCTGATCTACTGTCTTGGTTAATAACCTTAACAGAGAAAAATGGTAATGATTTAATTGATTTATTCTTGAATTCCTGAAACATTTCATCAATCTGTTTATTAAGATGAACCATGTTTAAAGTGGTTTTATCTAAAAGATTTATTAAAGGTTTTTTTCAGAGTTTCATTAGATTTAGGTTCATGAAGATCATCAACCTTATTCTCAATTTTATCTAATTATTTACCTATTGTAATTAGACTTTGATTTGTGTAATTGGGTTGTTCAACAATTTTTTTACTATGTTCTTCTTTCTTTGCAATCTCGAAAGGAGAAGCAGTGATTAAAGAATTTTTATGATTAATTATAATTTTTTCACGTGGTGGATGACTAGCAGATATTACACAAGAGTATTCCGTGATGCATTTAGATTTAGAAATTACTTAGAGATTTTTCTCGTAAATATCCTTGATATAATCAAGGAAAAACATGTCAACTCTAAATTCTTATATGAACGCCTTCCATTCTGCAAGTATGATTTTTCTTTTATCCATATTATATGAATCTCTAAACCTATTACGTCTATTGAGATTGGCTGGGTCATTATTGTGTTGGGTTAGACCTTCACAACCAGGCTTGTATTCTTGTTTTAGGGTTCCTAAATTCAAAACTAAGAGTTGAGGATTAACAGGATGAAATGTTCCTTGGAAATCTAATTCTACGGGTGCTTCAGTTTCGTCATATTGTCCAGATGTATTATCAAAGAGCGACTGTCTAACTTGAGAATTTGTAGATATTCCTTTAAGTCTTAAATTTTTAGTTTTTAATTTTTTTTAATTCTTATTCTAATTGTTGAATCCTAAGATCATAACCATTATTAATGGATGATCCAGAAAAGGAATTCCTAGGAGTACAAGATTGGCTATACTCCTTACTTTCAGGATTAGAACAAGAAGATTGAAAATTAATTTTAACAGTACCATCCATGTACTGTTGAATGTAATCGACATCTTCAATCGAGTGTTTAATTTTATTAAAAAAGAGTAATTGATAAGTTTCACCTTAGGTCATATATTTTTTAATTGTTTTTACATGATGTTGAGGCTTGAAAGAAACAATAGACCATGCTGATTTGTAAACATTTTTATTAAGAATTTTAGGTATATTCCATATCCTATGATCTACTTGATCATCTTCTAAGTATTCAATATATTCTTCGTTTATTATGTCAGATATTGTATTCATTGTATCCATATTGCTACAAGAAGAATTACTTCTAAATGATCAACTCCTTGCACAAATAACTAAATTATTCTTATGATTGAAAATTTCATACTGTAGTTTGATTACTAATCTCCAGCATGCCTCTACAACCACCATACCCTCAGAATTTACATCTCTAAGATGCTTACTAAGGTGCTTGAAGCTAACCAAATAGAAACTGGTATGTCAGCCTCTGGTAAAACAGATTCATAGATTAGATAAAAAATATTGCAGAGAAATAATCAAGCATAAAAATAACCAGCCACTTAGGGGGAGAGTGAGATTAAATAAAAGCAATTATTTATGTAAGTATTTAAGCAACAACCAAAGAAATAACCAACCATAAAGATGGTGAAGAACAATAATTATGCAGATTAATTAAGTAAACAGTAAATCACCCAACCAGGTTTGGCTCTCATATCAAGACTAGCAGAATTGCGTAGAATTTTAAGTATTTAAAGTGGTGGTATTAGGATGCAAGAATTCAAATATTATTGAATGAAAATAAACTTACAAGTATTGAAAATTGTTTTACAATAATTAATTAGTGTGCCCGCTCACTAATTAACGTTGAGAAAGAAGAAGAAAGATTGCAAAAGAGGAGGAAGAAAGCTTTGTTTCAAAATTAATTTTTTCTCTCAAATAGTTAAGAGTAGAAAACAAGTTCTGATAACAAATGGGAGAAGACTGGCTATTTATAGCTAAGTAAAGTGAATTTCACCGGAAACCCATTATTTACCTGAACTATTCTATTTTACAAAAATAATAACAATTTACATTTCTACTTTTGTCTACTTTTGACTAGAAATAGTAAAAAGTATAAATAGTTACCTAATTATTTGACAACCAGTACAATTAATATAGAAGAAGACAAAATGTAAAGATTTCTCGATAATTATCATCTCGATTTTCATGTCCTCATAATTGCTTTGTAATGATTGTTGTTGTTGAAATATCATTGAGACTGTTGCACGTTAGATTCATTGATAATTGTTATCTTAGATTCTTGTGTTCTGATTGTTGATTTTGGAGAAATTATAATTACTCTCTGCAAAAGTCATTGTGACTAGTACTATAAATAATTGCTTTCCTTGAAAATCATTATGATTGTTGCATTGTGCTGAAGTGTCACCATAATTTATCTTTAAAATTACTTTGATTCTTTGATTTTGTTCAAACATTGGCATTTTGTCAAAGGTGAATTCTTCGATTTGTTCATTGATTGATCTGAATTTTATTCATCATTAATGATATTGATATTATCAAATGAGTCCTTTAATTGCTGAAGTGTAACCTTTCTAGATGATTAGTAACTTGACTCTTCAGAAGATTTGGAGTCAGATTTGTCATTGTCTTCTAAAAGGAGAAGCAATTTTTGGATTAATTCTTTCTCCAATTTGGATTTAGGCTTTACGACCTTTGATTTACCCATTGGTTTAGACCCAGGTTTTGATTTGGGTTTGAAAGAATTCGAATTGGATATTTTCATTTGTGGAGCTAGGTTAATTGGCTTATTAATTTTTAATGGATCTTGGGTAAAAGGGTTGGCCAATTTTAGGCTAGGATTGATATTTGCAAATTTGTGGGTTAATGGAGGCACTAGTTTTCTAGGTGTAGAATTTATCCCACCATTTAACATGGTATTCTCTGGTGAGGATTCCATTCTTAATTGAGTATTGCCATTTTAAAATCCAAGGTATTTTGTATTTGTTTGAAAAATAACGTATATGGGGAAATGATGTCTCAATTGGTGAGGGCATGTAAACTTTTGAAAATAAATTAAAACATTGGTGTAAATCAATTGGGAAAAGTTGTAAGGTAAGACCATGAATAGACCACCATTTTAAGAACCAATTTGGATAGTCAATTTTGAAATTGTTATCAAAATTTCAAACCTAAAAGTGAGAAAAATCACTATTATGATCCAAGAAAATCATGTGTCATGCATCATTATAGTCAAAATAATTATATTATTTTTTATTCAAAAATATTTTGAAACTTGAAAGATGGATTTTTCAATCCTCCATATTTATGATCCTAAAGATAAAGAAAGAATGGTAAATGATTCTTCCATCAAAATTTTTGATTGAGCTAATTTTTATGGATTCTATTTCTAAGAGAATGTCTATGTAGAAACTGAGATTTTTGTTATTGTGTCCAGGGACATTATGAAATTTAGGAATGAAATGGGTTTTGGTTATTTGTGTTGGATCCTTCAGATGAGCAAATGGAGGCTCAATATGAAAGAGATTTTCACTGTGCATTATTTGAAAATGTGAAATTGGTTGGTCAATTGATTAAACACTAAAGGATTGATCATTTGAGAAGGGGTTAAATTGTTGACCAGGGTTGATTGATAATCGAGTCTGATGGACCCAAGTATTGTTGCTTGGGTTTGGTTAGGAGTAGAAGACTCCTCTTTAATATGGACTTGAAGGGCCAATTGTTAAGTCAAAGACTCTTCTATTATTAAATCATTCATCATTCGCATATGATTTCTAAAAGTAATATTAATTTTATTAGTTCAGAATTCCACAACATGCCTATGTCTTTTTTGAAATCCGTCAGGCATGGCGAAGAAAGTTCCTTCCAATATAAAAAATTATTTTATTATTTTATTTGAAAATACAATTTTAAATATTGCTTGTTCTAAAAGGTTCATAATTAAAATTTCTCTATTATCATAACGGATTTCATTGTCTCTGTGAAAACCTAAATTTCCATTTTTTCATACCATTCAATTAAAGATGCATTGAAGTCATGTTTCAACCCAACAACTTCTAAAATTTTATCCAATTCATCAATCCAGTCATTTCTTAGATATTCAAATCCACTCTGGCCATAATTATTGAATGCGGATTTTGAACAAAAAGTGGTTGCCCTGCCATTGAGCTTCTTGATTTTAAAAGAATTTTGGTTGAGTACTCTAGGTTCTACCTTTTCATATTCTAGTAGGCCAGATTCCTCAAATTCCTCAAATTCCTCAAATTCTTCCATGACAAAATCTTAAAATGATTTCCTGCAAAAGATGATAAGTAAGAAAGTTAGGAATTTAATTATTAATACATTGCATAAGTTAAATATTCAAATTAAAATTGCTAAAATAGATTGTTACTTGGCAAATTTTGTTTGGAATTAATTTCAAAACATGTTTACAGATGTGTAATTAATCAAAACATATTTTATGATTTGATCAATTGTTTTAATAATGAAATAATAAACTTCAAATATTGAAAATCTATTCTTAGATTGAAACATTTTGATTTTTTCTCCAAAGATAACTAAATTATTTTGTTTTATTATCTTTGCAAATAACTTAAAGTGTTTCCAGTCTTGTTTAACATTTTTAGAGAATAATAATGTTACTAATGCAAACAATCAAGAAATTCAATCAGTATAGTTTAATGAGAATGCAGACAATTAAGAAATCAGTGAATTAGTTGAAAATTCCATTTGTTCTGGGAGTATTTTTAAGATCAAATGACATTATTTTCCATTTATAACTCCCAAATGTAATTTTGTGTATATCAATCTTATTCATCTGGATTTGCCAGAATCATGATTTTGTGTCAAACTTAGAGAATATATCAATACTTCTAAGTCTGTTGATTAGGTCCATTTTGTTTGGTACTAGACATCTTATCCATTTAAAATCATTGTTAAGGGGTTTGTAATCAAAATTTCAAACCTGAAAGTGAGAAGAATCACTATTTTGATGCAAGAAAATCATGTGTCATGCATCAACATAGTCAAAATAATTATATTATTTTTTATTCAAAAGTATTTTGAAACTTGAAGGATGGATTTTTCAATCCTCTATAGTTATGATCATAAGGATAAAGAAAGAATGATAAATGATTCTTTCCTCAGAATTTTTTATTGGACTAATTTTTATAGATTCTGTTTCTAAGAGAATGCCTTTGCAGAAACTGAGATTTTTGTTATTGTGTTCAGGAACATTATGAAATTTAGGAATGAAATAGGTTTTGGTTATTTGTGTTGGATCCTTCAGATGAGCAAATGGAGGCTCAATATGAAAGAGATTTTCACTGTGCATTATTTGAAAATGTGAAATTGGTTTATTAAGTGATTAAACACTAAAGGATTGATCATTTGAGAATGGGTCAAATTGTTGACCAGAGTTGATTGATAATCAGGTCTGATGGACCCAAATATTGTTGCTTGGGTTTGGTTAGGAGTAGAAGACTCCTCTTTAATATGGACTTGAAGGACTAATTGTTGAGTTAAAGACTCTTCTATTATTGAACCATTCATCATTCACACATGATTTTTAAAAGTGATATTGATTTTATTAGTTAAGGATTCCATAACATGCCTATGACTTTTTTGAAATCCGTCAGCCATGACGAAGAAAGTTCCTTCCAATATAAAAAATTCTTTGATTGCTTTATTTGGAAATTAAATTTTAAATATTATTTGTTCCAAAATGTTCACAATTAAAATTTCTCTATTATCATAACAGATCTCATTGTCTCTGTGAAAACCTAAATTTTCAATTTTTTCATACCATTGAACTAATGATGCATCGAAGTCATGCTTCAACCCAACATCTTTTATAATTTTATCTAATTCATCAATCCAGTCATTTCTTGGATATTCAAATCAATTATGACGATAATTAATGAATGAAGATTTTGAACAAAAAGTTGTGGCCCTGCCATTGAGCTGCTTGATTTTAAAGAAAAAATTGGTTGAGTAATCTAAGTTCTACCTTTCCATATTCTAGTAGGCCAGATTTCTTAAATTCCTCAAATTCTTTAATGGTGTAATCTTGAAATGATTTCCTGTAAATGATTATAAGTAAGGAAGTCAACAATTTAATTATTAATATATTGGATAAATTAAATATTAAAACTAAAATTACTAAAAAACTTTATTGTTACCTCACAAAACTTTGCTTGGAATTAATTTCAAAACATGTTTGCAGACTTATAATTAATCAAAATAAATTGTATGATTTGATCAATTATTTTAATAATGAAATAATAAAATTCAAATCTTGGGAATTTATTCTGAGATTGAAACAATTTGATTATTTCTCCAAAGATAACTAAATTATTTTGTTTTATTATCTTGACAAATAACTTAAAGTGTTTCCAGTATTGTTTGACATATTTAGAGAAAATAATGATGTTACTAATGCAAACAATAAAAAAAATTTAACCAGTATTATTTAATAAGAATGGAGACAATTAAGAAATCAGTGAATTGGTTGAAAAAATTCCATTAGTTCTGGGAGCATTTTTAAGATCAAATGACATTATTTTCAATTCATAACTCTCAAATGCAATTTTGTGTTCATCAATCTTATTCATCTAGATTTGTTAGAATCCAGATTTTGTGCCAAATTTAGAAAATACATCAGTACTTCTAAGTATGTTGATTAGGTCCCTTTTGTTTGGTACTGAATATCTTATCCATTCCAAAACATTGTTAAGAGCTTGTAATCAATTACTAAACGAGGAACTCCTCGCTCAGAGATTTGACTTTGAAGAGTAGAACTCTGTGTTTGTTCTTCAATTCTTATAAATTTTATTTCTTCTTGTAAAAAACACAATTGTCTTTCTTTACAAAAAATTGAATTTATGGATTTGAAAATAGATTTTTGTCTTAAGGTTTTCAATTTCTCATTGTGAGAAAAAAAATTTGAATTTTACAGGTTCATCTATGAGATAAGTAATTATTCAATCATGCTCTGTTGTAAAAAAATACAATAAATAAATGAATGGTAAACCCAAAATTATTTTGAAACATACATTGTCTTGGCAAATATGAACTTTGGCGATTGGCAGGGGACAAATATTATTTCATCTTCTTGAAATACTTGGTAGGAACGAGTCATTCTTGCATACAATTCAAGTCTGCTCCTGAATCAACAAGAGTCCTTGTTGTGAAATCAAAATCTTGAATTATTATTTTGACCATTATGTGTCATTTCTTGATTTTGATCAGATTAAGAATTTGTTGAAGTTGTCTTCATCTTAATTATTGATAATAGGTTCTTCAATCTCATTATCAGAAATTGAGAATTTACTAGGTTCTCCTAATTCACTAGATACTTGATTTTTAATTAAACACTCTATTTTTAAAAGGTTTAATTCTTTGGTTATTTATGTGTTAGAATCTTTTATTATTTTATTTCAATTTAATATTTTTAATTTCTTTTTGAAGCTCATGTAAGGTAACTTCTTTTCCCTTTCCTTAAACCTTATTGAATTTTTCAAGGGTTTGTGAAAGGCATACAGTATTATTATTGTTAGACTTAGAATTTTATTTCCTTTGAATTACTTTCTTAAGTCTTTCAAGATATTCTTGTTTTAATTCTGAATTTTTAATTTTGATTATTAAATTTAACAAGAGGTTTTCTTGTTCTTCATTTTTATTTAAAATATTAATTTTTTGACAACAACTATCCCTACACCTCATTAAGATGTTAGGAGAATCATTATCAGAACTGGAAGAGTTAGACTATGAGAATTCAGGGAATTCAAATGTTTCTCAATCTTCACTATCACTCTCATTGATTCTAACGACTCTATGATTCTAAAAAATTCTTGTTTATCTTCATCAAATATTTTTAATTAATTAATTTTATTTTTAACTTGACAAGTATTTACAAAATGACCATTCTGGCAACATTTGAAACACTTAAGTTTACTTTTATCAAAAGATTTTTTATTGAGCTTTCGTTAGAATAATTTTTATCCTTAGAAAACTATTTGTTAAAAAAAATTTCCTTGAAATGTATTGGTCAAAATTTTTATGCTTTTGAGACCTTTTAGGGCTTAAATGAGAATTTTTCCTATTTTTCTAAGAATGGGAAATAGAGGGTAAATCATATTGCTCGCAAAAATTACATAATTCATATTTGGCAAATCTATTTTCTTTTTTAATTTGTTTATTAACTTTTTGGTCTATACACATTTTTAGACCTTCCTTTTGTATTGTTGTGATTATTGTACCATAGGTACGACTATTATAGTCTATGGCGGTTCGAATTTAACAAGTTCATCTATGAGATAAGTAATTATCTCATCATGCTCAGTTGTAAAAAGATACAATAAAGAAATGAATGGTAAAAATTATTTTATCCGTCATATGTTTTACTAAGACGAATGATGTTTTGAAACATAGTTTGTCTTCTTAAATATGAACTTTGGTGATTTCATAATTAATATGCATTCAAGTAGCATTGGCAGAAAATAAAGATTCTTTTGTCTTCTTGAAGTACTTGGTAGAAACGAGTCCTTCCTGCATATAATTCAAGTCTACTCCTGAATCAACAAGAGTCATTGTTAAGAAATCAAAATCTTGAATTATTATTTTGACCATTATGTGTCATTTCTTGATTTTGATCAGATTAAGAATTTGGATGAAGTTGTCTTCGTCTTGATTATGATAATAGATTCTCCAACCTCATTATCAGAAATTGAGAATTTATTAGGTTCTCCTAGTTCACTAGATTCTTAATTTTTAATTAAAAACTCTATTTTTAAAAGGTTTAATTCTTTGATTATTTCTATGTTAGAATCTTTTAAGGCTTGTGAGACATTCTAGGTTTTAAATGAGAATTTTTCCTATTTTTCTGGGAAGGGGCAATAGAGGGTAAACCATATTGCTCGCAAAAATTACATAATTCATATTTGACAGTTCTATTTTCTTTTTCAATTTGTTTATTAATTTTTTGGCCTATAAACATTTTTAGACCTTCCTTTTGTATTGTTGTGATTATTTTACCATAGGTAAGACTATTATAATCTATGTTTCCTAGGTCATTATTAAGAATTGTTCTTATTTTGTCGGCGAATAAATTAGATAATCCATTAATAAATTTTTCTTTTCAAAAGGGTTGATTACTATCATCCCTTGTCAATAGCCTGGATAAAAATATATTTTTGTACCATTGAAAATCACTTAGGGGTGGACACCTAAGATTGGTTAATTGATCATGTATACGTGAAGTAATATTACTCAGCGTTTCAATGAAGTGATCAATTATTATGTATAGGAGTGTATTGATAGTACCAGAAATTGTTTCCTGATCTTCTCCAATAATTGGGGTTCCTTCAGCATCAATCTTCACTGCTAAAAAATATTATATTTTTGGATTCTTTTGTGAGATGTTTTCCCATCAGAAATAGAGCATTCATGTGAATCCTGTGACTAAAAATTGGATTACCTAATTGTGAGGCAAACTGTGTGGTAATGTAGTTATTGGCTACAATTGTCATGTGCTATAATTTATTAAGAACTTCCTGCTCATAAATTCCTTCAATATTCCATTCATACAATTTTTCTGCAGATACAGAAAATTGATTAACTAAAGACTTTCAGTAATTTAAATGTCAGGGGGAATTGGCTTTTTATGCCACTTTCTTTTCAATTTATTAATTTCTAAATTCTTTAATGTATCTTCAATATTATTAATGTCTAAAGATTCATGGAATCTGAATGACTCATAGGTGAATTTTGACCTATGACTTTCTGATTTTGAACTACTGTATTGGTTAATAACCTTCACAGAAGAAGATGATTCAACGGATTTATTCTTTAATTTTTTAATACTTGTTCTAATTATTGAATCCTAAAATCTTGATCATTATTAACAGATGATCCAGAAAAAGAATTTTTAGGGGTACTAGACTAGCTATACTCCCCAATTTGAGGATTAGAACCAGAAGATTGGAAATTTATTTTAACAGTACCATCCATGTACTGTTAGATGTAATCTACATCTTCAGTTGGCTTTCATTGGTTAAAAGCCAATTTGAAGGTAAAGTAATATCAGACCACCTAATTATTTTAGGGGCTCTAATATTTGTATTATTTTGGCTAGATTGAATTAATAGGGTTTGATTTTTTAGACTCTTATTGATGGCTTGGAAATTCATATTGGTTTTTGTGACTTTGTAATGAATTCTAAAAATTAAAGCTATGGGTTGGTTACCTTCTAGGACTTGGTAACCATTAGTTTTAATATTAAAAGTTAAAGATTTTAGAATATGGGGGTCTGTTAGACTAATAAATAAATTTGGAAAACAATCAAAACGTATTAGACCATTACAAATTACGGATTCAATTAATCCTAAAATACTATCATTAAAATTAGTAAATCTTGCATCACGCAAGGCTAACAAGACATAGATATTTAGGCTTCTTCTTGTGAGTGGTTTAACTCTAATCTGGACTAAACCAAAATAAAAGAAATTATATCCTTCTTCAATGTGATATTTTATTGCATTGGAGAAAAGTACTTGACAAGTTTCATGCTCTTTATGTGTGTGTATGTGTGTATGTGTGTGTGTGTGTGTGGTGTGTGGTGTATGGTGTGTGTGGAGAAAGAGGTAGAGAGAGGGGGATAATTCGGTTAGATATAGAGAGATATTTAATGGATATATATATATAAGTTTTATAAATATTATTACCATATATAAACTTACTTTTTCCTTCATATATGTATTTTTGTTATGACATTAATTGTATATGAAATTTGTCTAATATGTAAACTTATTCATTTTACTCAATTTTAATTATAAATTATTTTTCTCTTTTATCAAATTTGTTTCAAGAATTTTTTTCTTTCATTCATGTATCGTTGTTATATATTATGTGTTATATTGATACAATTAATCATAATTTATATTCATCATAACTTATATTGTAAAATATAATTTACAAAGATTAATTAAGTATCTAATTTGATATAAAAGAGAATGTCCATTGATTAATTAATTAAAAAATTAATTATTATTATTATTGTGTAATTAATATTAAGTTTAGAGATAATTTAGAAAATTTAATAATAATGTGATAATAAAGTTGTTCAAAAATATGTTTTACTCATTTTTATATATATTAAGATAAGATATGTAATTGTAAAAAAAACTAACTTTCTAGCTTAAACTGTAAAAATGACAAGAAAACTTCTTTTTATTTTGCAAAAATGGCCGAAGTAATAAATTTAGTTACAAAAAGTACACCGACCTAAATAAATTATTTACATTACTCCGGTTATTTTTTCGAAAAAAAAAAGTTTTTCGATCATTTTTGCAGTTTGAGTTAGAAAGTTGGTCGATTTTAGAGTTCTCTCTAAAGATTAACACATATGTAAAAATAGCTCAATTATTTAACATTTAGTAAAAATGGCCCTGAATGTCATAACAAACTATATTTAAAACAAAAATTACCCAAAAACCCTAAAATCATCTTCTTCATCCCCGATTGCCCTCAATTTTTTGAACTAAAAACGGAATTTTTATTAACCAATCATGGGCCCTATATGACCCCATCTTAAAAGATTTCTCTACTTCATTTAATCTGATTACATCACGTGGTGATCCTGAGGTGAAGAGGACAATTCACTAACAATATTGCTATAATGATTGCTATAGTTAGCATCAACAACAATATTAGAATTTCTATTTACCCATTGAACAATACATATACTAAACAAGTTAGATTTCTCCCTCGTCTTATCCTCCAACCTTCTCATCCTCCATCAAATCACAGCATTTCCCATTCAGCCATCCAACAATGATCTTTGAATTTGATTCCCCTATTTTCACCTAAAATAATTTCTACAAGAACAATAGGCTCATTCCCAAGTCTCATTCCCAAGTCTCATTCCTTTACTTCTTTTTTTTTTACGAAAAATGCTTTGCGAACAGGCTCATTTTAAATCACACATAGGAGGAATCCTTATTTTAAGGGGCTAATATCATGGGCCAACTACATAAATTACATTTTTGGAGCATTTATGTAGTGAAATGGCTGGTAATATCTTTTTAATAAATATGGTCGGTGATCTTCACTTAAAAAGTACATTGACTGTGTCGTTCCTGCAAAAAATCATGGGTATCATGCATGCACCTCTCCCTATACATTACCTCGCAACTGGTGCCCATGCGCTTTTTAAATATGCATGCGAATGCATAGTGTGACATGCGCAGTGCACTAAAAAATCTTTTCTTTTTAATTAAGAAAAATAAGAGTTCCACATCAAGCACTACTCTATGTAACTAATTTCAATATGCAATGTAATTAATTCACTTGATTGAAATAATTGATTTAATTATGCTACATACTAATTTAATTGGACCATGTAAATGTACTTATTTAATGTACACTATCTAATTATTTTCTTAAATGTAACCCACTTTTTGGGTATCTACGTTGAGAGTAATAAATTTATTAACAATACATTAAATTAATGGTGTATAACCTATAAATAAGATATTATGTACGCATAGCTAATTTATTCAACTAAAGTCTATAAATTGAGCATAAAAATTAGTAACATTGCAAACGTTACGTTCATAGCTTGAAGAATACACTGGATGAGTAAGAAATTTATAGACATAAGAGTAAATAAATTACTGACAACACGTAATTGATTTATTTGAATGAACAAAACAGAATGTCATAATTCCTCCATATGTTTTATTATTTTCAAAACTTCCAGTCTTCAATCGAATAGCACCAGGACCACATCTCTATCATCAACGTTAATTGCTCATCTAATGGAAGAAAAAGTCTGATGTTCCATAAGGCTTTTACATCAAGATACATAAAATATGGATCAATATCTCTGAGCTACTGACTATTGTTGACCAATATAACCGCAAAAAAGTAGAGAGTTGTATGTTTATTGAACGGAGCAAGTAGACATCGTCGGGATGAAGAAGACGAGTTCCTATTATAGAAACCACGTGTAGTTGAGGAAAACCTTCCGGATCACCCAAACCCAAACAATTCTTTCTCTTTACCAGATCTGAAACCACTGGCACATATTTGAAAACACTGGCACATATCTGAAACCACTGGCACAAATTTGAAACCACCAGCAGAGAGAATGAGAGCGAGAGAGAGTATGTGTATGAATGTGTGTGTGTGCGTGTGTATGACCTCGTACATGAGAGGGAGGAAGAAAAAAAGATAGAGATAATGATACTGACCTCATAGATGAAAAGGTCAAAAAAAGATATTTAAAAATAATAAAAGTCAGCTGATCAATCTGACCATTTTTATAAAATTACATATAACCGATCATTTGTTTTAAACAGGTGTTCAAAGTAGGGTCACAAATTTCTTGATTTAGTATTTGAATTGGGTCATGCATTCGTCAAAGAATTCTTAACTTGAATGTATAGTTACATAATTTAGGTGAGGAGGCTCAATCATCATTGAAAACACCCAATTATTCTAGAGAACAAATTTCTTTTTTTTCAAATCATGCGACAGTTGCACAAACCATTCCTTCATGCCATAAATAATATATCAGCTTGGAAAAATTCTAGAACAAAATAAGGTAGTTAATCCACTTCAAAGAAAGAACGTAACAATAAGCCGCATCAAAAAGTCTAGAGCTCGATAGGCCAATTGGACTAGACCGAATCCAACAAGTTTTAGTCCAACCCGAGCCGATTCTTAGACTTTTATAGCCCGATCACAAAATATTAGGGCCATGTTTAGACTGACATTTAGCTAATACGATAATCGGGTAGAGCTGAATAGCCCATCGAACTGGGCTAATTAGCCCACTAAAAGATGTAGTCAAATTGACTATAATTGTTCCATTGGCACATTTGAAAGAAATAGTCGCATGCGTGAGTTGCACTTGAACTAAGTTTAAAATCTAATATATGAGATGTACCGTGTTTTAAAATTATCACATATTATTAAGCTTATATACGATTATTCTTTTATTATCTATTTCTCAATTTTTTATATATAACTTGAACACACACGCGCGTGTGTATATATATATTCAAATATATATTAACTGGTAAACTTACAATAAATAAAAAATTATCAACCAGAAAAGGTACACATTCAGATTATCAATTTACATATTGTACAAATAATATATGGATAAATTATCCATAAATGTGTTTATTGATTCTCCATTTTTATAAATTATGGATTATGATATTATGAATTATAAACAGACTATAGTTTATATTGAGTATATATGTATATTACTACTATTAGGAAAAGTACTATTATTAGTTCAATTATTGTTGTTGTAATTATGATTATTATATTTTTTAATTATTATAATTATTATTTGAATATGAAAATTTTAAAACAACTTATCAATCTCGTAATTAATTATTATTTAATGAGTCAATGCGCTATGATGTTTTTTAAAGTTAGAGGGATGGTAAATATATATAAATGACAATTTCATTATTTATTTTATTTAATGTTAACGCCAATTAACGAGAGTGTGACACGTGTACTTTTAAAAAGTATTATAGGATTAGTAAAATAAATGCATGGACAAAGTTGTCCAAAAATAATTCTCTTAGGCATGTCACTTTTAATATATTATAGATAAGAGGAATTGTTAAATATTTGCAATTCAAAATTTATTCAATAGTGCCATTGCATGTAACGGCTACTTACTATTTACTAATTAGTTGAGGTTTTTGTGGATTTAGCATTATTTAGTTATTTCCATCTACACATTCTTTAGTTATTTCCATTTACAGATTCTTTCCCTTCAATCTTTTACCATTTCCTAATATTTTCTAGTCTATATATACCTCATTCTTTCTACATAGTTTTCATCAAATTAATACATTCTAATTTTCATAGTCCCTAAATTTCAATCTCTCAAACTCTCATTTTCTCTACTACAATCTAAGTTCTTAATCTATAAATTTTCAACTCTAAAGATCTCAAGTACTCAATTTTTTATCTTTACAAGCTATCAAGTTTCAAGTAGTCTATTCAAACACTCGAAGTTGGTAAGGTTTGGGCTTGAGGTATCATAATATATTTCGTATTTAGGAAAATTTTAATTTTAGTAGTAATTTTTAGTAGTGTTGTGTACTAGTTTGTACTATAATTTACAACTCATCAGAATTAAATAATTATAATGGGATATAATAATGTCAATTTTGTTTATATTAATCAGGAAAATGATATTTTTTATGAAGAAACAGAATCAGCTTTTAGTGTCAGTGGATAAGTATTATCCGACACAAGAAATAGTTTGTCCTCTTCAACCATCGAAACACTTGTTTGTTTAGAAGATTGAGATCTAGCTTGTAAGCAAATGCAAGAGCAAAAAGTATTAGAAGAACTACAAAATGAAATGGCCACGGTTCATAATTAGGAAATCGAATATGAAAATCATAGTTCTCCTGAAGAGTGATCATCGTTAATTATATTTGAGTTATTAATTATATTAGATTATTAATTATAAATTTTTTTATAATTTAGAAATTACAAATAATAGACGGATAAGTATGTGCCAGCCTAATTGAGATATATTCAATTCGTAGTGATGCAAATATTTCTCAACATTTTTAATGCAGAATAAAATTTCATTATTATTTATGTTTACTTTCATTACTATTTAGTTCATTTCTAAATTGAAAAAATGCTATGTATTATTTTGAAGAAAGAGAATAGTAAAATAAATTAATGGACAAATACCACAATGTATTAGACAAAGACTGATAAAAATTACTTTAAAAAATGTATTAAAAATAGAGTTCATAAAAATATATGTTAAACAACTCATTTGTCAAACTACGTTGCATCCATAAAACAAACTAACACTGAAATAAATTGGGCATTACTTCAACCTACGTACTCTTTTTCAAGCATGAGTAATCACTCTATTCCCATAGTGATAAAGCTTGAAAATAATCCCTTCTCTTGAGGTGTGAAGTTGTCATATTTGTAGACAACGTGATATATGTAATATGTCCATATAAACCACCGCTGGTTAAATTCTGTAAAATTATCGGTGCATGATAATCTGAATTCATAAAAGAGAAAAATCATGTGTAAATATAAATTTAATAAAATTCGACTAATTAATGAACATTCCTTACCGAAGGCAATTCAACTTGATGCATTGAAGCTCGCTCATATACCTTTTTCCCCAATAAGTTTGTCACGGTAAATTATTTTTATCATCTCGTCTGTTAAATCATAATTACATAAAATATTAGTAATAATAATAAGAATCTTGATACAAAACATACCATAAAAGGTATTGAATAACAGATTCTGAATCAAAACAAAGAAGTAATAGAAAAATATAAAACACTGACAAAGTTAAAAAGGAAGTAAAAATTATGGCAGATCACACAAGTCATATTTCTTCCGCATTCAAACCGACTTGAAATTACCAATCAGCAACAATTGGGAGACAAAAACTAAGAAAATCAGAACAAAGTAGCAATATATTAAAAAAGATGAGCACGACAAATTAGACAATGAAAATAATTTTGGAGGAGTTCAATTATGGTAATTACACAAATAAAATGGAAAGTGGCTAAGCTAATTTAATTAAGAGTGTCTGTTGTGTCTTGGTAAGATTAGCCCAAATCAGACAAAATAAAAAACTAAAAATAAAATAATTTTTTTCATTTTAATAGTCGATCAGATTTCAAGCTGTCTAATTCAGACATCTTTCTCTCAATATATTTATTTTATTTTATTTTCATGCTAATAATTGATATCACTACAACAAATGAATTCCCAACAGCTTATAACTATTCATCCCACAAAAGTTTCATTTATCTCCACAAAGAGAAGTAAAGATTAACTAAAGAGATCTTTATCCACTCATCAAAAGAAAAACACAACATTCCAATAACCTTTTTATACTTGAAAACTGCCCAAATGCTACAAAGAAAAAGTACCAAATCAGGAAGAAATAAAAAAGACAATTTCTCAGTCCTTATGGCTTTCAGCCCTTTGAAAGACATTACGAGTAGCATCCCAAGCCTCCCATCAAAAGGTAGAGTGGCAAAGTGATGTGTACAAATAAAAAACTATAATGAAAAACAAAGCAAAACATAGAAAAATAAAAAAGACTAAAGAACAGTAACACTGTCAAGAAAGCAAAACACCAACCACAATTACTATAGACAAACAAAACGGTCTTCAATCAACTTCAGGGCTCTCCCTTGGCCTGCAACTCTCTCCTCCCTTTTCTTAAGGCTCTTTGGACTTCTTCCTTTCTGTTGTTTAAAACAAATTAAACTTCATCTTTCTTATTTACCTACTTCTTTTTACATCTATTTTTCTTGTTTTTGTCACTGCTTAAAACTTGTCTGATATTCATGCCGGCGGATTTTCTTTACCGGATAATTTTGATGATAGTCACTGTATGTGAGTCTTCTCTTAGGAACAGCAGCGGATGTGAAAGATACAGTCGGAGAGATTATCGATCCTGGCATCTTTCGTTTGCAAATCCGTATTTTCTGCATTAAATTATAGTAAAAGAATACAAGTTCCTGTTTCATTGCAATATAGAATGAGAATTAGTAGAAGTATTACAATATGAATAATAAGATTAATTAATTTAAAGTAAGTAAATAAAAACTCACATTTTCCAAAGAACCAAATGAAGAGATCAGTTTTAAATTAGTCTCCACATTTTCTCTTGTTAAC
Organism: Datisca glomerata; assembly: GCA_003255025.1. Lineage (NCBI taxonomy): Eukaryota > Viridiplantae > Streptophyta > Magnoliopsida > Cucurbitales > Datiscaceae > Datisca > Datisca glomerata. The sequence continues at coordinate 330,429 of QANY01005078.1, forward strand.
TGATCATTAGAAGCAGCTAATACTGCTGCTGCTGCAATCACAGACGGTCTATGATCCATTAAATTCATCTCTGCAAAAAAAAAAAAGTTATATTTTAGTGAACCAAATTCCTTCTTTTTGATCAAGTTTTATAATATAATGTGCCATTGATCGTCAAATGTGCTAATAGAAAAAACACTTTAACAATTTTATAAATCTAAAAGAGAAAATTAAATTTTATACAATCATATAATTTTATAAGTTTGAAGGGGCATTGATATACAATTTGGGTTATTTTATTAAATGAAAGGGGGACAAACATTATGTTTGGGTAGTTTTACAAAAAAAAGTACTAAATAACATGTATAATATAATTAGGAAATTACAAAATTGCCCCCTATAGTATATATACCATCGAATTAAGAAATATTATGATTTGAAGCCATAACTCATTTTGTACTGAATCAAATATTTCTAAAGAAGAAAAAGCACAAAAATCAGACAGAAATTCCTTTTATTTACCTTTTGTTGTAGCCATTATAAGTTCCACAGCTGAAGAGACAAATTCTTTCAGTCTATAATCAACAGATACACAGAATTTCTTGGTGAAACATCTCAGATAAGAAAATGGGGTGATTGAAATCAGTCTCCATTCCAATGTAGTCAAAACCAATAGCTCCATCCTCTGAAGCACCTTATTTTCAAAATCAAAATCCTCCAATTGAAATTCTGATAGTGCTGGTACTTTAGGCTCCTCCATTTTAGCTGCCAATGTCAAACAAGCCACAGACAGCAATCGAACAGCCCAAAATTCAGCTTCCTGCATCATCAACACTTAGTTTTACGAATAAAAACAAATTTTGATTTGAAAATTGAAAACCCATTAACGAGAGATTAAAAGGGTTTGCTTACATCGACGAATCGAATGGAAAGGAATCGATCAAAGTAAGAAACTGATAAGTAAGCCGTGTGGAACTTGAACCCAAACATTGCTCGCCTCTAAATCAAAAAGTTTACATAAAATTTTTAAATCCATTGAAAATCTTGAAAGAAAGAGAGAGATAGAGAGATCTAGAGAGAGAAACAAACATTGAAAATCCATTCAATAGATTCAAGCCGAGCAGTTCTCAACCATTTTCTGCTCTTGGTAAAGGCATTGGTTTTGGATCCAAAAGCTCTCTCTCTTTGTACCAAATTCTCAATATACTCGTCTTCATCCTCTAAAACAGAACATGGGTCAAAGTCTAATTCCATATGGGCTTTCAATTCGTTTTCCTGTTCATTTAAACAAGCTTCGTCTTCATCACACAAGAGGGTGGAGAGAGCAAATGGAGCTGTAAGAGAGTCCTGGCCCATTCTTGTCCTCAGTTTCTCTGAACATCTATAAGGAAAGAAAATCAAACAACACTGATTTGGGTATTTGGAGAATTAAACTCCTAATCCAAGATAATGTGATTGAGAAAATCTAGAGAGAGAGAGAGAGAGAGTGAGTAGTGGGTGTGTGTTGTGGGGGTGAGGATGAGAGCGAGGGGAGGAAGTTGCGGGTTTGATGCCGCCAAAATAAGTGGATGGAATATAGTGAGCGGTTTCATTAGGAATACAGTAGATGGAGAGTATAAGCAGGGTAGACCTCCCACGTTGGAGGTGTATGTATATATATTTATATGACTACTTTTAGTTCGATTTAGATAAGCTCATATTCATCATAAGATGATGTCAGTCAAGTTTGATAAATTAAGTTTATTTTGATTCTTAATTCATTTCCTATATGCTTAGCTTTTTTAAGCAAGTCGTTGAATAATTTAAAATGACGCAAACCAAGTTCTTTCATTAAATCTCAAACCATCAAATCACTTGTGTCTTTTACAACCTAAACTTTATAATCAACATCATAATATATTTGAGTTGTTCAATCATCAACTCCATAAAAGTATCAGTTTTAGACTAACAGAAAAAAAATTGATTTTAAATTTGGCTTGATTAGATATTATATAGACTCATATGACTAAAATAGAAATGAGATCAAACTAGGAGGCCCAAAAATAAATCTTATCCTTTCTAAATTGACGTAAAAAAAATTAGAAGAGATACCACGACTCGAACCAATTCTCTAATGAATAAGCATAAGGATTTACCCACATTGTAAATCTCACTTGTGATGGTAATTCAAGTAAAAAATATTACAAATTGTGGACTGAAGGATTTTTCTCCTATATGTAATTTATAAATCTAATGGTTTTCTTATTAGAAAAAAAAAGGAAGAAAACAAAACTTATTTTTGGTCCTTGCATTTGATGTTAGTCCATATAATACACTCAATCACAGTCTTATAGTTTTCATTACAATTTATAGACCGGAAGACTTGTGTGATATGTTATTAACTGTCATTAATAAATCTAATGGTTTTCTTATAAGAAAAACAAGGAAAAAAAACTTATTTTAGTCCTTGCATTCAATTTTAGTCCATATAATATACTCAATCAAGGTCTTATAGTGTTTATTCGAAAACTATAAGACCTGCTATTTCACATATATTTTTTTATTGATGACGGCCTATTTTTTACTGAAGATATAGTATGGATTCTGGTTTATGCTTGAAAGATTGCATCATCAAGTATTGGAATAAATCAGGATAGAAAGTCAATGTAAGCAAAAGCCGTGTGTGTTTCAGGAAGAATGCCAGGGAGGACAAGCAGGATTCAGTGACTTCTTTACTTGGTGTTACTATTTCAACTAGACATGAGAGTTATCTTGGATTGCCTATAGAGTGGAATCCTTTAAAGCATCTATGTACTCTCTTCTTTTAGAAAGAATAGAGGCAAAATTGAAACTTCGAAGGCTAACTTACTGTCTCTTGGAGGGACGAAAGTGCTTTTTAAATCATTAGCTTTGACTCTAACAAATTATGTCATGAGCATCTTCAAGCTTCCCAAGAAGGTATGCTTTCACTACTGCAAAATGGATTTTAGATGACCGCAGGTTATTAAAATTAATGACAGGTCTCTTAAACCTGTCATGTAAAAAAATACTTTTGAGTGTAAAAAAATGGTGCTTGGCTAACATGATAGGTTTTACATTAACTGTCATAAATATCTTACCTAATATGACATCTATTCTTTTTCACTGCCATTATATATACTCCCCTAAATAACCCTAACCCTTTCATTTCTATCAAACTCGCGAGTACAGCTCTCTCACACTCCCTCAAATTCCTCGACTCCATCTCCCTCTCCCTTCATCCTCGTCACTGACCATCATCGCCGGCTATCACCAATACCTCTCTCTCTTTATCTCTCTCCTCTCTCTCTCTATGTTTCTCTCTCTCTATCTCTCTATGTTTCTAGGCTCTATAACCCTTGTCCGTTCAGCGTTGTATATAGCTTTTCTTACTTCTTTCCCAGTTTAGGTTAGGGTTATTCCTCTATTAGCCTTTCTCTGCTACTACTCGTCTCTGATATGTTCTCTCTTTTGAATCTCAACCTCTGACATCGGTTCTTCCACTCTAGCGGTGAGTTTGTAGTTTTTATTTCAGATTTATTTAGTGTTATTTGTTGTGATTTAGATTTATCGAGATCTAGGGTTTAGATATCGAGTTAGGGTTTAGTTTTTCCTGATTTATTTAGACTTTAGATGAAACTAAGGGTTTGCGTTCATTATTCTGAGCATGTTTTGCGTTCGTTTTTTTGAGTTCAAGCTAGATTTACTTGATCCCATACATACATTTTCTATCTCTGGAAGTTTCAGATTTAATTTTTGTCGGGTGTTAGGTTCAGTATTAAGGTTACCTTCTTTTATGAATCTGATAGATTTTAAATTCTATAGAGATTATGGGTGCCGAAGGACATTCTAGTGAACCTAGAATCGGTGGTGAAGGTGGAGAAGGGATCGTGGTCAATATTTAATGCTTCAGGGGTTCAAAATTTACGGTCGGACAAGCCTCGATTCCATTGTTGGGGCATTTAAAACTATGCAATTTTGCATTTTTTGCTGCTTTATTTCTAATAGCTTTTCCATTTTTATAGGGGATTGTACTTTCGATTTTTTTTGTGCGAAAATGAAGAATTTTTAGAAAGGCGATTTAGGTGGACATATATTTGAATTGGTTAGCAGCCTATATTGATGCGGTCGTAGGCTTTTTGGTGCACAATTGTTGATGATTCATTCATTAAGAATGTAAATTATTTTCCTCTCTCTGTATTTTTGGTTCTACAGTTTGTGAGTTTTCGTGTTCTCTGTTCGTGAGTTTTGTGTTATTGTTTTGGTAATTTATACGATTTTAGTTTAAAATTTTAGATATGCAGAAAGAATGGGGTGTGTGCTACAATATTACTTGGTCAAGTTGGCCTCTTTAGATCTTTTTTCTACATATTAGTGATGAGAGTTTGATCACCGAAATAAAGATCTCTTAATTTTTTGTATGAAGTATATTTATTTTGTAAAATAATGTCTTTATGTTTCTAGGTGACTAATACCTTTTACCCTTGATGTTGCGTACCTTTTACCCTTGATGTTTTCCTCTCTGTTATGAACAGTTAAAGCTAATACTATTAACATAATGATACAATTACAGATCACTTGCTTCATATATAAAAAGTTTGCTTGCTCCAATGCAAAGAATGAAGATCTATGGGCAGCTCTTGAGGAGGGATCTGGTGAACCTGTGAACAAACTTATGAATTCATGGACCAAGCAACAAGGATATCCAGTTGTCTCTGTCAAAATCAAAGATCAGAAATTAGAATTGGAGCAGGTTTCCATATGTTTGATTTCTTCCATCTTTTTATTTTGTCAGTTTATCAAAATATTGGAATATCTTCCAAGTCCAGTTTACTGATAAAAGAAAACGGGGAAAACTTTTCATATCCCTCCATGCTTGCACAAATTCAACGTTTCGATTATACGAGTTTCATTTCATGATGAATTAGATCTTAAAGGTTTCTAACATACATAATGATAAATGGCAGTCACGATTCTTGTCGAGTGGTTCTTACGGGGATGGGCAATGGATTGTGCTAATAACATTATGTTGTGGCTCATATGAGGTTCGCAAGAATTTTTTGTTGCAAATAAAGTCAGAATCTCAAGAGTAAAAGAAGTTCTCAGTTCTATTATCAAAGGCGGTGATGAAAGTAATTCAAGACGTTCTTGGATAAAACTTAATATTGATTAGAGTGCTTTCTATAGGGTAAAGGGTAAAATATGATGAGGACCTTGCATCTAGACTTAGATATACAATAGAGAACAATAAGTTGTCAACAACAGACAGATTTGGTAATTCTCTCTTTTCTTCTTTTTCAATAACTTGTTTATCTTGTTGATAGCATATGAAAGTAGTTGATTTCCTTTCACATGCATTTGGACGATTCATTTTCCCTTTGTATGGTTCGCCAACAATCTTTGACCTCTTTGCTTACCCTGATGGGTGCTTACAGATAGGAGCTTAAGTATACCAAGCTATCTAACTTAATTACTGTAACTTTCTTCCTCCACGCCTGGTTTTAGTGTATTTTGATCATGCTTCTTGTCCTGATCTGGTCCCTCTTTTCCACAGATAAGTTATAAAATATCAAGAATTGCAGCTGATGCAGTTCCTAAGCTATTGGACTATATCAAGAAATTCTTCATCAGCTTATTCCACTTTGCAGCAGAGTAAGTTTACTTCACCTATGACTGAATGAAGCCTTAAGTCTGTACAAGAAATTTATGTTGGATGGTTGGATTCTACGCTTACTAGTGCCAAATAATAGTTCTTGTTGCCAGTGCTTAATACATCTTCTCTTTACCAATAAAAAAATTAGTTCATGTTGCTACATATACTGGAAAGTTTTCAAGTCCCTATTTTGCACAAGAATTATTTGTAAATGTTTCCTTCCACAAAATGGATTGACTAATTGGATTTGTGTTGTGTTGGGAAAAAATAAACTTTTGTAAATTGAGAATCCAATATTGTGCTATATGTTTCAAAAAACTCATGAATATCTACTTAGAGTCGATTCAGTACTCTTAGATATGGAAAATAACTCATGAAGTTACTAGTGAGAGTTGATTTAGTACTCTCTTAGTTATAGCAAATATATCTTATCTATTTCATCATAAATCACAAGAACTAGAGATTTGAGGTAGATGTTTCCCTGAGATGTAGGATTCATGATCTTCCAAGGTGATACTGACAAGAAAAAGGTGTGTGCATGTTCTATTAATATAGCAATGCTAAATTGTCTTGAGTTTCTCCATCATGCATCAAGAAGAAACCAATTCTTGTTTTGTTCCCTTAAAATAGAGAAAATATAAGCCAACTAGATAGCTTTTGTAGTTGAAAGTTTGATCTTAACACTACAAAAAAAGGGTTAGATAATGAGAAAAACCCGTCATTATAATCCTATATTGATGGGTATCCGACTGTCATCTAAACTCTTTTAAAATAAAAACCGTCAAAATAGACCTGCCGCAAAAAGGAGATATTTGACGGGAAATCCTCATCAACAAAAGGTGCCGTGAAAATGAGATAGTGTATGAGGAATCCTCGTCAACAAAAGGTTCCGCAAAAAGGAGTTAGTTCACGGGGAATCCCCGTCAACAAAGGGTGTCGCATGAAGAAAATAGATGACAGAATTATCGTCATCAAAAGTTTTGAAAAAAAAAAAGTTTTTTTAAAATTTCTATAGCTATATATGTTAATATTTGTATCCTAGAGGTACCTTGTAGTGTTTCAAATAAAGCATGTAACAGACAACCCTGAAATTTGCTGTAAATACTATTGGCACTATAACTATATGAAAAAATCAACTCTGCAGTTCACGATCTCAAACTATGTTTTCAACTCTAGATAAACGTAGACTTATAAATAACAAGTTCTTTTTTTCTTACTTTTTCAGATAATAAATAACAAAAAGATCTTCAACTCAGCATGTGTGTTCTAAGAAACATCCACATTTACAAAACTGAACGCAATATTCTTTTGAGAAAATTTCAGAAAAAGATGGATACTTTGCATAATAGAAATTAGAACAGATTGTTGACCTTTCTTAGAGTTCATTTTGTGATCTTAATAAAGCCATTGTTGGACCTAGAGGACTTCAGGTGCAACATAATATACACTACCAACAATATCATTGAGTCTCTCATCTGCACATAAATCCAAGGAAAGAAAATGATGAATCAATGATCTGTTTGTATCATTTTTTTATATCAATAACCTAATATCAAGCAATCTAGTGAATATGATAAATGGTAACTACTCACAGAAGGCAATGGCAACGTCAATATAAGTGTACTAGAATGGAATCAAGTTTTTACCATATTGATCAACTAGTAAATATCTGAGAAAAGAAGTCTACTAGCACTACAATTTAAGTATTTACATTTATTACCTGAATGGAGAACATCATAGACAAATCTAAAAGAAACTAAAGTACCCAAAACCTTTATTGTTCCCAATTAATTTCATTCTACTATTCACCTATGAGCAGCTAGAGAACTAATCCCTCTTCTATCTTCAGTAATTGTTTAAGGCTTCAAGCAATTGATTTTGCTATCTGAGCTCATTTTTTTGGGATATTGGCCTCTAAGAAAACGATATCCATTAGTCTCTAAATATACGGAGAATACAGTCATTACCCAAAACTCAGTAAACTTCAAGAAAATTAGCTTAGCAGTCAGTAACATACCATCCAGGTTCCCACTTAAATTCAAGATTGATCCTGGTTTCAAACCCATGAGCAGCACACTTACTAAATACTTATAAGCTTGCCTTCATCACTAGACTACCAAAGGTGAGGGACCAAAACTTTAGAATAAAAATCATTTTCACGAGCTCTCCTAATTCCAAAACACTAGTCATCGGGTACCTAGGATATAATTGGTCATGCATAGTATAACATACTTGATCAATAAATTCCCAGAACCTCATTAAAAATTATTGTTATGAGCACTTGTGTACAAGTACATGCTTGTCGCTCTACATACATGGAAGCACATGAAAGAATTTAAAAAGAGTTGCAAACATAAAGAAATTTCCTTACCTTAACAGAAGATCTTTTCAGAATTAGTTTCATGATACTGGTTTTGGCTTCTTTAGCAGCAACTCTCTCCTTGTTGATTGAACCAACACAAGGTTTATGTATGAAAAATGAGCTACATCCTTATAAGCTTGACTTGGTATATGCCAAAACATAATTTTAGGGATCCAGAAATGATTCTTCATGAAGAAGATGAACAAAAGAGTTTTTGTTTCAAAGAAAATAATCCCAATTTATTTTCAAATTTGTGAGATTTTAGTAGCATGATAGGTACATGATTACAAAATCTAGTTTATAAAAGTTGAGATATAATATATGGGTGGTTACTAAAGCAATCATTCCGTAGATGTGCCACAAAATCACATACTCATAGTATGCCTTTTTGTCTTGTTTAAGAGAAATCTTATAATACATAAGTATGAAAAAGGATAACCATCCATGAAAGTAAATTGCAAGGTTTAGAGCAGACAAAGCTACAGAAATGCGTTCCTGAGTAGTGAGCATGTTAAAAACCAGAAAATTAGAAGATTATTGTAAGGTAACATCAAACCAATTCTAAAGATAGAAGTGCTTTAAGTTTATAGTTTGTTGAAAACCAAACTGAACTTCATATACACGCTTGGAAGGCCATTTACCGTGATATCTGATAGGACCGTGACCAAGTGGCTCTCTTTCTTTTTTTCTGTCAAGCATACAATAATACTGGCAATCACTTTGACAATCACATTGCTTCCACCTCAAGTAAAGAGGTTCTTACTTATACCATGGACGTTTGATTAATACACCATCTGACGGAAATTTGCAATTAGGAAAGCATGTTTGCTTTATGAATCCAGTTTCTTCGCATTGTGTTAGACTAACCTTATAATAAGAACAATAAAAAAACATAACCCCTTATCCATTCTATTTGATCTATATGAAAGTCAGGAGAAAGTGAATTAATTTAATCTCATCACGTAAAAGAAAAGAAAGACATGATCTTATTATTGTTAATACCATCCAAAATAAATAACATACATAAAACTTTAAAATAAGAAAAGTTAATATTAGTTAAATCTCCGGGCAGAGGACTCTGATAAGTGAACTGAGCGACCTGATAACCAGCACCAGCAAGGAAATAACGCTCAAACATTTGTGTTGAAAGATTGCAAAAAAATCATAAGAACTTTGCAAGCGTTCAAACTAGTAACTCCTACCATCCACCATAAATAAGAGCCGACAAGGTTACTAATTGACTGAAGCTCAGATAAGGAAAATAAATTAAGGAGAGAGATGGATGCTTACCTTTCTCATACAAAGAAGGTATGGGTGTTGGGGATTTAAATTGAAGCTCCAAGAAATAGATGTCGCATTCTTTTAACCACTACCCCTAAATCGGATAGTGGTAAATCCTCTCCTTTATGTATATATTTTTGGGGTGCTCAGACAACAAAAAATAAACACAAAAAACAAATCTTACATATAATCCAAGGATAAAAATAAAATCTGAGAAACCTATGAGAGAAAATAATAAAACTTTGATAAACTCTTACCTGAGAATGATATAAAATACTAAAACGTTGAGTTGGAAAGGGGGAAGGGTTTTTTGCCTCTTGAAAACCAAATCCCTAAAAATCAATCTCAAATCTAAAATCAGATCTGAAACAAAATACAGATCTACAACTAAATCGAGCAACAAAACTACATCTACAAAACTGAGCAACAAACCTTCATCTATAAAACATAATTGTTGGTTGAACTCACCAAGACCAGATCAAAGACGACAGAGATAGAAAGAGATGGGGAGCAACAAAGAGAGGCCGAGTGAGCGACGACACTGAGCGAGAGAGAGATGGCGGTGGTGACTAGAGAGAGGTCAAGAGGGAGAGATGGAGTTGAGGGAGAGGCTCAAGAGGGAATTTGGTTTAGATTAGGGTTATAACATGGCACTTTGGTAAATAAAGAGTGTAAACAATAATTAATTTAAATAAAATAAAAATATTTTGATAGATTTAAGAATTATATGTCATTGTAGATAAATATATGGTGACATGTTATTTAAAACCTGTCATAATAGCAAAAAAGTAAAAAAGGCCCTTTTTTCAATAGCAGGTTTAAGAGGCATGTCATCAAAATCAATATCATGTTGTCATTAAAACTCATTTTTGTAGTAGTGTTAGTTCATAAGCATTTAAAATCTGAATGCAAGATGGATTCTTTGACGCATAAACCATGACAAAGCTTAATTGTGCACTGAAGAATTTTATTTTAGTTTATGTAATGAGATTTTGATGAAATGGACATTTAAGTAATATTTGGATGATTTTTTCTTTCACTGCTACACATTGTTGGTGAATTCTGTATTTTTACATTTTAATGGCTCTTAAGAGTTCATAATTTCTATTGTCGAAGGAAATTTATGCTGAAATTCTGATGAAGTAATGCAAGGATAAGCGTAGCTTATTTGATGTCCTAGAACTGGAAGTAGAAGCTCCTGAAAATTTTCAAGAAATAGTAGAAAGTGACAGAAAAAATACTAGAACATGTTAAAGGGCTATTATGGGAAGGCAATGCCTTTCCATGACAATTTTTTAAAAAAAGAGTTAGGGTACCTTTAATGACGGGGAATCTCTGTCATCTATTTAGTTTTTCTGGCACCTATGATGACGGGTAATTCCTGTCGTCTAATTTCTTTTTGCGGTACTCTATATTGACGATTTTTGTTTAAAATGACTAAAGATGACAATCGGTCAGTCGTAAGTATTGGATTGTAATGACAATTTTTACCTGTCATCTGAATCCTATTTTGTAGTAGTGTTTTAACCTGTCATTACTAGATTTTGGTGGTCCAATGGAGATAGATAAGGGTATTCGATCGTGCTCGATGTATAAAATGACTAGTTGTAAGGATTCTAGTGGTTTCAGATGTAAGGATTAGAAGTTTTTAACCTGGCTTTCCTTACTAAGCAAGTTTGGTACCTTCTCAAGAAACCTGGCGATCTATGCGCCAAGTTTTTGTAGAGCCTTTATTACCCCCATTCCTATTTATAAATGTTGAGTAGTAAAAGAATAACTCTTGGAGAAACATTTTGGCAAGGGATTGAGGTTATTAAGGCTAAGGATTTGTGAAGTTTAGGCAATGGTAAAAATAGTACATCATGTGATGATTAGTGGACTTTGAGCTATATTGAAGGGTTCACAAATCCTAACCTTTCTCAAGTTACTGATCTTATGGATAAAGAGCGTTAGGGTTGGAATAGATCCTTGGTGGATGCTTCCTTAGTTCATAATTGCATTTTTGCTTTGGGATGAATAAGAATGGTAACATTGATGCTGATACTCTTTCTAAGCATGATCAGAGTTGTGTAGGAACCTTACTTTCTATTTTCTCAATTGAAAGTGTAAGTATTATAGAGTTAGAGAAGCTGAATATTCAAAGTAGTTTTAGATGACCTTGTTTTTGTTTCACTGAAACATGTTAGTTGATAAAAAAAAGGCCTTATAGTTTTCACTGTACATTCTAATGTAGTCCTTTTGAGACATGTTATATAATACACATGCCATATACTATCAACTAATAATGACAATGACATCATTAAGCCTCGATTGAATATTTTATAAGGACTCTATAAGACCACATGTTTGGTTTCATATTGCTTGCCTACCATAAAAAACAAAAATATATGTTTTTAATTGTGATGTGGATATGTGATCTCACGTCATATCAGTTATCACATCATAATAGCATAGGACATCATAGTATTATGTAAAATCATTTGAAAAATAATTGGTACTTTCTCCTTAACATTAAAAACGTAATTGAAATGACTTTAAATAAGTTAGTAACTTAAATAATGTATTTTTTTTAATTAGTAAGTGAAATAATGTATTTTGCTATTATTACTAAATTATTCAAATAATTTATTTTTTCATAATTTAAAATATGTATTTGTTAGTAAATGAAATCCATTTCAACTAATATTACTTAATTATTTTAATACTTTTTGTAATTTAATTATAAATCAAATAATTCATCTTAACTCTACAATTTAATTTAATTAGTAAATTAATAAATTTTTTTTGTAAAAAATTCTTACAAACTTATTTTAAACATAATAATAGTAATATGATAAAAGGTAATTTAAAAATGTGAAGAGTAATTATTTTTCAATATGGGTATTTTGGTAAATCAATGACATTAATTTTTTTTTTTAATTCTGATAATGACAATTGAGTAAACACGTCAATAAAAGCTATATCTAATTTTACCATTAAACTGAATTTCAATATTTTTGCACACGTACTGCAACTTCAAAATAGTTGAATTTTATGATGAGACAATAATTTTATTGAAGATTAATTTTGAGACACTATAATAATGGTAAAATTGTTAGTCTTACTTAAATAAGTCAATTTATTGTAATATTTAATTTTTTTAATTAACAAGACTCTAATTTGTGGTGATTTTATTAAATTCTAGAAAAAGTAATAAAATAATAAACTAAATTATCTTTTTTAAATGAAAAAAATAAAAAAAAAGTTAAATAAGCTATAAAGAATTAGCAACTGACTGACGCAAGATCCAAAATCTGGACTATCAATATAATTAATTAAATGCTATCTTAAATTTAGTTAGACTCAGTAAATAAATATTGAATTGGACCGATCGTACCTATGATTATAGAATATATTAGTGGTCAATTTATCAGAGTGAAAGAAAGTTTTAAATACAAGCTATATTTTAAGTTTAAGAATGTCTACTAGGACTGAACATCATTAATTTTATCATGTTCTAATTTTTTTAAATAATTTAACATAATAACATTATAGCACTATATATATGGAGGGAAGAAGAGAGAAAAATATAAAATAATATATTAATAGCTTTGTAACATTTGTACTACTGATACAACTGTGTTATTGTCAACAGATTACGACATATTCACAAGGAGAATTTGATCATGTTTTGTCCATAGACTATTATTATATCTTTCAATCTCATTTGTTGATTTGAAAATCTAGGAGCATCAATTAACATTTCACTTCATTTGACTAGTTTTTAAGACTTGTGTTACCCGCCATAAACTAATCAATAAAAATCAACGTAATATATCAAAAGATTAAAATATACTAAACATACAATAAATAAAATAAAGATAAAAATGCAAAAAGAAATGAATATAAAATATTATATGTTTGTATAGTTCATAATAATATATTAGATTTTTTCGTTAAAATATATGTGATTGCTACATACTCTATTCTTTTTTATTGTAAATTATAACTAATAAATTTATATTTAATTTATTTTTTACGTTCTAGATTCATCTTGTTTTTCATTCATGCATGTTATGGTATATATGTTATCGTAGATGAATTTGACTTATACAATTTTATATTAAATAAAAACTACAATATTGTCCACAAACAATGATATAAGAAGAAATTAAAAATAAAAATTATGTGAAGTATTATGAATAATTATTCAAGAGAATATAGAAATAATTAAAATATTCAATTATTATGTGCGTTGGAGTACAGTTTTAAAAATAGTTGGACAATATTGTTAAAACAAAAATTAAAAGGGTCATTAATCATTTAATTCAAAAATATTAATATTAATATTAATATTAAATTTATGACGTCAATTCCATGAAGTATTAATGGTAGTTTAAAAATTTCCACCCCTCGGTAGTGTGTTGTTGGCCAACAATTCTCATTAGCAGAAATCATCAGCAGTTCACTGCCTCGGTAATGTGATGTTGGCCAGATCAAGCAGTCCGATCAGATTATGACGGCCAAGAGTGGACCAATTGAAAAGCAAAAGAAAAAAACATTTCCAATTTCAGACTTCGGTGGGATCTGGACCGCCCGTATATATATTCTAGCAGTACATAATACACACCAAAGACAGAACCTGCCAATATGGGAGTAATGTGCAACCATACAATGCAAACCTTCTCCTACAAATAAAAAAGAAACATCATTCTTTCTGAAGAGAGTAAACCAAAAAGATTGAGAGATGAGGGTCACTGGGGGGCCAATTAAAGAATTAAAAGGAAGAAGATAAAAGAATTCACAGAGGATATATGATAACAAACGTGATTATAATAACAAAGAAGGAGCGTCTTCACGTGTAAAAGGCTGGCTGGACCACTCCACTCTATGCTTCATATCAAAAGAAAAAGAGAAACACAAAATAAAACAAAATTAAAAGCATGCATTCATATATAAAGAAAGCAAAAAACAAGACGCTCCTCTTCTATCCAAACTTGTCATCCACTTAGATTAGAATTCATATATATATATATGAAAGAAAGTTTGTAGTGCCTTACCAATATGGTATCGTGGTATCTTAAATGTGTGTGACGATACCTTAAATATGTTGAACAGTGATGTACTAACAATATATTTGAGGTACACGTAATAGAATACTACAAACTTATTGTAGGTACTTCAAATATGTTATTGGCACCACATTTTCAATGCGAAGTACCCTAATAATGCAGTTGCCTCATATGTGTGTATGTATAGCCGTTAAGTCATTTTTTAATAATAAAAAAATCCTCTGTTACATAACATCCGTGAAATTTAGCATTTTTTGTGCACCACTTGCATGTTTTTCTCTATTCAACGTATGTGTATATATATTTTTTTCTAATGCATATCTGATTGCTAAAATTTGGATTAGATACATTGAAAAGAGAGAGTCTATTAGTTACAAATTAGGTAGAATTAAAACTTAATCAAATTAAAATAACATATAATTTTCAGTACTTTAAAAAACTTTCGAAGGTGAAAAATATAGGTTTATTAAGAGAACTCATTCGGTGTGTGCGAGAAAAGATGTTAAAATTTACGGATTTTAGGTAGCATGAGTCTTCATTGCAAAAAAGTTTAAGTTGAAGATACTAATTGGTTAAAATTAACAAGGAAGAACTACAAAAATGACCCATTTCCTAGCTCAAGTTGTAAAAATGTCCAGAAAATTTGTTTATGGAAAAATGGCCAAAATATGGTAAATAAGTTATTTACCACTTCGTAATTATGGTAAATAAAGTATGTACGACTGTTATATTCGGTCATTTTTGCAAATAAAAAAAATTTCGGTCATTTTTGCAAATAAAAAAAATTTCGGTCATTTTTTGCAAATAAAAAAAAATTCGATCATTTTTATAACTCCACCCCCGAAACCTGTCTTTTCCTATTATTTCCCGATATACAAAACAACCAAAATTTAGGGTGTCTTCAAAACTTAAGGACAAAATTGATAAAATATAAGGAGTAGTGGAAATGAATGAAAATGGATATTAGATTTAAATCTAAGGAGTAGTGAAACTAATATTGTGGATACCAAAATTTGACAATTGCCTCAAGTTATAAAAACTGAATTGACAAAATAAATAAAAAATTATATGAAAGTTACAACTTAACTAAATTTCAAGAGAGTGCAATCAAACCATATTATTATCAAGGTAATGATAGAAAATGAAAAAAAAATCTCTTTTTTAGTTTGGTAATAGGTGGACCGTCTCTAATCGAATGATACTCGAAGGAAATGTTTTTAACAAATCTAAGAATTATTGAAAAACATAAAATCAAGAGTTATATCAAGGAAGATCAAACATTTTTAAAAAATAAATTCTCTCTCTTTAACAATCAAACTATAATTAAACTGTGATAAATAAAAAATATCAAAGTAACTATAGGTCAGACATTTGCTAATTATAAAAGTAACATCAACAATTGATTTTTATATATTATTAACTCAATTAATGGAGCAGCGAGTACTCTGACATAAACTTAACTTTTTCACACAGAGAAGAAAACATCATAACTCACTTTACCAAATCTCTTATCAGATAAAATTATGATTATCGAACCAGTTAATCTATGTAACACTTACTAAATAAATTAACATCTTAGGAATTTAACCCTTAAACCAAAAGATGTAAAATACTAAAGATAATACTACTACATATGGCCCCACCATATCATATTACCGATAAATTATTGTTTGGGGCTGTAATGTGCATAGTTATCAGAGCTACGGGAAAAGTAGAATCTTTAGAAACTTTGACTCTGAAATATTTGCAAGACCAAGATGGTCAAATAGGCTGTTCTGACCAACTATGCATCATGTCGTTCTAATATTTTCTTATAGTCATACTTATACAGTTGCAGGGCTGCCAGGTCCTGGTGGGAGGAATTATGGTTCCAAGGCCGCATTGGATTTCAATTCATCCATCAAGTTTAGTACCAAAAATATATTGTTGGAGCTGTGTTTTGAGAAATAGAATAATTTTAACACATATTTCTATATTAAAAACAAAATTAGTTATTTAAATTAATTATGATGTTTTAATGAATTTAATTCAGATTTTAAGGAACTTTTAAAAAAACGATACTGTATTGTTGAATTAGTACTGACTTTAAAATTTCAACGGTTAAGGATTTTTATTTCTTTATGGGTTAAATATTATTCTACCAATTAATCGGTTTAGGTTAAGAATCCCGGGCCTTCATTCAGAGAGTTCAAGTAGTGAATTTTTTTATCAAAACTAGAATATTATTGCCAAGAAAACCAGTATACAAAATGTTGAGGTGGTATGAGCCGATCTCTTACAATAATTCTTTCAAATTCAATCAAGTAGGAAATTTTTTAGAATAGCAAATAATTAATTAAATTAAGGCTCAATTAGGCAAATATGCCACCATAAGAAAATAAAGAAGAAAATGACCTAAAAAGTTGTAATTTACACAAATGACCAAAATTTATAATGGTTCATCTTTAAAACTTAAAAAAATATAGTAAATATACAAAATTGCTCAATTAGGCACAACATTCGTGGATAATATTACATGGTTTATAGATTTATACTCTATGATATATAATAATATACTAGTATATTTTTATATTTTTATATTTCATCGGTATATCGCAGTATATATATGGTATATTTCTATATACTATTAGTACATCATAGTATATATTTTTATATATCATCACGGTGAAGGAAGCTGGGACCAGATCTGATCCCGATAATTCTACGAAACTCGATGGTAGTGAAGTTTATGGAGGTCATGAAATAATGAATGAAAGAAATAGCGAATGGAAGAATAAGTTACAAATTGAAAAAGCGTTCGAATCTACGATTCATATTAAAATCTGTGATTTTATGAAAAGGAAGAAAGAAAGACGTGAAGAATAAGGGTGTGAAGAATAATGAAAAAAATTCTAAAACACAAATCAATTAAAATAAGAGTATAAAGGTAAAATAACAAAGAAAATCTTAACTACCTGATTTTTTTTCTTCATTTCAACCATATATACAAAATAACAAAAAATAGACATTATATAAAAGTAAAATTTAAACTTGATTAAATCCTAATTTTTCTTTAAACAAACGAACTCTATCCAGCGAAGACTATAAAACGCTATAACATAAATTATCCAATTAATTGAGAAGCCTGAAACTTGATTAAGAAATAGACTCACTTTGTGTACAAGATTTAGAAGCCTCCAATTTGAACATGAGTTGGATCTGATCCATGAAACAACTATACTAGAATCAGACTATGCAGTACCAGCAGCCCAGCTAGAATTAGAGGCCCAAAGCAGCCCACTCTCGATTGCTAGAAGCTCACCATGCTCGGGGGAGAGGGCATTAACACAACATCCTTCAATATCCATAATATCCCCATCAGAAACGCTAACTAAAAATCCAACCGAGCTTTCTGGTTCGGATTTTTACTCTTTCTATTTTGATTAAAGATTTTTATATTTCTTTCATAAAATCTAGAATTTTACACATGTAACCCGCAACTTTCAACATAAATAAATTTCAACTCTATCTTTCTTCATCATTTCTTTCTCTTTCCCCATGTAAAGATCAATCAATACTTACTATCTCACTCTTCTTCTTCCCTTCTTTGTTTCATCCATGCTTTCTAGCTCGTTTCCTCCATGCTTTCTAATTCGTTTTCTCCATGTTTCCTATACAGCGAAGCAACGAAAGTTTGTTTCTTCCATACTTTCCTGTTCTGTGAAGTTCTTCCTCTTAATCGCACTGGTTTTGACCATGTCATAGTCGTTTAGACTTCAATGGTGGTAATGGCTGAAGGGTGCTTAACCAACTCAGATCTATTGGATCCGATCAAAATGACAGAATGTGTACTTGATGGCACAAAATGTCAGTGACTGGAGAAAACTTGAGGCTTGAGAAAACTTTTTTTTCGTTTGGATTTTGTGAATTCTTTTACTCTTCTTTGGATTATAAGTTTGTTGATTGAAATTTAAGTAATTATAGACCGATGAGGGGTTCAAGATTGATTACTTTGTGGATGTTGTCAATTTTTATATCCAGATTGCTCTCTGTATAAATCATTGCATGTAATAAAATGACTACTTGAAAGGTTCAAATAGTCATAAAACACTACTTGAACCATTCAACTAGTTGCATACCTCTATATAAAACCGATGATAACAGATAGTTTCTTTTACTACTTGAACCCTTCAAGTAATCTTTTTTTCTTCCACAGTGATTTATTTAGAGAGCATACGACTACTTGAATGGTTCAAGTAATAAAATATGACTACTTGAACCCTTAAGTATTGATGAGCTTACTGAACAGGCTTCAAGAAAAAAAATTACTTGAAGGGTCCAATTAGTAAAAACTGACTACTTGAATCCTTCACGTAGTCATATGCTCACTTAAAAATTGATTGTTGGAGACAAAAATGACTACTTGAAGCGTTCAAGTAGTATTTTATGACTACTTGAACCCTTCAAATAATTTTTTTTCAGTCAACACTCATCCACCAAGTAACTATTTGAAGGGTTCAAGTAGTTGTATCTGACTACTTAAATCCCCCAAGTAGTGATTTTGATACTGAAAGTGAAAAAAAATATTACTTGAAAGGTTCAAGTAGTTGTATCTGACTACTTGAACCCTTCAAACAGTGATTTTGATTCTGAAAGTAATAAAAAATATTACTTGAATGGTTCAAGTAGTTATATCTGACTACTTGAACCCTCCAAGTAGTAAGTTTGATTCTAGAAGTAAAAAAAATAACTTGAATGGTTCAAGTAGTTGTATCTGAATACTTGAATCCTTCAAGTAGTGATTTTGATTATGGAAGTAAAAAAAATATTATTTAAAGGGTTTAAATAGTTGTATCTGACTACTTGAACCCTTCAAATAGCGATTTTGATTCTGGAAGTAACAAAAATATTACTTGAAAAGTTCAAGTAGTTGTATCTGACTACTTGAACCCTCCAAGTAGTGATTTTGATTCTGAAAGTAAAAAGAATATTACTTGAAAGATTCAAATAGTTGTATCTGACTACTTGAACCCTTTAAGTAGTGAGTTTGATTTTGGATATAAAAAACATTACTTGAAATGTTCAAGTAGTCAGATTCAACTACTTGAATCCTTCAAGTAGTCAGTTTGATTCATGCACTCAAATTTTCAGTGAGCGTGTGACTGCTTGAAGGATTCAAGTAGTAATTTTTTACTACTTGAACCCTTCAAGTAGTTTTTTTTCTTGAAGTATGTTGTCCAGTAAGCTCGTCACTAATTGATGGGTTCAAGTAGTGATGCGGACGATGCAACTTTAGAATTTTTAGAACTAATGGACTGTGTCACGCGCAGGTCAACTTCCGTAGGGCATAACTTTGGACTCGATGGATCTACATGGCTCGTAAGATACCAAATTGAAGCCTATTTAGAGATCTACATATGCAGCCTCATTTCGGGTCCAAAAAACAATGCATAATGTACTTTTTTAGGGCGGGAGTTGCTACGGTCATAATTGTTTGCCTTTTCATAAGATTCAACAGGTTTTAGAAGATTGATTGTTGAAAATCGTGCGCGATTCAACACATTTTGGTATTATTAGGGCTTTGTTGAGACTTCTGCTACATCAAGTAGTAATTTATACTACTTGAACTCTTCAAGTAGTTTTTTTCTCTTGAAGTTTATTCTCCAGTAAACTTATCACTACTTGAAGGGTTCAAGTAGTAATTTTTTACTACTTAAAGGGTTCAAGTAGTAAGTTTTTACTACTCAAACCCTTCAAGTAGTTTTTGGTTACTGGACAATAGATTTCAGGAGAAAAAAACTACTTGAAGGGTTCAAATAGTTTAAAATTACTATTTGAACCCTTTAAGTAGTGAGTCACGAGCTTACTGAACAACAAACTTTAAGAGAAAAAAACTACTTGAAAGGTTCAAGTAGTAAAAGTACTTGAGCTCTTAAGTAGTGATTTGCTTACTGAACAATAGATTTCAAGAGAAAAAACTACTTGAAGGGTTCAAGTAGTAAAAAATTATTACTTGATACCTTCAAGTAGTCACTAGTATTTGGGTTACTAACTGATCAAACAGAAAATAACTATTTGAAGGGTTCAAGTAATCATAAACAATTACTTAAATCCTTGAAATAGTCACCTGGTGTATGAGTAATTGACTGATAAAAAAAATAACTACTAGAACACTTCAAGTAGTCGTAAACAACTACTTGAACGCTTCAAGTAGTCCTAAACAACTACTTGAACGCTTCAAGTAGTCACCAGGTGTATGAGTAATTGACTGACAAAAAATAGCTATTTGAACCCTATAACTAGTCATAAACAACTACTTGAACTTTTCAATTAATCATCTGGTGTATGAGTAATTAACTAATATAAAAAAATTATTTGAACTCTTCAAGTAGTCACCTGGTGTATGAGTGTTGACTGACAAAAAAAATAATTATTTGAAGAGATCAAGTAGTCGTAAAAAATTACTTGAAACCTTCAAGTAGTAGAAAAAATTTCGTTGAAAAATAAAAAAAGTAAAAGAAGAATGAAATATTATTAAAATAATTTGACACGTGTATTGAGAAAAAAAAAGAAATGATAAGGGAAGAAAGAGATTAGGTGTTGTGAAGTTTGAAATCGTCTGATTTCGATTTGGTTCAAGCAAGGATGACACCAGAAAGAATTCGGAGCAACTTCAAATTTTGGAGCTTCTAAATCAGGATCATGAAATCTAAATCCTTCCGCGACAGGGTCTGAAGAAGACAAGTTAGAAATCGTCTTCTCTTTAGTCATTAACCCAGAAAATTCAGCGCTAGCCCTTAAGAACACCATGCATGATTTCTTTGAGTATTTGATAGTCTCAATAGGATTAACTTGCTTTTTCTCAAAGACATCGATTTCTCCCCTTCCAAATACCACATCTTTGATAGAGAAATCGGGAAAGGGAGTCCCGAGTACTGTTTAGATGCTTTCTGAGTTCTGACTATCTATTTTAGATCCTGGTTCCAAACTAGTCTTCTTCCTGAAGGCTCGGATTAAGATTAAATTTTGAGTATTTCCAGACCAAACTGCTCCATTTGCACCCGCACCCAACTAGGACATGTAAATACTTTCTTCTTCTCGCATGCAAATAGGACATAGGGTTTTGTATGATATGTCTTCTGAATAAAATCTGTTTAGTTGGTCGGATGTTGTGAACTACTCTCCAGATGAAATTGTTTACTTTCGTTCGAATGTTAGCCTGCCAGATTTGTTTCTAGAATACGATATTGACTGCTGAGTTAGATGTAGAACCCTTATCTGCAACCTAAATTCTAATGTTGTTTAGGTAGTGATAGTTATTTTTTACTGTAAAATTACCATTTTTGCTAGGCCAAATAATGATATCTGTATTTAAAGAAGTGCTAGTAGGAATAGCTATATTGTTTTCTTAAAATCCATAGAGGGAAAATATAATGAATTAGACTAGAATTCCAAGAACGGTTGTTAGAAAGATAGAGATCAGAGACAATATTCACATTAGGGACTTTAAACATGCTAAGATCACCAATCTCAGGAACCCACTTATCCTCTAAAACATTACTGGAATTCCCATTCCATATTCTCCTTTAGGAATGCATCCTGATAATCTCTTTACCATGCCATAAACTTTTCCAAGCCCAAGAACCAGTTTTATTAGCTTTAGCATCCAAAAAATCACAATTATTAAAATAGAGGCTTTTAGGACTCTAGGACAAAAACTATTAGGGTTTTTAAGAATATTACAAGCATGTTTAGCAAGAAGAGAGAAGCTTAAATCCTCAAGGTCTCTAAAATCTAAACCCCCAAACTCTTTAGTATTAGTAAGTTTTTTACTAGAAGCCCAAGTAATACTAGCATTATCCTCTCCTTTAGCCCACCAAAATTTCATAATAGATGCCTGTAATTTATGACAAATTCGTTTAGGTAGCTTAAATCTACTAATAACATAAGTAGAGAGAGATTGAGCTACAGATTTAAGAAGGATCTCTTTTCCAACAAGGGAAAGGAGGTTTGCTTTCCATAACAAGGTTCTTTTATCCATTTTTTCTAGAAGCAAAGCATATTGAGCTGTCTTAGAATTCCTCCGATCAATATGAAGGCCTAAATAAGTATCCTTATGCACATCTAGGGGAATATCAAATAATTTGGTGATATCTTCCATCTTAGCCTTAGCCAAATTCCCGCTAAAAGGAAGATAACTTTTATATAGGTTTATTTTCTGCCCAGAAGCCTTACAAAAATTATCAATACATTCAAAGAGATAAGAACAAGAAGAAAGATTTATTTCAGTAACAAATAAACTATCATCATTAAAAAAAGAGAAATATGGGAGGTTACCTTTTTTAAGATGAATAGGCTTACCTTTACCTTGATTAATGGCCCAACTAATCTCATTGGATAAGCTTTTAATCAGTATAATGAACAAATATGGAGAAAGTGGGTCCCCTTATCTCAGACCCCTACTAGGTTTAATATTAACCTTAGGAGCACCATTGGTAGAAATGTTATATTTGGCGGTTTTTAACTGCCGGTATAGCTCTTTAAATTTTTTTTATTGGAACAACGTTGTTTCAGGTTAGGGGTGATATACCACCCCTAACCCTTACAAGGTCTTCCATTTGAGTAGACCTGCACATCATCCTTCTCAAACTCACCTCTCCCTCACCTCCCTCTCTCTCTCACTACCTTCCCTCGCCCTCTCTCTCCGCCGATGTCTCCCCCTCTCTCCTTCGACGCTCTCATCTCTCATAAGTCTCCTCTTTATCCACAAATTTCTCTATCTTTTTTGTCTCCATTGAAACCCTAGTGGTAAGTTTTTTTGTTTAATTTTTCAATTGTTATGAGTTTGAGTTAGATTTTATATATGCTGTTAATGTTTTGTTCTAAGGTTTCATTAATGATTGTGAACTATTTTTTGTACATAATCATTGGCTAAATATGATTCTTTTTGTTTGAAGATTATAGATTTCCTTTTTTGGCTTAAATTTTAGACTAGATGTTTGTAATTGTTTTGATGATTTGAATATTATTAGTGGCACTAATTGAGTTTGAAGGAAAATAGTAGTGGATGATGATGAAGTTTGTATAGATTTAATAATTTTAGAACTTTTATTTCTTTTTTTGGGAATTTTTGGCGAGTTTAGGATTTGGTAATTTTTCTCTTGGTGTTAATAGATTGTGATTTACTTGGATATTGTAATAAAAAATATAATAAGTTTATTGTTATACATGAATATGTCCATAAATCTTATTATAATGGACAATATATGGACTCAAAATCAAGATTTAGTCAAGAATATTTGAACGGAGTAAGTGAGTTTCTTAAATTTGTCTTGGAGAGGGCATCTGAAGATGGAAACATGTATTACACGAGTCAAATATGCGGAAATGGTATGTGGTTTAGTAACGATGTTATCCATGATCACTTGATTCGTAATGGATTTGTTAAAGGTTATACTCGTTGGGTGTCTCATGGGAAAATTATTTTGGATAGTACCCCTCAAGTTTATGTAAATGAAGAACGATGTGTAAATCCAATAATGTCACATGCATTTGAAGGTTCCAATTATATGCATGAATTATTGTATGGTGCTTTTGGGATATGTAATGTAGGAGATATGAACTTTATTCCATCACAAGAAATAAATGTAGTTAAGGATGATTATGAACAATCAGGTGGTAGGAATAATTATAAGCAAGCCAATGATGTTGAACCTGACTTAGAAGCTCAAGATTTTGATGATTCGGTTAGAGATAGTAACCAATCCGAAACCAAAGCTGTAAGTGATTATTACATTGAAGTTTTTTATGATTATTGTTTGTATTAATTAAAGTTCTTTATTACTTTAAAGTCCCCGATGTTTGTTGTTTAAATTAATTAAAGTTCATTATTACATTATATTTCTTTATTACATTAAATATGATTCTAATTACTGTGATTTATGTTTTGCATTATAGAAATCTATGCAGGAGCGCATTGCTAAACTTCATGACCCTTCTGAAGACTTTATATCGACAGACGATATTTTTTCACAAGCCATGGGAAAGGAACATCCTGGACGTGTACGAGGGCTTGGATTAGGCCCTACTTCATCGAGTTTATTTTCGCCCTCCTCAAGTGCATGTTATGGTGGTGCTTCTTCTAGCTCTTAGCTGGCTCAACAAAACATTCATTTACCGGAAAAAAAAATCATTGAATTGGAGTCTACCCAATCAACGATGGCATCTCAATTAACATTGGTGTTTGATGAAATTAAAAAGATGAAAGCCATACATCGAGAGAACAACTCTGGTTGAAGGATGTCAAAAGAACTAGAAAAAATGAAATACTTTCTTTTTTTCTTAAGTTTTATTTATTTATGATTCACTCTTTAAATAGGTTCATATTTTTTTATTGTCAAGAATTTGAAGAGGCGTGATAATGGTGGCTTTGCCTATTAGTTTTGAAAGTTCAATTTTAGTTCATCTAAGTTGTAATGGTATATTAGATATAACATTTATATTACTCAATTAACTTATTTACCTTTTTTATTTTAATTGTCATAGTGTAATCGAAGATTGATGAAAATTTGTGTAAAGTTATCGAAAACTATTTTTGCAAGTAAATTTCTGGCATATGCACCAAAATAGGTGCAGTATGCTAAAAATTACTCTATACATGCGTTTTCAACCGCCATATAGAGAATGAAAAATAATCGTCCCGGTGGTTTTTAAGATAACCTATGTCTTTTCCGGCGGTTCACAACCGCCGGTAAAGATTGAGGATAGTGATTTCCAACGGTTTGTAACCGCAAAAAAATGTTTAAATTTACTTTGCCCGCGGTTTCAAACCACTGGCATAGATTCTTCTGTTGGTCTTTTCGACAGTCTGTAACCGTCGAAAGTGATACTCCGGCGGGTAAGTAACTGCTGAAAATCCGTCAGGATAACTGCCAGCGTAGGAGCAAAAAAACAGGAAATATATTTTTCCTTTAATGTAAGGGTGAAGATTGAGTTAAAGGAGGTGAAGTCGTGATCTCCTCCATCGTCCCTCATCTTCAAAAAGCCTAAAACATTCATATTCATTTAGCAAGTATAATATATAGTATATATAAATGAGATTAAGAGCGGATAAATTTTTTTAACATAAATTACCCTTATTATTAGATGAAATTCTAAATTGATAGTCTCTTGGTATTCTCTCTACCAAAATCACATTTACAATCTCAATTTTTAAAAATATGAGTTGTGAAAAATTAAGAGACATATTGATTTAAATTAATAAGTCATGTTAAGGAATTGTTTAGGTGAATAATTTGATATTGAAATCAAATCTTCAAATTCTTCTTACCTTTTTATTTGAAGGAATAAAATCTGACAACAAAACAATAACAAGAAAACTAACTAACAAGAGTCAACAATCACCAGAACTGAATATCATTAAACACTATAAGACAAGGAACCGAAGCAGATACTAACTCTGTTGAACGATTAATGATCAAATTACAGGACATTTATAAATATGGCGAACCCAAGTTATCAACTCAAAAGAAGTTATTACTTACCTTTAATAGCTTAAAACCTTAGTATTGACATCAATAAGTTAGAAGATGATCAATAATTTTTTCTGTGGTCTCATATATTTTTTCATACATATTATTTATATGGGTTGTTTTATTAGATGCGTGCACGCAGATAATTAGTATTGTAAAAACTCAATAATTTAAATTGGCTCGGCATATTTGAGGCCCGTTTAAACTTTTGGGCCAATTATTAAAACACAAATAAAAGTTACCCAATACACTATACGTCCCTCTCCAATTAACAAACTTCCATGAGGATTAAGATACAGCCATTAACAATCATTTCAACTGTCCAAAATTTTGTTCTTGATGCTGTGTAATGTCAGTAATAATAAGCTCATCATATAGGTTTGATTTAACCTCTGTAAGTTCCATGAACTTTTTGCATGCTGTCAAATGAGATTGTCTCATTATATGCTTTTCGGAGCTTGGAGAAGTCAGACGGGTCATTCAGGTCCAAACTCTAGTTCATATGGACACTGTCCTGAGCGGCCAAATTAAGCTCAACAAGACTCGGTTGTCCAATCAATTTTGTTAAACAGAAATCAATTATTGTAAGAAACGAATTACAAGATTCATTTAGATTAGGGACTATTTAAAATATTGACCCCAATTTTTTTTATGCAATTATGGTTCGTGAGGCCATTAATTTTTTGAAAAGGTTTGTTTTCAATTTTGTCTCTCTACTACATGTAATAATTTAAAATTATTGCATGTAATAATGTGAGAATAAAATCGTAGTGACCACGGTTCCTATCATTTAGTGACCAAGCCTAATTTTACTAAAAAATTATTAGAGGGTCATTTAAATACTTTGATTTCCCTAAAGAGACATCATTAGTCTTCCCTTGTAATGAATAGTCCAATTTTTAAGAGCAATTAAGTAAATTTCATTTATTAAAAATACAAAAATGACCGAGTTTTTTTGCAACATCATCTTTCTAGTCATGAGATATTTTTACATTGAAAAATTTGAGTTTAGGTGGCAAAAATGAATGAATTCCTTTACTTAAGCGGTTAGTTCATGGGAATTTAAACATTAAAAATCGCGTGAATTCAATATGAGGATGGATATATTTGAAAGCAACATAAACTCAATATGATGATGAATTTATTGCCCTCAATGATGGGCTCTGGTGGCAAAATCACTGACTTCTTTGACTGAGGCCTAGGGTTCGAGTCACATCACTAGCTTTTGAAGAGAGTGTATATTCATGTATTAGTGTTCACTATTCAACTACAGTCGAGCTTCAGGCCTGACATAAGTACGCTGACGGGGGACACCTGTCATCGGTGCAGTGTCGAGTGGACGTAATGTTTACTGTCGGGTAGGGGGTCAATCACTCTTACCTATTTTCTAGTACAAAAAAAGTTTGGATAAAGTTGTTAGAAAATTTGTGTAAAGTAACCACAAGGTGTAGCGTAAATAATCACCCTAGACTTATAGGTTTGCTCCATCATGTTACGGATTCGAATAAATAATCATGTTATCTCATGACAATCGACCTATGAATTTATCCATTCATTTACTCGTGGTGCACTTATGAAAAACTCATAGCCGAGAATCTGAATTACGCTCTAGAATTTGGGTGTTAATAAAAAAGTTGTATAGAATTATGAGTGATTTATAATATTTATTATTAGCACAAAATACAGTCTTGCTCCATGTAGTTTTATGTTAATTTCAATCTACGAGTCGTGAATTTCTTGTCCAACTGGCACCCTTAAGTCCCACAACCATTATATGACCAATTATAATGCATGCCATGTTTTTAATAATTCTTCATTACATTATTTATTTTATTTTATCTTATCTTATCTTTTTATTAATTCATCTCTTTTGTTTCTTCTATTTATTATTTACTAGTAAACATTCATGTGTATTGCATTAGATCAAGATTCGCGGTTGACATCTAACTTTTGACGTAGTCTACAGAAAACTTTCCATCAATAATCTGATCAAAAATTTGAGTGAACTATCCATATGTTAGAGGATATGTTTCGGTATTGGATTTCTTTGGTAGTTGGGATGCGTAGTTAGCACTTATCGAGTTTACGTACAATAATAGTTAACCAAGCAGCAATTGGTATGGCTCCATCATTGGGATAAGTTTAGTGAACTGAAGTTTTTTTTGTCTTGACTTGGTTTAATTTGCTAACGACGTAATTTAGAAATCGGAGATAGAATGAATACTGCTTAAAGTAGACAAAGAGGTAAACGAGTTACGCAGATGAATGAGGAAATGACCTTGAATTCTAAACCCTAAACCACTAAACCCTAAATCCTAAACCCTAAACCTCGAAGTGAGTGATCAAGTGTTTCTTAAGATCACTCCAATGAAAGGTGTAATGCGTTTAGGTCGCAAGGGAAAGCCCAGTCCCAAGTTTATTGGTCCTTTTGAGATTTTAGATCGTCTTGATCCTTTGGCCTACGGAATCGTGTTACCGCCATCTCTTTAGGTTTCACAAAGTGTTTCACGTCTCAATTCTCCGATAGTACGCAGCCAATAAGCATGTCATCGATTGTGAACCACTGCAAGTTCGTGATGACCTTACTTATAAGGAGAAACTGATCAGAGTTCTAGAACAAAAGGATCTAGCTCTTCGCAATGGGATGGTTCAGTTAGTCAAGGATCTATGGGAAAATCATCGATTAGAGGAACCAACATGGGAACGAGAAGCAGAGATGCGTGCTAAATATCCAGATTCATTTGAATGAGGTATATTCGTTACAACAGGGTGATTGCTACCACCTATGTTCCTTTTCCTTCGTGCCTCCTCTAATTGTCGCCAACCATCTCTAGTATGTCATCTCTCACTCCTTTTCTCTAGCTTTATTCTCTAATATGACTCTTCCTATATTCTCTTTTATGCTCTCTCTATTTCTATTCCTGTCACCACGATCCTCCCCATCGGCTCACTGGTGAAGCTTTTTCACACTTCTCGTTATTTTTTCCCCTCTGTTCAACGTTCCAAACTGTGTCTTGTGATCGGTCAACTTCTTGGCCAGGCCCAAATTAACCCAATCTTAACCGTTTCGACTAAACCAAACTGATCTAGTCAAATAAAATGAAACTAGTTCAGTCAAATCAAATAGATTGTGCATGTTTTGACCATATTGATGCCCAATTGATTTTTCATCCTCTTTGATCCAGAGCTCGACCCTTAACACCCTATAATTTAATATATAATAATATTTATTATATTGTTATTATTTGAATACTTAATGATTTGAATATTTGGGTTTCAGGTTAATAGGTGCTTAATTCTCTCGTACCAGCCCATGTAAAAGGGCTTACATGGTGATGTGACTCGTGTGTTATGGCACATAACGTATTTATATTTTAATGTTAAGTTATATAATGCATATATATATGATCATGTTTATAGTTATTTTATGTATCGTGATGTTGTGAATAAGTTAATTACCACATGATGTTTACATGGGTTATGATTGATTAAGCTACACATATTAGTTACATTATGTGTTCATGGACAAGTTGCTTATTTAATCATGAATATGGATTGTTGTGAATCATGAAGTTAACTTCGGTAAAGTGATAATTAAACAAGAAATTGACTTAGGCACGCCCCTTGGTTATCATAAAACTAGACGGTCGCATCCTGTTTCAGCTATGCAATTGGGTGTCACCATGTTCATGTCAACGTCTTTAAGGTTCAAATAACCTTAGGTGGCACCCGCTTCAGGACACTATTCAGTCATATTCATGTTCATGTTACAGTTATGATTATGTTCAAGATTGAAACAGTTTCTTGTTAGGTTGTTAATTGAGGGATATGCCTAGTTGAGTTATGATTAAGCAAGTTATAAGCATAAGTTCAAGATACATGTTAACATGAAATATGATTAGCTAGGACACGCTTAAGTACTTTACATAAATTCATTTATGATTATATCATCAAATGAGCGTGTTAAGTTAAATTATGATTGCATGTGTATACGTTTGCAATTATGATGTGTGGATGCATACTAGTATGTAAGTTTATTTACTAAGTATTTCTAGTATTTACTCATCCACAGTTGACTATGTTGCAGTTGATGACGAGCGGCAGGAGTGAGACTTTCACAACCTGCTAAGTTAATAGTAAGATTTAGAAATTTCAGTTTAGAATCGCTATAGGATTTTGGAAAAGGATATTCGTTAAACTATAGTTAGTTCAATAGTTGATTACTTACCGTGCTTTTTCTACAAACAAGTGTTAAATTTTCATGATTTATGGATTCGCATGGTAGCTTTATGACAAAGTTTAAAATTATACTAATTGAGGTTTACTTAAATAAGGATTTATGATGATTTATTACTTTTGCTATTTAATGATGAGGATTTTCTTCTATGAAAAATTATAGGTTTCAATAAAATAAATATCTTAAATTAGGGTTTTCAATTTGATTTGAGATTTTAATTAAGAAATATAATCATGTTTAATCCTCAGGGATCAAGGTGTTGCAATCGGGGAATTGAAAGGCTATAGGAAGTTTATGGTTAGAAAAATGATTCCTCGAATATTTATATGAAAATGATATGTGTAGAATTCCAAGGAAGAGATCTCAAATTATCTCCCTAAACTTTGTATTTAAGATGACGTTAATTCTTTAGGAAGGATTATTTTGAACCCTTGGTCTTCTTCTTGATTTTAGGTAGTCTTTCTTAATACAAGGGATCCTTCCTTATCGGGATCCTTCCTTATCCGGACCCATTGCCATATCAGAAGGACGATGTCATGCAATAGTTCGTATGGACTCTCATGATGGCTTGGTCACATACTAACTTACTGAAAGGTGAGACACTACTATGCATCATTTAATCTTTCCTAATGTCTGATTCGGACAAGACATGGGAATATATAGATGTGTAAGCCCTATATTCGTTTACATGGGTCCTCATGTACTGCTTCACTTGCAGTAGGTCTTTTGAAGTGCACGGCTAGGCCGAATGGCAAGGATGTTGAGATAACATGATTTTGTGAATTAATTTGCCGACCGAATATTATTAATAGGCTCTACTTTGTTTGAATTGGGTAGACATAACTGAATGTCAATTGTACCTTCTATGGTAGGTTTTGTCTACATGTTGGATTCAATCTCCGTCATCTAATGTCAAAATTATTTTAAAAAAACTGTCATGGAAAGGAAAAATGCCTTTCCATGACATCTTTTTTCATTTAATTATCTTTTACTGTGATATATGTTCCTGAGATTGATATCCATGTTAACATACATGCATTATTCCCTTTGAACAGCAGGAAGGGGAAACTCATAATTTTATAACCTTAATGCTAAAAAATTCGACAAGAATATCCTTTATCTACACTCCTTCAAGCACTCACTTTTAACATAGAAATTTGAAACATGCAAGTTAAGTAAGTAATAAAGAACACAATTCTTCCCTTCTTTCTGCAGCACTACCTCCTGCGGTTATAACCAATTTTTGTAGATCTTCTTTGTACTCCACTGGGAAATCACCAGCGAAATAGAACCCGAAGCCCTTAAAAAGCTTTGATGCCTATTTAAGGGGTAAAACCAATCAAAATTTCTTACACCGTTAAAATTTATGGATAAAGAATCACCAGCACATCATAAACTACTTACCCTTGAATTATATTTTATTTATACCACTAACATTAAATTATGACTAATGTCAAAAGAAGTTGAGATCTTACTACTATCACTATTTACTACGAACATGTGGTACCAGATAATTAGGCTACATTAGCAGTAAGGAAGAGCTCCTACGCAGTTGGTTAACACAAGTGTTCTTAACTATAACTACTGAATGAATAAAATTGAATGAAAAAATATCAAGTTGGCCAATGCAATGAAAAGTAGAAAGTATCAGCACAACTCACACTCCATCTTAAGAATCCATCATCCATTAAGGATTTCCATGAGCACTTTAAATGTTCTGGGACATGCACCATTCTCTTCTGTAGCTGCTATCACGTAAGTTACATCATGTCTCCAAAACTTAGACACCGTTACACCTGTCATATTTGTAAACTTGACCAAAATACTCTGGACAGCCAGGAGGAAAGGGAGATTCCCTTTACTAAAGTGTCAATTTATTATGCAAAAGCATTAAAAAATAGAAACATAACATACTTAAAGACCTATTTTTTCAAGTATTAGAAAATTTTCACAATCTTTTCACTTCAAGTAAAGAAGAGAGCAATATTCTTCCTAGAAAATAGAGGAATAGAATTGATTTTTTTATATAAACGTTCATGCCCTCAACATGCTAAGAAGGGTATGTTGCAGTTTAACTTTATCCAATTCCTAAAGTAAATTTTTACTAAACATTCAACAGATTAAGGCAACTAAGTTAAAAGAATAATTTGTACATTTGTGTCAGCGGTGTCTGATTTCTGAGAGCGATATTCTTCCTAGACTTGGACTTCTCATTTTGAAATCTTACTGAAGAATGGGAAGGACAGAGAATAAGAAAGTCATCCTGAAAGAAAGCAAATAAGAAAATATGTTTTCTACTAAACATAACTTCACAGCTTAATTCACAGCTTAAATAACAAGTTAAATCTGACAATTACACATAAACATTATTTAGCAAAAAATCAAAGTGCACGCACGCAACTCCAACAACATCCTGATATTTCCATTGCACATGGAAAATGATAGCTTCTCCGGCATGTTTTCATGAAGCAGGCGAGGGTAGCACCCTTTAACCCCCATTTGCTGCAATTAAGCTTTGCTGCACTTAAGCTTTGCACCCCTTGCCACTTCAGACTCTAATTTTCTTACGGTTTCATCAACATAATAACCCTCTGGTGCCTTACATTTCTAAATTGTCTAACTATTAGTTGAAAATAGTTAGACTTCAACACCAGGACATGTTTGCTATACATATGTGACATACCAATCTATTCATGTTTTGTGAACATGTATTACATTTGCAAGGTTTGTCTCATTTTTCATAGCCAAATTCCCATTTGAATAATGCAACATTGGTCCAGTAGCCTAGAAGAGTTCACTAGGAAAGTGTCAAATGATCAACACTTACATACTTGTTGACTCTAGTCAATAGTAAAATATATGTCAGATATTGTAAAACATACCTATGAGATTTTAGAAGACTGGCAAAATGCACATGTAGTTGTCCCAAACGCCTCATCTGCAATTGTTGGAGGCTTCTCACTAGCAAGAGGGGCTCTTGATATGTCTTTCAATTCTGAGTTTGAAGTCATTGAAACTCCAGACTATAAAACTGAATCGACATTATCCTCATTTGTTATTTCAAAATCTAATTGCATACTGTTCATTTTCCTCTGTCTCTTGACGTCCCCAAAAAGGCCTTCAATTTTAGAAAGAGAAACAGAATGGCTTGATACCATAGTATCATGATTGAAGTTACTTAGAGTAGGCCTCTTGCTTATTGAATTTTTTAAACTCTGAAAAACTTGAACAGAAAATGTCAGAATCTAAATAAATTATATCTTGAAGAAAATAACTATCAACGCATGATAGCAGAACTGTTAGAAGCACACATTCTCACATACTAGCTATCTAAAGAGCAATGCTGATATTATGGGGTACAGATTATATGCCACAATATAAAATCCCTGATTGATGAAACATAAAATCATTGAGTTTCAGAAATGAAGAAAAGTATAACAGTCAGGTCAACACAATACAACATATTCTTACTTGGGTGAATACAGAGACATGGTCATTATCCTAGTCTTTGTTCTCATGATCTACATCAGTAACACTCTGTAGACAATCAACAAAACTATCAACAGTTAAGCATATATGAATTCTCCAAAACAAAATATGATCATAATCATACTAAGGACTGACAAGCATACACATCAATGTAGGAAATTTCTAGGGAAAAAATTAAATTAGATATTATGGGCAAACATGTAGCGAGTTTAGAAGCAGTGTAAAGGGCAGTCCTAATCGACAGATCCAAGCTGGATTAATATGTGCATAAGTGCAAGAAGATGATAAAAGTTAAAAAATTATTAAAATGAAAATTAGGGCATAGATGATACCAGGCAGAGAATGAGAGAACTGCATAGGGGAAGGAGAGCTTCGGGAGCCACGTAGGGACGCAGATCTGAGCTTTGAATGTGCAGAGACGCAAATATGAGAGTGTACAATTAAGTTTCAAGTGTGATGGAGATCTGAGCTAAGATGGACACAGATCTAAAATGGATGCACGTTAGAAAAAAATCAAACAAAACCAAAATCAACATAAGACCAAAACTTATGAAACCCTAAGATCATATCCTTCGATAGAGGGAGAAAACCTCACCGTCGAAGAAGAAATCGTAGAAACAGAGGGAGATGATGCGAGGAAGAAGAAACCCTTACTCGACCAGTCACTAGCTCAAAGTTCAGGACAAAACCTTGCTTGAGCCGCAGTGGAAGATCACCATCGAAGCTCGCCCGGAAGCCGCCGCGAAGTGTCTTGGCGTGCGGTCGGGTAGAGGGAGCTCCAATCACTAGTCATCACTGCTGTCAAAAGAGAAGAAAAAAATAACATAGTAAAAGTGAAATTAGGGTTGGATTGATTATATAAAATGATATTTTCGTAAATAAAAAGAACTTTGAGGTAAGTTGTAAATTTTTTTACACCATAGAACAATGACAGTTTTTTTTACTGTCATAATAAAAAGTTATATTGACAGTCCAAAAATTAGCTGTCATGGTAGAGATTACCCGAATAACTCCACCCTACACTTTTTTCCTTTGACAAATTTTAGATAGCTGTTATTGATTATATAAGCTGTTAATGTAGCAGTGTCAGGTGGTTATCTCCAATGAGTTCTTGTGTCTCCCTCTTCAAGTGCTTGCAAGCATCAGCCTTGTGGCCATATTCACAATGTTTGTTCGGAGTTCGTATCATTTCAGGTTTAGATCTCATTTGACTAGGTCAACATAAGATACTTTTGTCTTTAAGCTGCCTAAAAGAATTTGTCACAAGTTACATGCAGCTATTATGAAATTTTGGTGGGCTAAAGGAGAGGATAATGCTGGTATTTCTTGGGCTTATAGTAAAAAACTTACTAATAGTAAATAATTTGGGGGGTTTAGGTTTTAGAGACGATGATGATTTTAATTCCTCTCATCCTGCTAAACAGGCTTGGAAAATTCTTAAAAACCGTAATAGTTTTTTGTGCTAGAGTCCTAAACAGTCTCTATTTTAATAATTGTAATTTTTTGGATGCTAAAGCTAATAAAACTAGTTCTTGGACTTAGAAAAGTTTATGTCATTGTAAAGAAGTTATCAAGAAGCATTTCTATAGGAGAATAGAGGATGAGAATGCATTCATGTTTGGGAGGATAAGTGGGTTCCTGAGTTTGGTGATCTTAGCATGTTTAAAGTCCATAATGTGAATATTGTCTCTGATTTCTATCTTACTAACATCAGTTCTTGAAATTCTAGTCTAATTCATACTACTTTTCCTCCATGGATTTCCAAAAAAAAGTTTAGCGATTCCTACTAGCACTTCTCTAAATACAAATACCATTATTTGGCCTAGCAAAAATATTAATTTTATAGTCAAAGATTGCTACCACTACTCACACAACATTATTATTCAGGTTGCAGATAAGGCTTTTACATCTAAGTCAGCAGTCCATATCACATTCTGGAAATAAATCTGGCAGGCTAACATTCCAACTAAAGTAAATTTTTTCATCTGGAGAGCAGTTCCCAACACCCTACCAACTAATTAACATATTTATTCAGAAGACATATCATACAAGACCCTATGTGTCCTATTTATTTGCATGAGGGAAGAAGAAAATATTTACCATGTCCTAGTTGGGTGAAAATGGAGCAGTTTGGTCTGGAAAGCCTTAAAATTGAATCTTAACCCAAGCCTTCAGGAAGAAGACTGGTTGCAAACCTGGACCCAAAATAGATGGTCAACTTGGACGACCAGCTCTCGCAAACTCTAGTATCTGGTAGCAACCCATTCACATAGGTGATTGCCACAGTCGCATCATTGTACTTGACAGTTCCGGCCATTTTCTCCATGGTGAACATTTTGATGCAATTTTTCAGACTCTAACCTGCCCCTTGGGGACCTTAAAGAGGTTACGTGGTCGCTTAAGCACTTCTACTTTTATCAAATGTCGGGTGATGAAAGCCTGGTCGAGTTGGGGAAATGAGGGGATTGGACCTGACTCTATGGTTCTGAACCAAGTGAGAGAAATGAGGAAATGATGTGATTGTCGTATTAGGATACACAGCAAAATTTGGGCATAATGTGGCATTTAAATTATCATTCAAAATCCATGTTGATGCCATGGCTTGCTTGCAATGGATCTTTGTGATGCTGAACCAAGTGAAGAAAATGAGGAAATAATGAGATCGTCGTGTTAGGTTGCATGCAAAAATTGGGCATAACATAACATGTGTAAATGGTGAGTCGCGTCATTAAGAGTAACGTATCGAAAGGAACACGTGACGTCTAAAGACAGGTCCATGTGGCACTTATGTGAAATAACGTTTATTGGTGCGTGATAATGATGAAATAACATATGTAAAGGACGCTCATGTTTTATAAATATGGTGATCACATTATATGAAACTAGGTATTAAATGTTGTACTTCGTCTTCGAGTTTAGTGCAAAGATTCAAGAGTCTTTTCTTGCTTGGGAACAATTTGGGGACTGTGGTCTAGTAGGATTAGGACAAGATTCGTTACAACAGGATGGGAAGATCTCCTTGAAGGATATAGCGACCTTACGAGTCTTGGAAGTGTCTCCTTTGTTCCGCCCCAGGAGAACCTCGAGCGCGACTCCCCATGCCACTCCGAGGGGAACTCCGGAGGTGGCTCCCCATGCCACTCCGGGGGGACCCCGAGGGTGGCTCTCCATGCCACACGGGGGAACCCTGGGTGTGGCTTCTCATGCTACTCCCGGGGGAATTTTGAGAGTGGCTCCCCATGCCACCATGGGGGGAACTCCGGGCGCGGCTTCCCATGCCATCCCGGGGGAACCCCAAGAGTGGTTCTCCATGCCGCCACGGGGGAACCTCGGGCACAGTTTCCTATGTTGCATCATTTTAAGGATGTGACACATTTTAGGCATGGTGTCATGTTATTAGAGTGTGACCACGTTTTGAACTTGACTCTTACTGGTGTCAGTTTCTGTCTGGACACGTGCTTGACATGCGGTTGTAAAGGATGTGCGTGTGGTTTCCACTTGACCCATCTATAAAAAAGAGTCTCTAGCACCATTATTGAGGCAACCACTTTCACCACTCTCGAGATCCAAACCTTGAGAATATTATCTTCTCGAAGTTCTCACTCACTTTAAAGTCTTAGAGGCATTTGTCACATTCCGGCGGCTGCTTAAGGTTGCTTGTCCTTCACCCTCTTACCATCAACTCTCACATTCTCAAGCATAGTTGGTATACACTAGATTACTCATACACACATCACCCTAAAATCTCAAAACAACATGAGATCTAAATTATCATTCAAAATCCATGTTGATGTCATGGCTTGCTTACAGTGGATGTTGCGATTAGCCGGATCCTTAGCCCCATCTACAACCGGAGGGTTTCTTGGTCGTGTAATTCTTAAAACATGTTTTGGCATTTAAAAATATTTTTACTAAAATATAGATTCAAGTGTTTTGTAAAATACTTTAAAACACAAATAAACACGTACTCATTTGACAACAAAATAAATAAATAAAGATATGCTTTAATATATTTTAAATTATTCATTAAATGATTTTAAGAAAAAAAAACTTTTTTATATTCTCTAAGTAGGATTTCAATTATGAATTTAAACTTTCTTAATCGGTGGAACCTAACTCAGTTAATTAAATTAATGGTTAATGATGAATCTATACATTCTAAAATGATAAGACATGGCTAGTCAGAATATAAAATATATTACAATTTAACCAAGCATATTTTAGAAGTCTTAATTTAAAAGTAAGGTAAAATCAATAAAAACGTAAATGCAATGGGTAAAAGTGCAGAGATTTTACCAAAAAGGTGAACTAGAAGATATTTATAGATAATTTTTTATTATTTTGTGTGCGTGCAATAAATAATGATAATTATTAGAATGATGAAAAAAATGATATGAAAGATAAAAATATTTTCATTTGATTGAGGAAGTAGGACTTACCATAATATTTGAAGATAATTTAAAATATAATAAGGATATTATCATCTAAATATATTTTTTTAAGTTTGATATTTTTATATATGTTATAGATGTGTATTATTTTTTTTATTTAAGTATGCCATTTCTTTTGATTAGTTCTAAAGTGCACTTAAATATAAGGTCAATTGCTCAAATTTTATTATTTCATTAGTTTTAAAATTCACTTCAATTTTCAATTAAACATGATTTGGTAACTTACATAATTGCTTTAAAACATGCATGTACGCCAAAAGTTGATCAAATCACAAGTATTTTTAATCACACCGGTTAAAATAAAACAGAGAAATCCCTAGGGCATGGATGATACCAGGCAGAGAATGAGAGAACTGCGTAGGGGAAGGAGAGCTTCGGGAGCGACGTAGGGACGCAGATATGATCTTTGAGTGTGCAGAGATGCAAATATGAGAGTGTGCAGTTAAGTTTCAAGTGGGATGGGGATTTGAGTTAAGATGGACACAGATCTAAGATGGATGCATGTTAGAAAAAAAATCAAACAAAACCAAAATCAACATAAGACCAAAACTTATGAAACCATAAGATCATATCCTTCGATAAAGGGAGAAAACCCTCACCGTCGAAGAAGAAATCGTAGAAACAGAGGGAGATGATGCGAGGAAGAAGAAACACTTGCTCGACCAGTCACTAGCTCAGAGTTCAGGACAAAACCTTACTCGAGCCGCGATGGAAGATCACCATCGAAGCTCGCCCGGAAGCCACCGTGAAGTTTCTTGGCGCGTGGTCGGGAAGAGGGAGCTCCAATCACCAGTCGTCACTGCTGTCAAAAGAGAAGAAAAAAATAACATAGTAAAAGTAAAATTAGGGTTGGATTGATTATATAAGATGATATTTTCGTAAATAAAAAGAACTTTGAGGTAAGTTGTAAATTTTTTTACACCATAGAACAATGACCGTTTTTTCTACTGTCATAATAAAAAGTTATATTGACAGTCTAAAAATTAGCTGTCATAGTAGAGAACACATTGATGACAGTTAATTTTTAAGTTGTGATCTTACCCAAATTACCCCATCCTACACTTTTTTCCTTTGACAGATTTTAGATAGCTGTCATTGGATCATAGATATGACTGTCATCTAAAGCCAAAATTATAGCAGTGTCAGGTGGTCATCTCCAATGAGTTCTTGTGTCTCCCTCTTCAAGTGCTTGCAAGCATCAGCCTTGTGGCCATATTCACAATGTTTGTTCGGAGTTCGTATCATTTCAGGTTTAGATCTCATCTGACTAGGCCAACATAAGATACTTTTTTCTTTAACCTGCCTAAAAGAATTTGTCACAAGTTACATGCAGCTATTATGAAATTTTTGTGGGCTAAAGGAGAGGATAATGCTGGTATTACTTGGGCTTATAGTAAAAAACTTGCTAATAGTAAATAATTTGAGGGGTTTAGGTTTTAGAGACGATGATTTTAATTCCTCTCATCCTGCTAAACAGGCTTGGAAAATTCTTAAAAACCGTAATAGTTTTTTGTGCTAGAGTCCTAAAAAGTCTCTATTTTAATAATTGTAATTTTTTGGATGCTAAAGCTAATAAAATTAGTTCTTGGACTTAGAAAAGTTTATGGCATTGTAAAGAAGTTATCAAGAAGCATTTCTATAGGAGAATAGAGGATGAGAATGCATTCATGTTTGGGAGGATAAGTGGGTTCCTGAGTTTGGTGATCTTAGCATGTTTAAAGTCCATAATGTGAATATTGTCTCTGATTTCTATCTTACTAACAGCAGTTCTTGAAATTCTAGTCTAATTCATACTACTTTTCCTCCATGGATTTCCAAAAAAAAGTTTAGCAATTCCTACTAGCACTTCTCTAAATACAAATACCATTATTTGGCCTACCAAAAATATTAATTTTATTGTCAAAGATTGCTACCACTACTCACACAACATTATTATTCAGGTTGCAGATAAGGCTTTTACATCTAAGTCAGCAGTCCATATCACATTCTGGAAATAAATCTGGCAGGCTAACATTCCAACTAAAGTAAATTTTTTCATCTGGAGAGCAGTTCACAACACCCTACCAACTAATTAACATATTTATTCAGGAGACTATCATACAAGACCCTATGTGTCCTATTTATTTGCATGAGGGAAGAATAAAATATTTACCATGTCCTAGTTGGGTGAAAATGGAGCAGTTTGGTCTGGAAAGCCTTAAAATTTAATCTTAACCCAAGCCTTCAGGAAGAAGACTGGTTGCGAACCTGGACCCAAAATAGATGGTCAACTTGGACGACCAGCTCTCGCAAACTCTAGTATCTGGTAGCAACCCATTCACATAGGTGATTGCCACAGTCGCATCATTGTACTTGACAGTTCCGGCCATTTTCTCCATGGTGAACATTTTGATGCAATTTTTCAGACTCTAACCTGCCCCTTGGAGACCTTAAAGAAGTTACGTGGTCGCTTGAGCACTTCTACTTTTATCAAATGTCGGGTGATGAAAGCCTGGTCGAGTTGGGGAAATGAGGGGATTGGACCTGACTCTATGGTTCTGAACCAAGTGAGAGAAATGAGGAAATGATGTGATTGTCGTATTAGGATACACAGCAAAATTTGGGCATAATGTGGCATTTAAATTATCATTCAAAATCCATGTTGATGCCATGGCTTGCTTGCAATGGATCTTTGTGATGCTGAACCAAGTGAAGAAAATGAGGAAATAATGAGATCGTCGTGTTAGGTTGCATGCAAAAATTGGGCATAACATAACATGTGTAAATGGTGAGTCGCGTCATTAAGAGTAACGTATCGAAAGGAACACGTGACGTCTAAAGACAGGTCCATGTGGCACTTATGTGGAATAACGTTTATTGGTGCGTGATAATGATAAAATAACATATGTAAAGGACGCTCCTATTTTAAAAAGGTGGTGATCCCATTATATGAAACTAGGTATTAAATGTTGTACTTCGTCTTCGAGTTTAGTGACAAAGATTCAAAAGTCTTTTCTTACATGGGAACAATTTGGGGACTGTGGTGTAGTAGGATTGGGGCAAGATT
Organism: Datisca glomerata; assembly: GCA_003255025.1. Lineage (NCBI taxonomy): Eukaryota > Viridiplantae > Streptophyta > Magnoliopsida > Cucurbitales > Datiscaceae > Datisca > Datisca glomerata. The sequence continues at coordinate 371,485 of QANY01005078.1, forward strand.
CGCTACACCGGGATGGGAAGATCTCCTTGAAGGATATAATGACCTTACGAGTTTTGGAAGTGTCTCTTTTGTGCCACCCCGGGAGAACCTCGAGCGTGACTCCCCATGCCACTCCGAGGGGAACTCCAGAGGTGGCTCCCCATGCCACTCCGGGGGGTCCCCCAGGGTGGCTCTCCATGCCACACGGGGGAACCCCGGGCGCGGCTTCCCATGCCATCCCGGGGGGAACCCCGAGAGTGGTTCTCCATGCCGCAACAGGGGAACCTCGAGCACAGTTTCCTATGTTACGTCGTTTTAAGGATGTGACACATTTTAGGCATGGTGTCATGTTATAAGTGTGTGACCACGTTTTGAGCTTGACTCTTACTGGTGTCAGTTTCTGTCTAGAAGAGGTTTATAGATAATATTTTATTATTTTGTGTGCATACAATAAATAATGATAACTATTACAACGATGAAAATAATGATATGAAAGATAAAAATATTTTCATTTGATTGAGGATGTAGGACTTACCATAATATTTGAAGACAATTTAAAATATAATAAGGATATTATCGTCTAAATATTTTTTTAAGTTTGGTATTTTTATATATGTTATAGATGTGTATTATTTTTTTTATTAAAGTATGTCATTTCTATTGATTAGTTCTAAAGTGCACTTAACTATAAGGTCAATTGCTCAAATTTTATTATTTCATTAGTTTTAAAATTCACTTCAATATTCAATCAAACATGATTTGGTAACTTACATAATTGCTTTAAAACATGCATGTACGTCAAAAGTTGATCAAATCACAAGTATTTTTAACACACCGGTTAAAATAAAACAGAGAAATCCCTAGGTGTCGGTGGTGTATCACACACATGTGATAATTGTGGCTTACTCCATTATTGTGTCTCCGCATGTGTCATTTGTAAAACCACGTTTCTTTGAGATATTATGTCCTTTTCTTTTGTACAGATTGTAACCAAAAAGAACAATCATTGGGTCTCTGAGGCATGTGAAAGGATTGTACGACGAACATTTGGAAACGACTATGGCCAGGCCAGCTTATAGATAAAAAAAAATCTGACAAAATTTGCCAGAGAAAAATAAGCTGGCAAAGTTCTACTCTTGCTCTACTTTTATTTCCAAATAAAAGTTTGGAAGAAATACACTTAGGTCGCTGGACTTTCCAAAATAATTCTAAATAGTAAATGGTCAAAGATTTTTTTTAACGCTAAATTTAATTTATACCCATAAAATTTAGTTGATTTTGAATTTTTATCAAAAAAAACTTTGAAGAATTACTCATGAAATTTTCAAAAAGGAAAAATTAACCATTTATGCTTTACATCGGTATAGCTTCTATTTAGAAAAGTATATAAAAAAGTGAGATAATTATTTGACAACATATTCCTGTTAGACTGTCGTATAAATTCGAAAAAACAAGAAAAGGAGACTAACTAGAGTTAAGACGGATTAAGTGTTATGGATGATTAATTTTGCCTATTTTAAAAGTAGAATGAGTAATGGTACCCATTTCAAAATTCTGTTGGTGTAATTTAACATTTATAACTTCAAACATTTTTTTTGTTTTAATTTGTTGTCAAACATTTAAGGTAGGTTCTAAGAAATACGGACATCGACATACGACACGAATATAATATGATCATGTCACATTGATATGTTATTTTACAAAAATAGGATATGGGTATACATTTTAAATATATATAATGTTATTTATAAGTAAGAAAATAAATAGTTGCATAAAAAAATTAATTACAGTAACAATCATATTAAAAAATTGAATTAAAATAACTCACTAGTTGGAGAAGCTAGTGATTAATCGAGTGAGTTTTAGTTTTAGGAAGTTTATAGTTTAAGTGTTTTGGCAATAAAAAATGATTTTATACTAATTTAAATTTAATATATTTTAAAACCTAACTTTCTTTCTTCTATATTTTCACCACTGACTCTTTCTTTATTTACAAGCTAAAATATTATTTTATTTTACATCATTTATATTTTATTATTTAAAAAAAGAAAAAAACGTCTTGGAAAGGTGTGATGCATGTCGGGAACTGTCCTGGCGTGTCTGAAAAAAAAAATCAGACATAATTTTAGCGTGTCGGTGTCCGACAACGACACTCTGTGTAAATAGAATTGTCGGTGCTTCTTAAGATAGGTAGATAAGTCTATTATAACAAATAAATAAAGAACAATTATCAACGCTATTATAAAATTTATTTAACCAAATATGGTGTTGTTATTCTATAACTATACATAAATACAAAGAGAAAACACATCTTAATTAGTGGTTATATCTCAACCTTCCTTCAATTAAGGCGGTTAATCCAAGTGGTCATAATGAGTCCTCATTCGAGATCGATCACATATCTTGTCCATTCTCTTTATGTGAAAAAAAAACATAATTTACAACTTAGTGAGGATACATTTGTGAGTCCATACTAGAAGACATGGCAGTACTAATTAGTCTTGTATTGTGTTTGATATAACAGTGAGTTCTCATTAACTAGTATGGTCTTGTATTTTAGTGTGACAAACAAGTGTATTAATTAATACATAGCACATTCTGATGAGTAGATGGAATAGATAACAGTATGTATTACAAACCATAGATTTATAAATTTTAGCTAAGATAATAAAAGATAAAACTAAAAAAAATTGACAATAATGAAAATAATAAACTATTTCTTAGATAATTGTTCTTTTTGAAGATATCTTGGAATTGAGAAAGCATTACAATATATAATATTTGCGACTAATTTTAAAGTAAAATTTTATTTCATGGGTGTAAAAATGAACGAAACTGAAAAAATTATATTACATTAAAATTGTTGTTTTTAGATATTATAAAATATTGAATGTTAATAGGTACGTAGAAGTATAATTCAATATTTATAATTTACTTTTCAATCAATACATAACAAATCTCTTATATATATGTTGTTACAATATATAATATTTGTTACTAATTTTAAAGGTGAATATTATTTAATGGGTTTAAAAATTACTCAAATTGAAAAATTGTTAGATGTTATTAGATAATTGGTCATATATATTCTTTACCGTCTTGGGTTATCATCTCATTGTCTCTAATTTGACAATGGCCTATAACTTTGGGTTCAAATCTTATTGTCTCCAGTTTGACAATACCTTATAACTGTTTGTTGTTTTTCTATTTACTAATGTATTCTAAGATGCATTGCAGATGTTGATCATCTTAATGTTTATTTTATATATTTAATTTATTTTATGATGAAAATATGAGAAATATAATATATGCACATCTCAGTTACGTCTAACAAAAGAATGATCGTATTGGATAAACTAGAATTCACTCCTTAGAGGTCGCATCTAAATAATGATGAGTGTTACGAAATCCTAATTCATTCTACCTTCTTATGGATTCCTTATCCCATCATAAAAAAGATTGTTAAGCCCATGGGTGAGGCCATAAATTTATTTAAAGGGAGAATTTGGAACATGAAAATTGATTGTGTAACATTCATTTTAATATAGTTAACCTGGAAGAAAAATTATCAGTACAAAAAGATCCCCATAAAATATATTATATTATACTTTCTTAATAAACAAATGGTGAATGGTAATTTAATTGGAAATTTACTTTCTCCAACAAGAGCCTCTTTAACGTGATTGATTTATAAACCTTTAATTTAGAAAGTTATGTCACTAAACTTCAATTTTGTTGCAATATTAAACCTTCGTGGCCTTTTGTTTACTATGATGTCAGCTAAGAAACTAATTGATCACATCTTATATTGTTTATTGCTATTCCGGTATACTAACATTCTATGTGATGAAAAATAGTCGGACTATAATTTTTGGCGGACTAAATGCGACAAAATAAGAGAAGGTGTATTTCAAAAATTTGTATAATTTTTTTACAATCATATGTTATAGTTAAAGAATAACTGTAAGTAACAAACGAGAAAATATATGTTGGTGAGCAATTCGTACACATTAATTAACATAAAAGGAGATGAAAGGGGTAATTTTTCCACTCACCGTGGAGTGGGCTCACCTCTAATTAAGTCTAAAAATAAACTTCAAACACTATTTAATATATTAAAAAAATAAAAAATAATCATATCGACCCTTATTATTATGTCTAATGATGTTTTCTAAATTAAAATCTTAAATTCGTTACTATTAGATATCATAAAATATAAACATTAATAGCTAAAATTATGATTCAATATTTATGATTTAATTTTTAATCGATATGTAACGGATCTCTTATATATGTTCTTGAGTTTCCTTATGCAATTCTAAAAAAACACATGACAATATTAAATAATTAAGCCTAATCTAATGAAATTAATATGGTCAAATCCGGACCCAAAAAAATGCCATTACTTGCTCTAACAAATTTTAAACTTGAAATGACCTTTAAACCAAAAGTAGACTTACATATTTAGAATATTGAAACTTCGATTGTAAATATAGAGATGATTATATTTTTGGATTACATCATATAGGTTTATAAAACGTGATCTAAGGATAAGATCACCGTAGTAAATGTACCGCATAGTTTTTCTTAGAATATATATTAAATTCAAATACCAAAGTAAACTTACCATATTTAAATAATAAAAAAGTGCAAATAAAAAAGAGATGAAACTAATAATAAAAAGTGCACGAGTATCACGCTACATACTGACAACAACCTTCATTCGCTAAAGCGTGGAAAGAAGCGCGCGGAGATTTTATCCGACGTGTATATGTATCAGCCTATAAGCAATCGAGAATCGGAGATTAAGACAAACTACTCAATCCGACGTGTAAATGTCTCAGCAATCGCAAAAACAAATTAAAACAATTAGAAAACTAACCAAAACAGAGAAGAGGCTTCCACGTCTCTTCGTTTACCTTCCTATATATTTGCAGGCAACGAAGACTTTAACAGATAGACATCCTGATTTCCATATTTTTTTATTTAGTAAATCCAATTTTCTCAACTTTAATTGTCAACCCTCTTCTCCAAATACACCAAACTAGCTTGTTTAAATTGCATAAACGGTTCTGCAATCTGCATTATCTAGAGATTCATTGTACATTGAGGAGGTTACACTAGAAGTGGGTTCTGTTTATCAGAGGTTTTTATCCAAGTTCTGAACAGAATTGAATCTTGGGCAGTTTCTGATTTCCACCATTTTTGCTTTGCGGAAGAAGATAAGGAGTTTTAGAGAAAAGGGTATTTAGCCTCTTTCCCAATTTGGTTTTCTTTTTTATGAATGATTTCTGAATCTGAATGGTTTGGTTTCAGTATATTTTTACTTTAATCTGTGTGTTATTGTCTAATGTTTGGGGGGTCTATCTTTTGGGAAGTAAATGATTTTAGGGGATAATGTCAATTTCTTGATTATATCCATATGATTAGTTACTGTTGAGATTTATCCACGTCTGTTCTTATGAGTTGATGGATTATTAGTAATTGCTTTTGGAAGATTTTGGTTCTTAATCTTTAAGCAGCTAATATTTGAAAAATCCAAAAGAAAAAAGGAATGAATGTGCGTCTATATTTCCTGGATCTGATCAAAGTTTAAGACATAATTGTGCACCTTAATGCTATGTCCTCTGTCTGCTTAAAACATTAAGATATTTATGCAAACTACAGTCAATTTCTCAGACTCTTTTACATTGCTATTATAAATATTGTTCTGATCTGTTGGGCAAATTTTGAATGTTGTAATGATTGTTTATCTAGCATAGATCTAATTGCTGGAAAGTTAGATTGTCTAATCCATTTGTAACGGACGGAAAGTGGACTAATCGAACGACGGTTCTTGTTTAATTGTCGGTATTTTAGCTGATTAGTACCTCGAGCTTATATAGATGTCTTCTCTCTACCTTTTGTGTGTAGAAAAATTAGCTTAGATACGTACTGCTAGGAATGATGGACAACACTTATGACGGTTGTGCAGTAGTTACAAAGAACAGTGTTCCAAAGCCACCTCCATTGCCTAGATCAGCCAAAACCAGTTATCAACTGACGGGATTGGTAACAAACAGACCTTCCTCAAGTGGATACAGCAGCGTTTCTACTGCTACTAGAGACGTTTGGGATCTACTCTTCGACAGAGGCCATAAAGCAGATGTTACTATCACTACAGATGGCGGTGGGATTGTGTATGCACACGCCAATGTACTCGTAAGTTTATCTGCCGTTTTTATATTTCCGGTCATTTACATTCACATCTTGTTCATAATTTGCTTCTAACAGACTCAACGTTGAACACATAAGGACCTTCAATTGGTAAATGAACATTAATGGATTGTATGTAATAGCTTATGAAGTTAAATTCAAATAGTTCTCTCATTGGATGTCTCCAACAGGGAATGGCTTCTCCAGTGATAAAGGGGATGTTGAATCAATCAAAGAGGTCTGGTCGACCAAGAGGGATAATTATCCGTGGAGTTCCACACGACGCAGTTCGAGTTTTCATTCGATTCTTGTATTCTTCGCGGTAACTATTTTGCCCGAATTCTTTTATTTTTCGAATGTTTTGGAGTCTTCAATTTTTATTTGTAAGCTTTACATTTTACTAGGCAGTCGTACGAAATAAGAAGTCTACGTCACATAATCTATGTGTTTCACATATTCTGAGACTACTTAAGCTACATTTGACATTATGAATTTGTATGTACTAATTTAGTCAGATTAGACCGTAGTGAATTAGATTATTAATATTGACATATGTTTGGTGGAAGATTGAATGAGAAAAGTAAACAACGTAAGAGGTTTATTATATTTTGATTGAAAAATAAATTATAAATATTGCATTATAGTCATGGTTTTTAAAATTCCATATGTTTTATCTTCTAATAAAAACATTAAATACTTTATAATATCTAATATCAACTATTTTAATGTGCAAAAGTAATATCAACAATTTTTCAAATTTCATATATTGTATTTACAACCATAATATATAATTACTTGAATAAAAGAGTTATTATCTATTCTCAAACTCTAGTATAATTTTATCTTCAAAAATTCTATTATACAATATTGTTTAGTTTTAAATTTTATCGGCATTTTAGTTTTACATTTTATTATCTCAAAATAGAAATCTAAATTTTATTAGTCTATGCTTTGTAATGCTCACTGTTATTTAGTCCAGTCTAGTCCCTACCAGTACTGTACTAATTAGTTAGAACAGTGTTTGTCTTACTAAATTGCACTACTGTACTAATTAGTTGGAAGTCAATATCATGCCTTTTAGTACGGGCTGCCAATGAAGCTTAAACCATAGGGTAAAAGATGAGTTTATTCGCGGTCTACATTGCTATTTTGTGTTAGATTGTTAGTCACGGCATTGATTATCGTCGTTACTGATATGTAGCTACGAGAAAGAAGACATGGAAGACTTCGTATTGCATTTGTTAGTTCTCTCGCACGTATATATGGTTCCACACCTAAAAAGGGAATGTGAAAGACAGCTAGAGCAGGGTTTACTGAACACAGAGAACGTAATGGACATCTTCCAGCTTGCATTACTATGCGACGCACCCCGGCTGAGCTTTATTTGCCATCGGATGATCCTGAAAAACTATAAAGCCGTCTCTTCGACCGACGGATGGCAAGCGATGAAGCTAAGCCACCCGATTCTTGAAAAAGGACTTTTGGTGTCAGCCATTGATGAAGACAATGTAAGTGTTGTAAAGATGCTATTTTGTGTTTATTTTGGAGAAATCGTATTGGATAGACCATCCATATAAAAAAATATATTTAAATATTTGTCATGTTTAATAAAAATGGTCTTTTTATAGGAAGAAACACTAAGTTATCACTTATTATACTAAAATCTAAAAATTTGTATGCTAGACCTGCTCTAGCATTCTCACGTTAAGGTTAACGTTCGAAAACATGCTGCTAAAATATTTTGGTTACACCATGTTATAACAGACAATGTTCAGCAGGAAAATTTCAAATACAATGAGCAATTTAGCATTTTTCAACTGTAAAATTTTGTTAAAACACACCATGATTCTTCAGAAGTCTACTCATGAAAACCTCTCTTTATTTTGTTGATTTTTCAGAGGCAACAGGAGAGAACAAGGAAAGCAAGTGAGAGGAAGATATATCTACAGTTATTTGAAGCAATGGAGGCTCTTGTTCATATATGTAGAGATGGTTGCCGAACCATCGGTCCACACGATAAGGACTTTAATGTGAACCAACCGCCTTGTAAATACGAAGCCTGTAAGGTATTGGAATCGCTGGTCCGTCATTTTGCCGGCTGCAAGTTGAGAGTCCCTGGCGGATGCGTCCATTGTAAAAGAATGTGGCAGCTATTTGAGTTGCATTCTTTTCTCTGTTCTAATTCTGATCTCTGCAGAGTTCCTTTATGCAGGTAATAAAATTAAATCAATAGATGTTTTTAATAGCTTAGAGATGGGATTTTATATCACTATCAAGTATCATCTACGTGATGATGTAATTTTTCAGGAATTTCAAGGAGAGAATTGGGAAACAGAACAAGAAGGATGAGATTAAATGGAAAATATTGGCGAAGAAGATATTGAGAACAAAGGGTATAGCACGAGGAACACCCTTATTTTTGTCAACAATTACAGTTTCATCATGAGATAAATACAGCCTGCATATTATCCTCCAAAACAGAGCGTTCTCCGGTAACCTGAACTGTCTCCAGAAAGGATCATCGGAATATGGAAGAATCGTACGTATCAGATAAGGATCTCGTGTATGGAAATAACAACTGCCAACATCAATCAACTGCCAAATGGGATGGTCTGAAACAATGTTGTGTCCTTAATCGAGAAACACCGTGGGTTTGCTGCTGTGGTGGCTGCGATCTTCTCCGGGATCCGATCGGCTGTAAGAAAACTTCTTATAGATAGCGAAAATACAGCCGAGGCAAGGACTAAGCTGGTGGAGATGACAGTGAGCGTGGAGATAAAGATAGTGGATGGCTTGTCAGGTTTGATAGCTAGGGATTTGTATATCCATTCGATTTTTGTATACCAATATATGTAGTAATGAACCAGATAACTTTTGGCCAAAATCTTTATTTTGTTATCTTAATTACATCAACTCTAGTTTAGTTTTAATAATTATACACAAATCTTTTGTAATTGAACCATTATTTGTAGAAATGATGAACCTGTTTGGTTCTGATCTTTGGGAAGTGATGAGCTTCAGAGATGATGAACCTTTTTGGTTCTGATCTGTTATTGAAGATAAATTATGTTTGTTTACAATGAGGGATGATGTATATATACCAGTGATTCTAACGGTTGCCTATGATCTCCTATGAATCCAACGGATGCCTACTTGTAGCCTGAAATCGTTTTTTACCAGAAATGGTTAGACATCTACTGTGTTTGGGAAAGTCTCTGTTCTACTTCCCTCTTTTGCCTATGATGAAGATTTTCTTCTGAGGCTGCAGCTTTTCCTTCTTCAACATTATTGTTCTGAGCTGTGTTACAATGTTATCCCAACTAGATATGTCATTACTATGCTACTTTTAAGATAATAACAGTACTTCTATTCTTAACACATAGGTGTTAAGAAGTGATTATGTCCGGTATTTTAATTTGGTATGAGAGCATGGAGGACGGTGCTTCTCTTTCTCCTCCTCTATAGGTGATGGCTCCTCCCTCTTCTACTTCTATTCCTCTTTAGATGCCCTTTCCCAGCGTGCTTCCCGAGCTGGCTTCCCTTTAAAATGGAAATGAGAGGTCTTATTTATAGGAAAAATACTCTTCTGCCCAGATAGGTTTGACAGGATTTCTCATTACAGTGATTTTTTACAGGGTCTGGATGCACTTGGGGGTTTTTCTTTCAAGTTTTCAAAAGTTACGGAGATAATGATAGGAAAAAAGAGACGAGAAAATGTTTTGTGTAAAATTTTACATGGATTCAGTCTTTTTTTTAAGAAAAAGTACAGGGACACTTCTAAAGTTTGTTAAAAAGATAAAAACATTACATGTACTTTCACAAAAGACACAAACATCCATTGATATTTTATTTTATAGACAAGAAACCTCAAAATCATTAATTTTTTTAACGGCGTTAAATTTTCTTTTCAATACCAAAAATACCTTTATTAAAGGGTTTTACTGATGGGTTCCGGGTTATATCCAATCCATCTGATATGACCCGAAGAAGAGGGGAGAAACATCATCTCTTTTGAGACCTCACTTTATCTAAATGGAATTTCTGATAAAAGTTTATATATATATTTTTTAGCTATATCTGAAGAGCAAAGAAGATGAAGCACGAAGAAGGATTTTCATATAAATTATTTTGGTTATTTTCAGTTTTGTTAAAATAATTTCAAAACAACTTTTAAGGATTATCAAATAAATTGTTTTGATTTTTACGATTTTTGGTTCAAATATTTTTTAAAAAATTTCTAAGGATCGTAAAATTAATTGTTCATCAATTAATTTAAAGTTTAAATTCGGTACAATTTTAAATTCGAACATTAGTTATTATCTCTCTTATGGAAATTAATTTGGTCTTAAAATGTAAAATGTTATATGTGTGTGTAACTTATGTGAATATTTACTAGCCCAAATGAAGGAAAATATTTGACAGAATTACATATGTTTCTGTGGTAGTAGATATGTGATGATTATTTGATTTTATATGTGAACAATAAATCAGCCCAAATGAAGGTTTTTTTTTTACATGTTATTTATCATCAGTGTTTGATTACTACACCAAGATATCACTTACAAGTTAATATTTTTTGTCAAAGTCGTAATATTAATGAAGTACCCAGTGTCTTGAGATGGGGTTTACGTTTGTTTGAATTTATTATTGTTATTTGAGATTTATGTAAGCTTGTAAGTTGGTTAATTATTCTGTATTAAGTTATTACTCAAGCTAATGCCAACATCATGTAAATAAAGTATTAAATGGCTCAAACTTCAAGTCTTAGAAAGATAATCTCTTGATAGTTCTTGGAGTCATCGATCTCGATTTTGCGTTAAAGACCGATTCTCATGCATCACTTACGGATAAGAGTACCTCTGATGATAAGTGGGAGGTGGAAAGGTGGAGGAAATCAAATCGCATGTGTATGCTGATCATGAAGAAGGCCATTCTAGAAGCATTCATGGGCACTATATTTGAAAAGATAACTACAACTAAGGATTTCCTTGCAGACATTGAAAATAGGTTTATCAAGAACGAAAAAGTAAAAATTGGTACGTTCTTGTCAGACCTAATTTCAAAAGGTATAAAGGTAAAAGTAATGTCAAGGAATATACTGTCGAAATGTCTCACATTGTTTCAAGGTTGAAAACACTAAGGCTTGAACTCTCTGAGGACTTGCTTGTGTATTTGGTTTTGATATCACTTCCGGCACAGTTTAGCCAGTTTAAGGTGAACTATAATTGTCAGAAAGATACTTGATCTCTCAATGAGCTCATCTCACACTGTGTTCAGAAAGAGGAAAGAATGAAACATGATAAGACAGAAGTGCTTGCCTAGCCTCTACCGCTAAGGATAAGGGCAGGGAAAACAGAAGAAAAAATGATAAGGTTGCTGCGGATACAACACTGCATAAGAAACAACAAAAGAAACTGGTAAACTCGAAAGATAATGGTTGTTTCTTCTATGGAGCTGAATGGAATATGAAGAAGCAATGCACCCACTATCACGCTTGATGTGTTAAGAAATGTGTGCTTCTTTAATTGTTTTGCTCTAAGGTTAATTCAAGTTCAGTTGCTAGACACATGTGGTGGATAGATTATGTTACAATAACTCACGTCAGTGTGTCTACACAGGGTTACTTCACTTGTCGAAGGCCAAGTGATGTTGAAAGATACATTTATGTGGGAAATGACAAGACAGTTGAAATTGAGGTACTAAGAAAATTTAGATTATTGTTAAATACTAGATTTTATTTGAATCATAATGAAATATTTATTGTACAGTCTTTTATATGGAATTTGATTTTTGTCTCTGTTTAACACAAAATTGGTTATGTTTGTTCATTTGGAGATGAAAACTATGGCTTGTTTCGTGATTCAAATTCAATTGGTTCCAGTTATTTGTTAGGTTACGATAATCTTTATTTACTTGATACAATTGTTTGAACTAGAGAATCCCTGCAAGTAAGTACACGATGTACTAAAAGAAAATTAACCAGTGAGAATTCGACTACGTTATGGCACAATAGATTGGGTCATATCTCCAGATGGAGAATAGAGAGATTTATGTCAGATAAATTTTTTGGTCCCTTAGATTTCACAGATTTTGGCGTTTGTGTTAATTGCATAAAGGGTAAACAAACCGATAAAGGAGATTTGAAGGCAACATGACTTAGGACGTCTTAGAACTTATTCATATAGATATTTGTGGGCCATTCTCTTCGATCGCTTGGAATGACCAACAGTACTTTATAACGTTCAAATACGATTATTCTAGATATGGCTACATATATCTCATTCATGAAACGTCACAGTCATTGGACATGTTCAAAAAATTTTAAGGTTGAAGTTGAGAATCAACTCAACAAAAGGATTAAGAGCGTCAGATCTAACTGTGGTGGTGAGTACTAAGGCAGATATGATGGTTCAAGTGAACAACGTCTAAGGCATTTAGACGTTTGGGGATGTACAGCTAAGGTAAGGCCATATAGGCCTAATGAAAAGAAATTGGACTTACAGACTGTGAGTTGCTATTTTGTTGGATACTCTGAAAGATCCACGGGGTACAAGTTTTATGATCCGACAACTTGTTTTTTTAGACGGGAATTACAGGGGGGGTTATGGTTAGGGATTTTGTCCATCAGGAGGAATATGTTGATATTCCCACAGGTGTTATTAACATTGATCAGGATTGTGTTCCAGACCTTGTTCATGACACAATACAAGACAATATCAAATATCCTCACACTCAAGAGATTGTTTTAGAAGAACAAACTCTAAAACATCAAGAAATTATGCCATTAAGTACATCCACTAAAGAGAGAAGAAGTGCAGTGCCAGATGATTACATTGTATTTCTCCAAGAGCATGAGGTTGACATTGGTGTGATGGAAGATGATCCAATCAACTTCCGTCAAGCCATGAAAAACTCTAACTCTCAAAATTGGATCGATGCCGTGAATGAGGAAATTAAGTCCATGAACGACAATGATTTGTGGGATCTTGTTCCATTACCAGAAAGTGTGAAACTCATTGGTTGCAAATGGATTTTTAAGACCAAGAGGGATTTAAAAGGTAATGTGGAAAGATACAAGGCTCTTCTTGTCGCAAAGAGCTTTACACAAAAAGAAGATATAGACTATAAAGAGACTTTCTCTCCGGTTTCTACGAAAGTCTCTTTCAGGATTAGAATGGTATTAGTGGCACATTTCAATCTCGAGCTGCATCAGATGGATGTAAAGACAATGTTTCTCAATGGTGACATTGAAGAGACGATCTATTTGGTGCAACCAGAAAACTTGTGTCGGGAGACCCAAAGAATATGGTTTGTAAACTTAAGAAATCCATCTATAGACTCAAGCAGGCATCTCGACAATGGTATTTTAAGTTTCATCAAGTGATCATCTCATTCGATTTTGAGATGAATTTAGTCGATGATTTTATGTGCAATAAGTTCTGTGGGAGCAAGCATATTTTTTCTGATTTTATATGTGGATGACATTTTGCTTGCCAGCAACGACATAAGCTTATTGCACGACACCAAGAGGTTTCTATCTAAGAATTTTGAGATGAAAGATCTTGATGAAACCTCTTTTGTATTAGAGATCCAAATACACTGAGATCGTTCTCAAGGTATTTTTGGATTATCATAAAAAAGCGCTATATCGAAAAGGTCCTTAAAAGATATGGCATGTAAGATTGTAAATCAGGTGATACCCCTGTAACTAAGAGACACAAGTTTGGTCTCAATCAGTGCTCTAAAAAATGATTTTGAGGAAAATGAAATGTAGAAGATTTCTTATGCCTCAATAGTAGGAAGTCTGATGTATGCTCAGGTTTCTACACGTCTGCATATTGCGTACATGACTGAGATGTTGGGCAAGTATTTAAGCAATTTACTCATAGACCATTGGAAAGCAGCTAAATGGGTCTTGTGTATTTAAAGAGAACAAAATACTTCCTGCTCACATATCGGAGGTTAGATCAGATTGAGATCGTTGGATATACTGACTTCAATTTTTCTTGATGACAAGATAGAATGTTATGAGGCACCCAATCACAGAATATGATTGTGAAATATTGTCACAGGGCTACAGATAATGGATGGAATTGAGAGACCACTCAAGTTATTTTATGATAATAAGTCAGCTGCCCTCTATTTTAATAACAACAGGAGCTCGACAAAGTCAAGGTACATAGACTTCAAGTTCCTGATTGTTAAGGAAAGAGTTCAGAGTGGACAGTTGTCTATAGAGCACGTTGGAACAAACTCCATTTCCAGATCCGCTTATTAAGGGGTTGGCACCTAAACCGATTCATGAGCACACTGCTTTTATATGAGTTATATCTGTTGACGATATTCAGTTTTAGTAGGAGTTTATTCTTTTGGATGCTCTTCTTTATAGACATATTTTTAGTTATTTCAGTTTATGGATATTTTAAGGTTATTTTATGCAGAAATAAATTTTTTGGTATTCACACTCTGATTTAAGTATGGTTTGATCTCACTAAGGTTTACGGATGACCAGTTCTAAATAGGCATGTTAAGATCACATTACATGAAATTTTTATGCTATACATCCACATTATAATCCATGTCATACAGTTGTATTGATATACATGACCATTGATGGGTTGATATACGTAACAGATGCTGCTTTGATCCTATGTCGGTATGATTGATGGATCATATTAGTTTTACGTTTCGGTAATGACATCAAAGTTGTACGCATTCAGTTATTTTTGACAAAACATAATTATAAGGTTTAACACATAGTCCAAGTGGGAGATTGTTGGATCCTTAATCCAACGTTGGACTTATGTATAAAATAATTATGTGTTGCAGACTGTCAAATAAAGTTAAACACAATTAGAAGTGATCTATTAAGATTTAGATAATTGAGATTTTGATTCATCTGATAGGTTGTGTGTACCCTTTAATGTATAGAGATTTTAGGGTAATTTCTATTTTTATGATGGGATAAAATAGAAATTCTAAAATATGTATTATCTATAATTGGTTATGCTCCCCAGGTTACATGATAACAGGAAACCATTATATTCTCCCTAATATCCAATCGTTGGAGAGAAAACGGTGAGGCGTAATCAAATGGGTCTCTCACATAGAGAATAATGTAGATCTGGAGGGCTAACAACTTGGCTCTAAACAACGATCTATCGTCATGGATTCAGGTACGCTTCCACTCTATATTGATTTGATTCTTAGTGTGTTCAACATAAGATCTTAGAATTTTGTTGAGATATGGTTTATATCGAATGTGATTTTGAATCTAACAAACTCATTCATCTATTGGAGTTAAAACTTGTTTAGGACCATTAAATGTTTAGGAAAACGAACGAAATGTGTCAAAAACCCACAAGAAATATAACCAAGTGCCTTCACCAAGAGTTTGACTACGCTCATGAAGAAAATTAGGGTAAAAATCCACAAGAAATATATTGTGAATTCGTGTAAGGAAAATTCGTGAGAGAGAGATTGGACGAAAGTACCACAGCCTATTCCTCTCTCTTTCCTTTCTTTACACCTGAAAGATTGCATTTTTAGGGCACTTTGGAGTCCTTTCTAATAGAAATCAGGGAAAGGTATACAAAGTAAATAGTTTTTCAGCAATTCGGGTCCTTTTGAGTCAGGTGTGGGACTTTCTAAAGGAATTTGGGTCGGGTATGGGTTTTGTGAAGGGTAAAACATCTAAGGTTATTTTGTCCTTTTTATTCTAAAATTAAACTATTTATAACAGATTAGACGTATTTGTCTTTCCTGAAACTACAATGGGTGTTGTGTCTTTTAAACAAAACTCAAGGAGTATCCGTGTACTTTTATCTCTTATTTATTACATGGACCTATATTTATAAGCCTTTTTTTAAGATATTGATAATTAATAAAAAAGGTAGAGTCTCTTGTTATTCTCGGAGACCAGGCCATACTCCCCATACATTTTAGGTAATGCCATCATCAATCGTAACCGTCTGATCCCTCATATAGCTCTGATTTCTCTCATCCCATTTTCCCACGGTGGAGATCTACTCACTGTCTCTTGATTGGTTCTCCTTCATTCACGTGGCTTGGTGAAGATTTTACACCTGTTCATTTGCCCCGCCATTACACTCAACGAAATTTCATTCTATGTGGTGTAATGATTATGCTTCACGCGTGCCTCGGTAGAAGGTTAATTGATTGAACCTTTTGCCTTTTCGATGTTTATTAAACCCTGCAAGCACTAATAAAATACAAGAAATATGTTTATTAAATATAGAAAACATATATTGTCATCTTTTTGTTTCTCGTTATTACCGACACACTCCTAGGAAATGACACTACATCATCTACTTTAGTTGTTATACATTCTCGTTCTCACTTATTGATGCAAAGCGGGTTCATCATAATCCCCTATTTGGCTTGACACGCCATATATTCCTTTCTCCTGTACCAGCTATCAATTCCCTACTTGCCCGTTTCAAACGGCAGCTGATGCCATCATTTTTTTTACTGTCATTGAATGTCTGCGACTAGCTTTTCCACTCACATATTTTCAAAGTAAGTAACATTTTACTCTCTTTTCAAATCCATCAATTCTATTGCATTTTTTTCACATCCGTAGCCTACAAGAGGCCTTCTTCTTCCTCATTCTTCATTTACTCTCACTTTGCCCTCTGTAAGTTTTCTTTTCCTCCTCCATTCTTATTCTCTTTTTTTCTTATGCCGTTTTTCTTTCTTCTCGTGCGTTTTTCATTAGCCATGAATGACGAGGGAGAGTTAAAGGTCATTGTACCTTTAGTTAGGAACCAGGATGAATCTCACCGCTTTATGGACCATCATCGAGATGCATTCCCCTCGAGTGTCATTTGTGCCTTCGGGATGGGATACTTAAAGAGAATGGTGTTTCTCCCATTGTTTCTCTTGAAATAGTTATGTATGCCCACAATACTGCTAGTAGTTCTTCTATCCATCTTCATTTCACTAACTCCAATCATTTCTTTAAACTGTCAAGTACGATTCGATTCGATCTTTCTACTTGCTCCTTTCCCTATGCATAGTAGGGAGTGGAGAATTGGTTAGTAATCTCCAGCTCTTCGCAGAAATTTTTTGCCATTTTTCCTATTGTCCGAAACAAGTGTCTTTGGTATGCCGAATCTGTAATGATATTCTTCCACATAAATCAATTTACTTCTTCTTCTCGTATTCTCATGAAAGCTTTGGCCTCAATCAATTTGGTGAAGTAGTCCATTGCTACCAAAAAGAAACGTTTCTAGGTAGGTGCTATTGGAAGCAGACCAACGATGTCAAGCGCCCGTTTCATGAAGGGCCACAAGATTGTTATTATTTTCAGCTCACCAAGAGCCATCCTAGCGACTGGAGCAAAACGCTAGCATCTTCATAGCCCTTCATATAATGTTTGGCGTCTTGAAAGATTTTGGGCCAGTAGTACTCCTCGTTTAGAACTTTGTGGGCTAGTGATATTCTTCCAGTATGATTGCTGCATATCCCATCATGAATTTCAGCCAAAACATATTATGTCTCCTCTTCCTTTAAGCACTTTAAGTATGGTCGTGTAAAAGATTTTCTATACAATAATCCATTTATCAATGTGTGCTTGGTACTCTGTTGTTGTACTTTTTTAGCATCGAGTTTGGCCTCTAAAAGTATTCCTTTTGCAAGGTAACCAGTTATGTCATCTTGCCAGATGGGCTCTCTTTCTACTTTCACACCAGCCACGTCGTTCCACGAGAGCGAGACAATCGACTTTTCCAGAAATTTCACAAGGTCGTTTCTTTTGTATGAGAATTGTAATGATGATCCTAAGTTCGCCAATGCGTCAGCATGTCCATTCTCAGTTCTTGGGATCTTCTGAATTTTGTAGCTTTACAACGTGCTTAGTAAGCTTGTCACTCGTTGCAGATAGCTCACCATCCTTTTATGTTTCGCTACATATCTCCTATGATGTGTTTCACAATCAACATGGAATCATAGAATATTTTTACATATAATACCTCATATTCCCATAGCAGAGATACTCCCACGATTAGCACTTCATATTTTGCTTCGTTGTTTGACACGTGGAACCCGAAGGAGATAGAATGTTGTAACGTCTATTCGAATGGTGTTCGTACCACTACTCCTGCTCCTTCTCCTTTACTATTTGAAGAACCATCGACATACAGTTTCCAATATCTGTTTTCAACTTTTTCTTGAGGCTTCTAGTTAGCTCAATCTCTAGTGAAATCTGTAATAAAATATGCTAGTGCATGCCCCTTAATGGAAGTTATGGGTTCATAGTGAATTTTGTACTAGCTTAACTCGATTGACCACTTCGCCATCCTCCTGCTTACCTCTAGAGAGTGTAGGATACTTTTAACAGGTGAGTCTGTTAACTCTTTGATGTTATGTGCTTGCAAATATGGTCTCAGCTTTCGTGCAGCAGTTATAAAATGTCAAAACTAATTTCTCCATCCGTTTGTATCTCGTTTCAATTGCCACTAGGCTTTTGCTTATAAAATATATAGAATTCTGCTTTCTTTCTTCCTCCCTGATGTGTACAGCACTAGAGGCTACTTCAGAAATGGTATCATATAGTAGGAGTTGTTCACCCGGTACTGGTTTAGAGAGCATAGAGAGGGTTATCAGATATTCTTTGACTCTGCTAAGAGCCTCCTCACATTTCTCGTTTCATCTGTCCATAGAGTTTTTTCTTGATTTGAATCTGTTCAGGGAGGTTAATCTTCCTGTCAACCCCTGCATCACTTTCTAGTTCTTTGGAGATTTCATCTCCATGATTTCCTTTACTTGGTCTGGATTTACTTCTATCCCTCGCTGTGTCACCAAATGTCCGAGAAACTTTCCTGCAGCTACCCCGAACGTGTATTTTTCTGGATTCAGGTCTGTCCCAGGGTATCATTGTAGGGGGATTAAATTTTGAAGATCATGAACTTGGTCATGTAGTTAAAGGTTTATCCGTTCACTGAGAGAATGAAGTTCTTTGCAGCCTTTGCTCTACCATTGACATGTTCTCCAAGGTCGCCCGATATAAAATGTTAACTGCACTCCCGTCGTCGACCAAGACTCTCCTCTGTAAGCATTTACTGACTTGTATTGAAATGACAAGAGTATCTTTGTGACACTCGTCCTGCTTTAAATCTTGGTCATCAAATATCAGCGCGGGGTTTCCGCTGAAACGCAAGGGCCCTTCTAGGCGTTTCTCTAGTATCTGCTTCTTATATACATTTTTCCTTCCTTAATAATTGTCCCTTCCTATTCTATAAGTGCAATAACCGTGTTGATGATATAGAAAGGTTGTTTCCCATTGTCATGCTTGTCCTCCCTGTGATTATCCTTTTCAACCTCTCATTTTTGTTCTTCTTTTTTCACAAATTGACAGATATACCCGTCTTTAATCAGATTTTCGATGTAGTCTTTAAGCTGCAAATAATCCTCTGTGTAATTCCCTATGTTCTTGTGGAAGGAGTAGTACTTGTCTATATCTTTGAAATGTGGTTCATTTGTGTGTGGGGATGGTCTCTACAGCCAAGGCTTTTCTTTGATCATTTTCAGGATTTGGTTTACCGGAATGGTCAACGGTGTGTAAACCTTATCCCTTGGGTCTATTCTGTCTAAGTCTCATCTTTGGTACCTCATTCTTTCCTGCTTGTAATTCCTTCTGTCATCTCATTCCATTCTGTCAGCCTTTTTCCTTACGAATCTCGAACTCTTTTCCCACTTCCTTTATTCCTCAGCCTTCTGTTTAGTCACTTTTAGTAGGCTTTTTTTCTCCTCTTCAATAGTAATGTAGGCTTGTACCTGCTGAAAGGTTTCTGCCATGGACAGGGGTTTCATCTTGGATAGATCTTCGAATAAGTGTGAGTTTGGGCCTAATCCCCGCTTGAAGGCCAGTCTGGAAATTCAATCATTGCAATTTTTTACTTTTTCGATTTCATCCTTAAATTTGTGGGTGTATTCACATAACGACTCCCCTCTCTTGGAGAAAATCGTCAATAGATATTATGTGTCTTCCATGAGCGCTCGATAGGTAGAGTGATCGAATGCATTGGGGGGACTTATCCCATTTTAGAGTTGTCTCGTCCAGGCTGGTGGGGAACATCCTGCACATAAGTTTATCATCAGGCTGATACAGCGTCATTACTTATTTGAACCACCAGAGGTGGTCTACATCATTACTTGCCACGAACTATTTAGGCACATGTGCCATAAGGATTTCGGGGCTAAATGGAGTATGTGTTGTTGGATCGAGTTTTAAAAAATTGAAAAAAATTAATTATCCCTTTACGGTTCGTGGGCGGAATATAAAACATTTTGAAAAATAAATATTTAGTCATGGTACAATCTCGCGTTCCTCGTAATGGAGAATTTCTGAATTGTCAGGATCCAATTTACTGTCTCGCATTTCTCATTCTTGACATTCGCAGAACTTCAATTGATCTTCACACCAACAACCACTCATAGGATTCAAAACTATGTCTTGCAAGAGTATTGTTAGGAATAGAGTATGGGCTCTCCAAACAATTGAGGAAGAAAAAATATTTTTTTCTCTTCTTCCTATTGATTTTCGGCGGCAACTGTAGGGAGGGGTGACAAAAATTGATTAATTTGAACATTAATTTTGTCTTCAGTAATTTAGTGATGACATCCATCACATATGGGTTCAGAAAGTGTACCTTAGTCCAAAACACATTTTTGGTCCAATTGCTACCATTTCTCATTTCTGTCTTTGCGAGCTACTTCTATGACTAAATGGACTCACATGAATAAAGCTACAGAATTCAAATACCTAGCTTCATAAATTCTCGACTCAATTATAAGTCTGATGCCGAAATAACTCTCGACTCATGCGCGCTACATTTTCTATTGGTGCAAATAAACATCTTTATTTTATAGTCCACAGTATATTTTACGATGTTATCGTTCGTGAATATCAATAACAAGAGTTGGATGTTAAATTACCGTTTACCCATTCCAGTTATTATTTCATTAACTCATTTATTGACTGTGGATAAGAAAAACATATCAGTTAAGTGTTTCGTACAGTTCACAATGTCTTATTCAATGACTCATGTCATCGAGTATCAGGCCCGATTTATTTATTCACACACTCATTAATTAAGTATAAGGTGATATTGTTACTATTGTAATCTTACCACGAATTTCATATCTATGAATCACATAACTTCAACATAGTTAAGTTACGATCCTAACACTCGAGATATTGTCTGAAAATTCGAACTCACTCATTTGGCGTATCAAATATCGCTACTAACTAGGTCAAGTTTAATACTCACCTCAGGATTAAGGTAATTTTAAAAATACTCTTACGGTGTAACAATTAGATTTAGAGCTAGATAAACAGTTTTGCTCGAAACTAATTTGTTACTGGTCTATTCAACATGTTTCATAACATATCTAAGTTAACTGTTATTGTCTCCCCTCCTATGCTCTAAGACAGGCATCCTTTGGTTCAACCTAAACCCAACAGTCGTAATCAGACTCGATTGCCCCATCGATCCAAAGGCTGCAAATAATATTCTGAACTATTTTAGAAAAGTTTGTCTGGAAGACCCCTCTGTCTTTACTCTTCTTACGTTGGTAATAGTTCCGTGACTTAAGTAAATTATAAACACGCCTTAATTAAAGGAAAACTTTCATTTATTCATAAAATTTAGTAATACATAAATGTTAGAGAAATAACTAAATACTTATAAATAGTTATTACACCCTATTTTATAGACACAATTCCAACAAACTCCCACTTAAACTAAAGTAGGCGTGTACAATCTTATATCATCATGCCCTCCAGATGACCATTAAAGATTTTACTGCTTAAAGTCTTCATGAATGTATCTGTCACGTTGTTGACCTTCGATGTGTGTGATACTACAATATCTCCACGCTAAACAATCTCTCTGATGAGATGATACTTTCGTTTGATGTGTTTGGATATTTTGTGGCTCCACGTTTCCTTTGAGTTTACTGTAGCCCCACTATTATCGCAATAAAGTGCCATGAAATTATCATCATCTGAAATGACATCTAGAGTCTTCAAGAACTTTCTAAGCAGACAACCTCATTTGCAGGTTCACATGCCGCCACACACCCAGCTTCCACGGTAGAATCAGCAATGCAAGATTGCTTGATACTTCTCCATATTACTGCTCCACCATTCAAGATGAACACTCATCCTGAAGTGGACCACCTTGAATCCTTTCCTACTTGGAAATCAGAGTCAGTATAACCCACCATATTCAAGACAGTACCTGAATGCATAAGCATATGGCTCCTCGTTATCCTAAGATACTTGAGGATATGCTTGACGACATTCCAATGCTCGAGCCCAAGATTAGATTTGAAACGATACACCACACCCATGACGTAGCAAATATATGGCCTAAGGCAAAGCATACATGAGACTTCCTACGGCTGAGGCACATAAAACCTTTCACATGTCTTCCTCTTTTTGAGGAGTCTTGGGAGACTGCTTTTTAGAGACGCTGACTCCATGCCTAAAGGGAATATATCCCCTCTTTGAGCTTACATACTGAAGCGATCCATCATCTTATCAATATAAGATGCTTGAGACAGTGATGATTTTTTGTTCTTCTTATCTCAAAATTTGTGAATGCCTAAGACAAATGCAGCTTCTCCAAGATCCTTCATATCAAATTACTTTGCAAGCTAAATCTTGACATTGGATAATTTTCTTACATCATTTTAAATGAGTAGAATATCGTGCACATATAAGACTAGAAAAATCACTTTCCCTTCATGTATCAGCTTATACACACAGGGTTTGTCCACTAACTATTCAAAATCAAAGTTCTTGATAGTTTCATCGAATCTAATATTCCACGATCGGGGCACTTTCTTAAGTCCATAAATCAGCTTTAGCAGTTCATAAACTTTTCCCTCTCGGCCTTTCTCCAAGAACTCGTCTCGTTTAGCCATATAAATGCGCTCTTCAAAATTGCCATTCAGAAATGTAGTCTTAACGTCCATCTGCCAGATTCCATAATCGAGGGCAGCAGTAATGGATATGAGGATTAAAATGGACTTAAGTATGGCCACCAGCGAGAAGGTATCCTCGTAGTTAATACCTTCCTTTTGAGTGTACACCTTGGCTACTAGCCTAGCTATAAATGTCTCTACATTCCCATCCAGGCCTCTATTTTTCTTATAAATTCATTCACTCTACAAGTTTTATCTCTTTAGGATGATGTACAAGTTTCCCAACTCCGTTCAAGTATATCGATTGTATCTCAATGTTCATGGCTTCTTGCCATAGGTTTACTTCAAAACCAACCATGGCATGCGAGTAGGAAAAATGTTCACCATGATCCTTATCTGAGACTCTTGTTAAGGCATCTCCATAAGACATGTACCTGTCAGGTTGTCTCACAACCTTCCCACTGCGTCGAGACTCGATAGGCTCTGGCTCCTGTTGTAGTCCTTCTCTTGTTGATTCGAGAACAGTTCCTAATTGGAAAGTCAGTATCATTCCACTCAATAATTCATTTAGCACAAGTGCACTTCTCGGTTTCACACTTCTTATATAGTCCTATTCAAGAAATAGTGCATCCATGGGCATAAATCTTTTCTTATTAGTGATACTATAAAAGACGTATCCCTTCATTCCCTTGGGATATCCTATAAACATGCATAATTCTGATCGAGTTGCCAACTTGCATGTCTTAAGTCTTAGAAGATGTGTCGAGCATCCCCATATCCTAAGGTGACTTAGGAATGACTTTCATCCACTCCATCTTTCATATAATGTACTAGGAACCATCTTTAACGGAACTTGGTTCAGGATATATGTCGCTGTTTCCAAGGCATATCTCTATAATGAATCTGGGAGGGATGAGTAACTCATCATGGATCTAACCTCCTCTTGCTTGGATATTCAATGGCACACATACATCACTACTTACGATTTTGAGGCAATGTATGACTTTTTCACCCTTTGCTGAAAATGGTCTTTTGGTCATTTTGCATTCTATGTAAGATTCGCATGTGGGTAGTGATCCTACACTTAAGTTTACAATGGACCATTATTTGCAAGTCTTTCAAACTTTTACTATCCATTTCTAAATCAGTAATTACTTCAATGTCACATATCATTGGAACATTTGGTTTTACATTAAATACGTTATTTATGAATTGTGCAATAGTAATTAAGCAATTATTTCTAAAAATATCAAAATCTTAATTATTGAAATTCATAGTGAATCCTTGCTCAATTAAACTAGTTACTGAAATAAGATTTTTCCCAAAAATCGGGATATAATAAACATCTCACAAAACCAAAAAAAAATTGTTATTAAATGACAATTTAATAGTTTCAACAGATTCAGCCAATACTAATGCCACATTCCCCCAATGGAAGTTAAACTCACTCTCGTCAATCCTTTTGATTTCCCTGAACCTCTTCAGGGAACAACAAATATGGTTAGTGGCTGTAAAGTCTACATCGATCAGACATATTTAGATAAATGTATCGAGAAAAGATATAAATAATTTTTACCTTTACTTGTAATGGAGAATTTTTGAATTGGCGATATCTAGTTTACTGTCTTGTGTTCCTTATTATTGACGTTCACAGAACCTCAATCAATCTTCACACCAACACGCATCACATTTGGGTTCAGGAAGTGTACCTTGGTCTAAAATACATTTTTGTCCAACTGACGTTGTTTCTCATTCATGTCCTTATGAGCTACTTCTAAGACCGAATGGACCCACATGAGTAAAGCTATATGATTCAACTACCCTGTTAAAATCCTGACTTATTTATACCGAAATCGTATGATTCCACTATAGGTTAGATGCCGAATCGACTCTCGACTCATGCGCGCTACATTTTCTGTTGGTGCAAATAAACATTTTTATTTCACGGTCTACAATATATTTTACGATGTTACCCTTTGTGAATATCAATATCAAGGTCTGTTTATTAAATTACCATTTACCCCTCTAGTTATTATTTCTTTAACTCAATTATTTACTGTGAATAAGAAAGACATATAAGTGAAGTGCCTCGTACAATTCACAATGTCTTATTCAATGACTCATGTCATCGAGTATTGGGCTTGGTTTATTTATTCAAACATCCATCAATAAAGCATAAAGTAATATTATTGCTATAGCAATCTGACCACCAATTCTATATCTGTGAATCACGCAATTCTAACATAATTGAATCATGATCCTAACAGCTTAGGTATTATCCGGGAATTTGAACTCACTCTTTTGGCGTATCAAATATCGCAAGTAATTAGGCCAAGTTTTGTATTCACCTCAAGATTAAAGTAATTATGAAAATATTCTTAAGTTGTAATAATTAGATTCAGATCTAGATATATGGTTTTGCTCTAAACTAATTTGTTACTGGTCTATTCAAAATGTTCAATAACATGTATAGGTCAACCGTTAGAGTCTCCACTCTCATGCCCGAAGACCGGCATCCTTTGGTTCAACCTAAACCTAACAGTCATAATCAGACACGATTGCTCAGTCGATTCTAAGAGTGCAAATAACATTCTAAACTATTTTAGAAGAGTTTATCTAGAAGGCCCCTCTGTTTTTACTTTTCTTACATTGATAATAGTTCAGGACTTATGTAAATTATAAACACGCTTTTAATTAAAGGAAAACTTTCATTTACTCATAAAATTCAGTAATACATAAATGTCAGAGAAATAACTAAATACTCATAAATAGTTATCGCCCTACTTTATGGACACAATTCCAACACGCGTGAGGGATTCAAGGTCGTTGTTTCGCGTACTTACCAAGTTTCTCATCTCCATCATTTTTTTCTCAAATAATTCCTCTACCGCCTATTTCATTATGACCTAAGACTGACGAGCTTCTCCCGTAGCCTCTTTCACGTGATTTTGGGATTGGACTTCTACTTCCTCCCATTGTATGTTTTTGTTGTTCTCATGGTTCTCATGTCTTAAATATTGCCCGTTGCTCCAAGTGGATTTCTCATTCCTCATTATTTTCCCTTTGATTGACTTCAGCACGTGTCCTTGCTACCTCTTCCTGAAGTGTGTTGATATGGTCCTGAACAGTCTGTCATGTGTTGTGCAGTGCTTTTGTAATCCTCCTTTTTATCTCATGCATCCCGTTTAGAATTATCCGCAGCATTTCTGTCGGTGGGGTTGGTTTATCCACATGATCGTCTTCATTTCTAATCATGTTTCCCTCATTTAGGGTGGCGTTCGATCTGGTTCTGGGCATGTTTTATCATTTTTGAGGTGGGTATCACGAGCTTTTTCTCTTAGCTCTCAACGAGAGCACAAAAATATAAAGGGTTTTCCTTCACATTTTTGAAAGTTACGAAGATAATGATGCAAGAAGAGAGAAGACTAAATATTTTGTGTAAAACTTTGCTTAGATTCAGTCTCTTCTTTTTTTTTATTACATAAGCATGTAATTTAGGTCTTTAAAAGATATTGATAAATTAATAAAAAAAATGGGGAGTCCAGTGTTATTCTCAGAAACCAGGCCACACTCCTCATTCATTTAGGTAATGCCATCATCTTCTTAGGATCATCCCCATGCATGTAGGATCTTTCCTAGATCTTTCCCAAACGTGGCCCTCATACCTTATGTGTTGACTATATTGCCTTTATAACTGTTGAATCAATTGTAACCGTCTGATCCCTCATGCAGCTCTGATTTTCCTTTTCCCGTTTTCCCACGGTGGAGATCTATTCACTCCCTCTTGATTGGTTCTCCTTCATTCACATAGCATGGTGAAGATTTTACACTTGTTTGGATGAATTGTCATTTCGTCGAAAGAAACTAAAAAAATTATGGAATCTTCCTATATTGTCAGTGTATAAGTATTCTCGTCAACAAGATCCAACGTGCACGTGTTTCATTCGGAAGAGGTAGGTCTTATGAAATAAATATATGATTTTGGAGGTTAGGGCCTTATTTGGATTCTTGGTTGTTTGGATGCCAAAAACTTGCATTTTCCAATTTAGGGCAAACATTGATTTGGGATCACTTTGAGATCATCTTTCAAATCCAAGGTCTTAGTAAGCTCAGATCTGAAGCAATCCGGTGAAAATGGGGTGTCAACAAGTAAACATTTCTCACTAAAAACATTTTGTGCTGCCAAACTTTGAAGGATTTTCTCCCAAAAATATGATCTTTATGCTTTCGTATTTGATTTCACACATCTTCCGCATGTCGTTGGGTGAACCTTGGAAAGGAATTTTTATTTGCTATACAGAGTTACAACCCTTCTTATAGTTAGTGAAAACAAAGGGAGTGTATATTTAGGTCATGAAACTAGAGATTGGTCCAACTAATTTATTTACATAACTTACAATTGTTTTGTTTACATAAGTAGATTCGTTACTCCACCATTTTTGTAACTTTTTCTTCTCGACCATTTTCACACAAACCAGACATTCCCATCTCGAAGTTCTCCCTCACACAAAACATGTTGGTGTAACTTACCCTAAAGTGCACATAAAACATGATGGTGTAATTTACTAACTAAAGTATAAAGCAAGAGAATTTTAATTAGAAGGTCAATCTAGGTTGAAACTCATCTCAATCGGGGATGCAAGAAAAAAATCTCCACTGAAACTCTCTGTAAAAGATTTCGTGCAAGAGAATTTTAAGCCTAGCTCTACAAGTATCACCTCCCTTAAATTGTCTCTATTTCATCATTTCCTAATATAAAGCATGTTTAGTAGTTAAATAGAAAATTCCCAACACTTGTAAATAAACCCAAGAGGCAAGCAAATCCTCCATTGAACCTAAGAAGCTTCCATGCAAATGAGGACCTCAAATCTAGCTTATGTTTTGAATTTCTCTCCTGTAATCAAAACTGTATATATGATATTTTCTTGTAATAAGGAGGCTTACTCAATGAAACATCAATGCTCAGTATTGTTTAAACCTTTCCTTTTCTTCTCGGTATTAAAGATGCTTTTTATTTCATTTCTCACGTTTGAACAGAACTGAAAATGACCGATTCAGTCAGCTTTTTATGTAGGTTCGGTTCGGTTCGTCAAAATTAAAGAACGAAATATTCGGTTCGATTCAAAATTTTGACATTTTTAACCAAACCGAACTTAAACAAACCAAAACTTTAATTTCCTATTATTTTTTATTTTTATGTATAATTTCATATAAAATCAAACCGAAACGAACCAGAATAAAACTTTAATTTTGTATTATTTTTAATAATATCCTTTGAAAATGCTCAAAAGATTTTATTTTTAATTACTATTATCGAACCGAAGAACCGAACTGAATCAAAACTTTTCGGTTAGGTTATTTTCCCACGAGCGGTTCGGCTCGATTTGGCAATATTATTGAACTGAAGTTTCGTTTCGGTTTAATTTTTAAGCAAAAAAATGATCGAATCGAGCTATGAACAACCCAATATTGAGTTAGTATGAAATTGATTTGAGTCATACACCAATATAGAGTTTGTTTCTTGGCTCAATTAGGGAACTAACCCATTATACCAAAATAAAGGAGAAACTAGCCCAATATTTATCTTTTTATACAAATGGCCGAATTATATAGTGATCTACTAACAAACCGTCAAAAATATAATGATAAGACAAATCTACCCTTACTAACAAAAGGATGGACAAAGCCACTCCATGACATTAGCTGCAAAAAATCGTGAAGAAGCGCAAACCCTAACCCCCGCTTCCAGACGACGCGACTAAACCTAGCACCTTCAAAACCACCTGCCAATGGAAAAAGCTAAAAGGAAACTTAAATCAAAGCATCGAAAAACCTCCATTGCCATCCTCCATCAAATCATGGCATCGTGAAGCTACATCTAAGAACCGAAACAATCAGAAAAATCTGATTGTAAGTGAAAATTTCAGTATTAGTTTTAGTATATAACAGTATATTTCCTAGTGTTTATGACTCACTCAATCTTCTTCTACAACTCTCAATACCCTAATCGTAAATCTAACACTTGATTATAGGTTTATCATTCCATTACGACAATTTCTCTCACTCATGGTAAATTTCTTTCTATTCGATTGACTAGTATTTTTTGAATTCCGTTACTCATGTAAACTTAGCTACGTTACTGATTCTTTGATAAATTTCTAAAATTGATTTTCAAATCCAACATAACACTCTCTAGAAATCACGGTATATTACATTTTATATGCATGATTACAGATTTTCATTCTACATTTCATTACGTATGTTCATTATAGTATACTTAGTTACTGATTCAAACTAAAGATCATTATTGGTCTCATTAGTGATTTTCAGAAACAGAGATTTAAAGATTCTTGTAATTGACAGTAACAAAACAACAAATAGTATAAACTCATATGCCTTAAGTATAAAACCATATATATACACACATATATACTAAATGTAACTTCAATGTACCATGATTACATATTGTTCATTGTGTAAACATGCTTAACTATATCCTAAATTATACAAACCAACTTGTAAAGTATTATGTTGGAGTAGTGTGATTGCAATGACAGACCAACAAATAGTATATATGTTTATGCCTGTAGTATATTTACATATATTTAATAAGTGTGAATTCAACATATGATATTGCTCTATAATGACTAAATGTATATTAATTATATATTAAGAACAACCAAGGTGAAGCAACTGATTACAATCAACTCGAACTTCTACTATGCCAAGCAAAAGAAAACAAGGAAAAAAAAGCTACAGCAAATTGAAGAGAGTGAGTTGGATGAGGCTCAAAACACTTTAACTAGTGAAATTCCCCAACATCTAAATTCCGTCAGATCCACAAACGACAGCACAAACGACAGCAGCTGAAAATGAGGTAAAAAAATTAAAACAGTAATTTAAAATATACATATGGTAATTAGATATATACGATTATTATGTTTAATGTAAACATTCTTGTTATTTATTATTTTGCAGGATTAAGGTTTTTGCCTAAAAAACTCAATTCAATAAAACATACACCATCACTAATTTTATTTTATTTATACTCATGATCCATCATCCACTTAACTTTCTTTAATTATTTCACCCAAAATACCCTTCGTATACAACATCAAATCAAATTCAACTTATTCTTCTTCAACACTCAACCTCCATATTTATTTATATTTAAATAAATATATAAGATTAAATATATCCTAACTCGAGCACTTCAAGATTTATTACAACATGATCTTGTAGTCATCTTGTACACTATAAAATGATTACATGATAATCTTGTATACATCATGAAGTGTATAAGATGCTACAAGATCATCTTGTAGTGCAACATAAACTGCTCAAGATGATCATGTAGTCCTCTTATGGACAACAAAAAGACTACAAGATTATTGTGAAGTATACACAATTAATTATAGGATTATCATGAGTTCGAGTTCGGTTCGGTTCCCAGTTGTCATTATTAATTAAAAAAAATTCAAATATTTTCAAATGATATAATTGAAAAAATAATATAAAAAATATAAAAATATTTTCAAATGATGTTATCGTGAGCACTTCATGATGCGTACAAGATGATCTTGTACACATCATGCAGTGTATAAGACAAAGACGACTACAAGATATAGTGTTGTAGTGCATCATGAGCTGCTCAAGATGATCATGTAATTTTCTTGTAGTCTTCAAGATGGCTTCAAGATTATCATGGAGTATACACAATCAACTACAAGATTATCGTCAGTTCAGGTTCCGTTAGGTTTGATTCCTCGTTCGTCATTATTAATTAAAAAATATTTTTTTAAACTATTTTCAAGTGATATTATTAAAAAAAATAATATAAAATCAAAATAATATAGAAAAATATAAAAAATATTTTCAAATGATATTATCATGAGCACTTCATGAGGCATATAAGACGATCTAGTATTCATCATGTACACTAGAAGATGATTACATGGTAATCTTATACACATCATGAAGTGTACAAGATGGCTACAATATATCATCTTGTTGCACATCATGAACTGCTCAAAATGATCATGTAGTGTATAAGATGACTATAACATTATCGTGAAGTATCACGATCAACTACAAGATTATCGTGAGTTCGGGTTCGGTTAGGTAGTATATTACATATATATCTATGAGAACTCTCAATATATAGTCAGTTACTGTTGATTAGCATATTTATGTTTAATTGAGTACATACATTATATCTGCAATGGTATATTGATAGTTACTTTCAATATATAGTCAATTATTGTTGGAAGTATATTAATGTGTAATGTATTACAGAAATTATCTAAGCAGTAGTATATTTATGAGAACTCTCAATATATAGCCAGTGACTGTTGATTAGTATATTTATGTTTATTGAGCACATAAATTATATATGCAGTGGTATACTTACATTCACTCTTAGTATATATTCATTTATTTTAGGGAAGCATATTAATGTGTAATGAATTCCATAAATTATATGTGTAATAGAATATTTATGTTTACTCACAGTATATGGTCAGGGACTGTTTGGTAGGATATTAATATTTATTTGAGCACATAAACTATATCTGCAGTAGTATATTGATGATTATTGTCAGTAAATAGTCATTGGCTGTTAGGTCTTTATTCTTCTTGTTTTGAGCCTGCCATGAGTATCTTCTGACTGTTTTTTGAAATAATGTTTGATTTCATTATAACTTATTGTTAAATCAATTGTTATGACACAATTGGAGCTTGACGAACCTTTCATGACAAATAAAGAAGGGAGAAAATATGCCAAATGAAAGCGATGGTGAAAATTCAGAAGCTGATTCATTTAGCTTATTGATGTGGAGACCAAAGAGTTTCAAAATATAGAAGCAATGGTTGTCTTGGCAAAGAAATAGACAAATTGGAAAAAACGCAACAAGAAATGAACATATTCATGGTATGCATAGCATTTGTGTTGTGCAATCTTAAACAACATTATATGAATCTCCCTCATTGTTATATACATGCTGACTATGGATGTGTTCATTTTTAACTCTACGCTTACCTAAACAAAAACTAAACGACAACCATCTTTCTGTCATCTTCCAACGGCTTCTAGCTTACCTAAAGTTCTCATCAAGTAAAACGTAACTACATCTTTATCGGTATCAGCCGCAAGGTCGTGGTCAGTTCCCATATGATTTATGATGATTTTAGGTATGTCATAACCATGATTAACCGTCATGTGTTAGATAGGAAGCTAATGTTGTGGTCAAACATAGGTTTAACCTCTTTAAATTGTTTGTTGTTATATTTATTTTATTTTATTGATTTCGATGGTTAAATTCGTATATAGATTATATGAATGTAGGAGATAAGATATTGGTTTAAAAATGCGGGTTTATATTATCTGTCTATGTCGGGAATTATTTTAGTTTTGTTAAGTGAATTTTTTTAATATTTATATTTATTTTGAGAAAAATAAAAGTTTATATTTAAAGGAAGGTACATGCTTTTCGTGACATACTTATTGATTATTATAAAAAATCATATAGAAGTAAAAATAGAAATAAACATTTAGTCTATACTATATTCAAATGGGTTGAAGGGAGGAAAACTTTTGATTGTCCCTTTTACCCTTCAAGCTCCACTAAATATAGTATAAATTTAAGTTTTTCTTTTATTTAATTCATTTACAACGTGATTAATTAATTATTCTTTTACTAATACTTTATAAAATTTCATATTTTATATTATCATGTTATTATAAATATGAAGGATCATGTATATGATTTTAGATATTTTTATATAATAGATATTCTTTCAGTCAATAACAATGAATTATTGTCAAGATTTTTTTGTTGATTAATTTTTTAATTAAATAATTAATATCATAATTTTCAATGTTCATTATCCGTAGTAAAATAGTTTATCATATTTAATTTTCTATTCTCAAAATAGATCAGAGATACTTCAATTTTTGTTTGTATTATTGATATATTTGTAGCCTGTAACAATCCACACCAATCTCAATGAAAAGAGACGACGAGCTGAGCTGAGCTTTGAGAATTTTGAGAATGGGTTCGAATTTTGAGAATGGCGAGCTGAGCTTTTAGAATTTTGAGTTTAAT
Source organism: Datisca glomerata (assembly GCA_003255025.1). Lineage (NCBI taxonomy): Eukaryota > Viridiplantae > Streptophyta > Magnoliopsida > Cucurbitales > Datiscaceae > Datisca > Datisca glomerata. The sequence goes on from QANY01005078.1 coordinate 404,715, forward strand.
CGAACAGGGAAGCAAGGGTTGAGTTTTGAGCCTCTCAAATGGCTTGATATACGGATGGTTAAATTTGACAATAAATTATAAGATGAAAGTTATAAATAACAGAAATAATAGTTCAAAGTTAAACATGACGATAGTAACTAAATAGTTCAAAGGATTAATTTATAATTTTTCAAATTTTTTTATCTGTAATAGTTTAATTTTATAAATATAAAAAAATTATCATTATTATTTTCTTTTATTTTAGATTTATATTTTGAAAGCTAATGTATTTATTTTAACATTAATAGTAATTTAAAATTTTTTAACACCTGCAAAAGCACGCGTTTTCTGACTAATATATTAAAAATGAGATGAAAATGTGAATCATTTTTAGATCATTTTGTCAAATCTTTATTTTATAATTTGAAAATTACCCTTTGAGTCTATTAATAGTGTATCATTAATTGTTAATTTTTTTTCTTTTCTTATTTCTCCAAATAATGTATCTCTTGAGCAAACTTTTTAATTTTTATTGTTTCTAATTTGAAATTTATTTTTAGGCATTAGAACATACTAAGTTATTTTGTTGTTAAGATATATATTAGGCAAATTCAATCAATCAATAAAAGAATAAAATATATTTTTAGTTCATTTATCACTTAGGGATCAAAGAAATAATATGCTAAAAATGTATAGAAGATGTTCTTCTAGCATAATTAACTTAATTAAAAATATTTTGGTGGGTAAGACTTATGATAAAATTATAATTATAGTTTTCTTAATTTATCCACTAATAAATGTGTTGTATTCAAAAAATATTTATATGAGCAAGTAATGTATAAGAAAATAACAAAATAATAAAATCATACATATTACATACACCGCACATGTAGTTTAACTAGTGTATCTAAATGTCAAAAATTGCTATCGCCACTTGTACAAATGAAACCACTATAGTCTTCGTCAAATTGTTTGAACTTAAAAAAAAATCATAGCCATGAAATCACGATCCCTTATGTAACATTTGTTAGACCCCTTATATAACCTTTGTTAGATTTGATTTCCATTGCAAATAATGTGAAATCCAACTAACAATACAAGAAAAGTTGTCTACGGCGACGGTATTTATAGTCTATATCGACGGCTTTTAACCATCGCAAACGTTATGACGACGGTTTTGACAACCGTCGTGAAATAAAAATTTACGGTGACGGTTTATGAACCATCGCTCCTGTTGCTATGCTTTCTCCAACGATTTATGAACCGCGATACATATGAATAACAACGGTTTTATAACCGTCGCTATTAATTTACAGGTATCAAAAAGTAATTTTGTTGTCTTTCCTGTTTCTATATTTTGCTAAGCCTATATCCTACTTTTAACTTAGGTAACATCACAAACTAATGATATATATAGTCTTTATGGACATAGCATGTGAGTGTTTTTCGTACTCTACCGTATTAGTTAAAAGAATGCATATAATGATTTAACAATATTATTTAGAGAATGGCTCTAAATAAGGAAATGACATTTTTTTCTCAAGAAGTTAACTGCACTCATCTAATTAATATGGTATTTTTCCAAAACTGAAATAACCACATTATAAGATAGAAAAATATCATAATACAACATGTTCAATCCCTAGATTATGTAATGAGGCAGCCCATAGGCTTGCCCATTTCGGTTTATCCATTTCGAATGAATTGTAATGCAGGGAGTCAAACCCCCTTGTAGTGGCTGACGGTCTTTCCGACAAGTTTCAAAAAAAAATCACCACCATAATTTTCGTTCAACTAAATTAAACCCAACCACTAAAAAGGAATTGAATTCATTAAATCTAGAACACATCACTCAAATTCAGTTTTAGGAATGAGCCAAGGCAAGAGGATTAAAATTATTATTAATCAGTAAAAGAAAAGTATAGCCAAAACAACCATTATCAAGAGAGAGAACAACACCATATTTCTATTTTATACAACATAGCAAAAATATCACCAGAAAAAACAAAATAAAATAACCATGACTATATAATCAAACACAAAAAAAAAGAATAGAAACACAGAACACTAAGAAACTGATTTAGTATATGAAGAATCTAGAGATTTGTATACGAAAAAAATTTAATCCACATATTATCCTCATAAACTTCATATTTAATCCACATTTGAAAAAAAAAATTAATCCACATATATGAAAAAAATATTAATCCACATATATAAAAAAAAATCAATCCACATATGAAGTTTATGCAGAACCATTGCGAAAAGCACTGTTTTGCTCTTCTACTTTTCATTTCGACATAAGATATATATATATATATATATATATATATATATATATATATATATCAATTTTAACATCTTATATATCTCCATAATTGTCATAACAGTATCATTCTACATAGATTATCAATACAAAATATCTAATGAATTCAAAGTATAAAAATAGATTATCAATACAAATTATCCAATGAATTCATAATAATAAAGGATTTCATCAGTATTAAATAAAACTCAATACATAAAGTCTACCCTAGTCTTTACGGGAGTCTTGCATAAACTTCATAAATAAGCTTAGCTGAGAACGCTTCTCTGAACATTCAGCCTATAATTGAGGTACCCGTGCGCATTGAGACTCCAACTCAGCTACTCGTGTACGTTAGGACTCTAACTCAGCTGATAGATGGGGAGAATCTTACGTGGACAATTCCCAGAACATTGTAGTTGGAGTTCCCCCGAGTCCTAATGAATGTGTATATTTATCACGCGATCCTCTCTCAAAGGTAAAGTTTAGAAACTTATTTACTCCATCTTGATATGTCATACTAAATCTTGGTTTTGTAATCCAACTCTTATCCCGTTGCAAAATTCAAAGCTTAAAGAAAACCAAACAATCAAAACTAATATTACACATATATAAAAATGAGGGAGCTGGGGAAGTGAAAAATGAGGAAGAAGACACGGGGATGGTTTTAATTAAGGGTTTCTTTTAGCGAGGGTTTTTAAAATCATCGCCATAGATCACAATATTTTAAAAAAAAATAAAAAAACAACACTATTTATGTAACCTCAAAGTACTTTGTGACGGTTTTGTCTGAACAGTCACCAATAACCTCTGTAGCGACAGTTCACATAAACTGTCACAATTTCTCAGTTAATTGAGACGGTTTAGCATTATCGTCGCAATATGAAAATAAAAAACGTAATCGATCACGACGGTTCAACAAAACAGTCACCATTGCACAATGATTTGCGACACTTCCTTTGAACCGCGCAAAATTAAAGTAAATAATGGAATTAATCGCGACGGTTTAAGTAAATTGTCACCTTTTGTGTCCTTCAGCGATAGTTGAATCAACCGTCTCCGTGTAACTGTCGTAATTGACTATTTTTCTTGTAGTGTAAGAGTGCACACACATATATATATAGGCACGTACACACTTTATTTCATGAAATCTAATTCAATCTTGATCCTTATATAAAATGTCACAAATAATCATGCATTATGTTCAAATTTACTAATATGCCATCAAAACATTAAGTATGCCTAGGCCTGAATAGGTAAAAATCCTTTGTGGAGCCACGTGAGCGGGACATGACCAATCAGTGTACGGACTGTCACCGTGAAAAAATGATAAAAGCCAATCTAAACCGTTGATCTTGTCGTATCTCATCACGCAGTTCAAGCTTGATCAGTTATTGATATAGATAAGCTAAGCTAATTTAGTATAGATGAATTAAATTTGATATGATAAGCTCTATCTTGAAAGAATATTCTGTTTATTCTCTGTATTTTAAGAGATATAATTTAACTTTATAACTGATTGAAAATATATAAATTGAGGTCAATTGAAACCCAAGCATTCAATAAAAATCAAAAAATTATTCTACTATTCTTGAAAATTCTTTCTCTCACTCTTTCTAAAAATGCTTTTTTACTTTTAAGTTAAAGGAGATGATGTTTATTCATTATTTATAAGTATTTTTTTAATGATTCTAAATTTTGTTCAAAGGCAAATATTTTAAATTCTCGTAGATTAGTGTTATGCTTTTGGTAAAGAATATTTTTACGACAAACCCACGTCCGATTGACGTTGACTTGATTTTAAAAGTGCGCCGAGACCCACTAATAAATCATTTAACACGTCACAAATATTTAAATATAGTTTCTAATATATTTAGATTTCTTTGTAAAATAAAATCCAACTATGATTTGTTAGACTAATAATTATGATCATTTAGATTTATAATTATCGAACTATACATGAATTAATTATGAAACATCAACGTAAACACTCTTCTCATTGATTTTTTTACCAAGATAGCACTACAAAAGATAAGGAAGCAACGTATATTGCCGACCCTTCTTAAACCAAGGAGATTAAGCAACATTTTTACTGTTAATTTCTATTCCACCGTCCAAATACTTAAACCCACCAGAGAATTAGACACCCACATAAGTAAACTTATTCCTTAACCTATTTTTTAAAATGTCACAATCTTTTATGATAAAACCCCATTTTCTTTTTTCCTTCTATTTTTGTCTATCGTGTGTATATATATATATATATATATAATTTTTAATGACCAAAAAAATGAATTTTTTTAATGTGTTTTTTTTACTTTTAGAAGACAATATTAGGTTTGTAAATTACAATTTGAATCGTGTTAGGGTGGTTGGCAATGACTCTAAGTACGAATATGAAGGTGTCTAGTTCAAATCATCACGCTAAATATGAATTTCTAGGAGATTTCATGAACAAGAAACAGATATTAGTCTAGTGAAATCAAGGTAATGATAAATAAATTATCATAATATAATTAATTTGAAAATGAAGTTTGAAGTTATTGCAAGATGAAAGTTAAGAAAATAGATCACCTACTATCGGAGAGCTCAACCGGGTGTGATCTATTCTACAAATCTTAGCCTTCCATGCTGAGATGAACGATCAGAAGCACATTGGCACAAACGCTAAGATGAAAAACATATTTTTTTTTTACTTTTTTTCTTTTTAGGGTAAATTCTGACTGTTCATGTTTTTAATAAATGTCTCAGATTAAATAAAATCCTCCCATACTACCAGAGCATCTTAATCCATAAACTACTGTTTAGGTTTAAGTTTAGGTTTCAATGGTAGGAAGGAAGAACCTCAAACCGGAGAACCGAGTTATATTAAAAAAAAACACTTCTTGTGCTATCTCATGAAAAATGAATTACAATTTGTCATAATTTAACACATCAATGAGAATAAAGCCAGTCAAAGGTGCCTAACACTTTACAGCAACTTACCTAATTCTAATTTGAGCGGCTGACCTTTGTTATATTAAAAAAAATAGTCAATCCTTTTTAACATAAAAACTCTATTTTTTTCATGTGCAAAAATTAATACTTGCAAGAAACATACTTAAAATTTTAAAATAACTTATCCAAATTGAACCAACTTTTTTATTAGAAATTTACGGGAAACTTTTAGTTAAATTTAACGTGGAAGTTATGAACTTAGAAATAATATTGTAAGACTTCTGATTTTTGTTGGCAGTAGGCCGTTTGAAGTCGGTTTGTCATTTTGTTCTTGAATGAAGACTCTTTTCTTTAATTTATTCTCTCTTTTGTATTCACAATAAAGTTACTTGCTTGTATTTATTTGGAACGATATTATTAATTAAGTTTAGTGATAGATGAACATTGTATTGAAGTAAGGCGCTCTCGATTGAGACTAGTTGATTTTTATGTTAATCAAAGAGTGAGAAAGGCTTAATGTACTTTGTCCTATGGAAGTTGACGAAAAGATTAGACATTAATACCTTCATTTCGTGGTTTAATTATAAGAATAAAGGTAAGAAAATGAAGTAATAAAAGGTGTGGATGGGGATTAGATTTTTATGAATTTGATAACTTAAAAGCATCACAAGCCTTCATGAATCATATGAACTATACAAGTGCGATCCCCGTGAATGCATTCAGTACTGATCAATACCCTAATTTCTTCTCTTTTAACTTTATGGGTGTTTATTGCATGCACGAACCACTTCTTCCTTTGATACTCATGACTAATATATACTACAAAGTATTATATTTTTATTCTTTTTTGATGTTACGGATCTGTAGTAAAAAATGTAATTCAACAACATTGTTGTCTCATGATAACACTAAAAATACAAACTAATAAGAAAAATATCAAAAAACAAAAATTTACGGTTTGATATTTTGCTAGCTGAACCTCATCTACGGTTAACCACCCCAAATACTGAGAATCCAAATCCGTGCTGCTTCATACTATTAGTTCGGTAAATTAGTGCTTTCATAGTTGCACCCTTTGATTTATTTTTTGTTTGCATGAGATATGCTCCTTACTATTATGTGCGGTTTCATATGTTTTTATTTATTTAAAAAAATCTAAAAAGTGTTCCTTTCCTATATCTTCCCCACTAACGAAGGGAAATTCCAATCCCACAGCAGCTAAAAGCCAAATCTCCAATCGATTCCAATTTCCATTATTCCCCCCCAAAAAAAAAAGAAAACAAAGAATAGACCCACCAAAAGACTCGCATAAAACCCAAATACTAATCCATTAAATTTCATGAACATAATTTGACAAACAAAAAATTCATAAACATGTCTCTTTATCACTGTCTCTTGGTCGCATGAATTTTTATTTTTATGTGTGTGTTTTTAATATATAAATGGTCCTAATGGCTAATACTTTCTTTTGACATAAAGACATGACAGATTTGCCCTTGTCGTAAGCTGATCCATATCTTCCATTCCCACTACCCTTAATTAGAAAGATCCTAAGAACCTTAATTGATAGTAATTTGGCGGTAGCATATAATGAAGGACATTTGATATGGGTCGCAAAAGTAGATTTAAATTAACAATTTTTATAGGATATCCATTTTCAAACTTCAGCCGATTTATTTAGATAAAATGACAAATTTTACGAGAGAGTTTATTCTAAATTCATGACATTATCATATTATATAGTTTAGAAACTTTAATCGTTTTATCGAATAATCTATGGAGAATAAACAAAAAGCTAATAAAGCTTACAAATTCCACATGATTAGACTGCTCTTGGCTTGGCTTTGTGGTTCATAAAAAACTCTCTTCAAAAAGCCACTTCCTTTATAAAAAAATAAATAAATAAAGTAAAACAAAAAAAACTAAAAACATTGAGGATATTCCTTTTACAAGCCCTTTTAATCTTTTCTCATATTGCCTTTTAAACTAAAAAAAAAAACAAGAAATCCTAATATTAGAACTCTCTGGGGTCGACGAAAATAGACAAACCAGGTTGTGATTTTGTCCAGTCACCGACAGCCTCGTCACTATAGTCTTCCCCAAGCCGCTTGATACACCATAGATCTTTATCACACGATAGCCTTTTCCAATGGGGTATCCCTAACCTTAACGGCTCACCGTTTGAAACCTCCGTCGCCACCACCCCACACCGGTGTTCCTTCGCCAAGTTATGCGAGTGTCCACACAACGCCTTCACCATCTTCACCGCATCTGGCCCTTCTCCACCCAACCCGTACAGAAAATGGAGCCCGAACGGCCTGAACACTTCCGGCACCGATGGTAGTTGTAGCCAAGGAAACGCCATGTCCAACAACCGAGTCACTTTCGCGAAAGTGCGTCTCACGCGCGACGCTCCACGTACTTCCATCGTGAACACGTCCTTACAGTTCCAAACACTAATAACACCCCACGATTCGGGGGGATCCAACAAGAAACGATCCGAACCGGGCCACGACTCAACACTGTAGGTCCCACGTGGCACGGCGAGGAAAGTGCCGAGACTAAGCTTGTTGTTAAGCACCGAGTCAATGTCGCGGGGGAAGAACTCGGTGGTGGAGAATCGGCGGCGGTAGAGAGACTCAGCGTCGAAGGGGGACAGTTTGAGGATGGTGACTCGGTGGGACAACCTGACTCGGTGAGCGTAAACAGGGTTAACAAGGATAGACGGAGTACGAAACTTGGAGTAGCTACATTTGTCGATAAAGAGCTTAACGGATGCAACGTTGTCGTTTTCAGTAGCTATGTACGAATATTCCGCCCCATTCTCTCTGAACCACTCCTCCATCTTCTTCACCAGCTTTAACCCTATTCCCATCCTCCTGTATACCCATTAATCCATCAATCAATCCCCATTTTTAATTTCTTTTTAAATGCAAAAATTCAAAAAAAAAAGTTGGAAATATGAGTAAAGTACCGGTGAGAAGGAGAGACACGAAGGCCTAAGATGTAGGCGAGCTTGGTATAAATAGGAGCTTGTTTGGGAGCTCCGCCGTTCACGGTGGTGGTAAACCTGTATTTTACATTCCGGGAGAGCTTTCTACCACAGGTAACGGTTTTGATACAACCTCTTATCATCCCCACTATCTCCTTCTCTACACCCATCTCCGCCACCTGTTGAAAACCAGTTAAACGTTATTTTTAACGAAACACACCCCCACCACCCCACCACCCTGTTAACAAAAATTCTAATTCTGGCAAAACAAAAAGAGGGTTAAAGGGAAGAGGAAAAGGACAAAAGAGGAAAAGGATAAATAGTAAGGAGAGAGAGAGTGAGAGAGAGAGAGAGAGAGAGAGAGAGAGGGAGAGAGAGAGGGAGAGAGAAGGGTATTCACCAGCATGTGAAAAGAAGGAGAGTTACGGACTCTGGAAATAGGGTCACCCAAAAGGTCAGTATAGAGGGACAGTTTCCCGCTTGGTCCGACCTCACACCTCCTCTCCACATCTTCAACACCAACTTTGTCTTTCTTTCCTTCGTACTCTCTCACCACTATTCTCTCTCTCCCATCTCTCTCTCCCATCTCTCTCTCTCTCTCTCTCTCTCTCTCTCTCAGCAATATCCAAAACCTCGATATTACTTAGCTTGACAAAAGGGGACTATCACCAATACCTTACCAACCTTTGCTAAATACAGCATAAAGAAAGTAAGGGAGATAGAGGTGGGGGTGGGTTTATATAGAGGATGACAACGGCTTGTGTGGCTAGCTGAATTTTTTTTTTTAATAATCGCAGCCTTTTTATAAGAAGTGCCCCCAAAATTAGCCTGAATAGCGTGTGTCATGGGCAAAAAAAACAAACAAAAAGAAATTTATGGGTTTTTTTCATTCTTTTAAATGCCCTATAACTACCCTGATTTTTGGGCTTTCTTCTGTCTTTTCTCGTTCTTCTTTATCTAATTCAGAGCTCTTTTACGTCTCCATCTCTGCCCTTTATGCAACCCCGTGCTCTCCCTCTCTCTCTAGGCTAGTAGTGGTAATGACATAGATAATAAATGAATAAATATTTAATATTGATCAGGGAAATCAAAAAGTTTTAGAAAGAAAGGAAAATGGCGGCTGTGGCTGCGCAGTTTTGTGGTTGCTTTTATATTTTTGTATTTTTTGTATTTTTTTCCCGGAGCCTGCAATCATTTACTATTTTGCAATCATTATTATTTATTCATTTTAATTTCCTCTCTCTCACTCTACAATTCCAATTCGTTATAGCCCATTCGCACCATCATGTAACATTGAAACAACAAGTCCGTTCGTTACTTCTTTTTCATATATATTGTTTTTTCTCTTAAGGTTTGAACTTTGGATATAGTTTTGATAATAATGTGTTTTGAATGAGAAATTTTTACATTTTGAATAATAAAAGTTACGGTTTTTTTGGAGTGACTATAAATAAGAGGTTTTGGGTTTGGAATTGATGGCTCTGCTTGAGTGAGTGGTGACTCTACTCTAAACAAAGTATCATGTTGTGAGAATGTTCTATACTAAAATATATATGACACCTTTAAGATGAGAGAAAATGATTCTGTTTTGACAGAAGGTAAGAAGTTGCTTTACCCTAAACGGAGGCAACATCACGTGGGAGGAAACGCTGCCTTAAGAGATAGATGGTAACTTGAAGATGTGAGAGAGAGCTCTATCACATGAAGGGATAACTCATGATATTGAGAAGCCAATTAGAGGACTTTGACCCTGCTGGATACGATTTTCAAGCTCAAAGATTTCTCAAGTCCGATCGAGAATGGAGAGTTTTGTCTAACCTATTTGTTGACGACTAAATCTCAGAGGTGAGATTTAAGTCTGCAATGTGTCTGCTCCACCTCTCTGTCCACACCTACAATGGAGAAAGTTAAAGTAGGAGACCAAGACGAGAAAGGGGTGGTCTCCTTTTTACCCCTCAGAAGCTTAAGTTAGTAAGGGGAATATGAAAGTAAATTACAGAATTAGTTAAAAGTTATTGCATACCTCTTAAAATGCATTTATCAGGGTATTTATCGTGGGATGTTAACCATAAGGTTGGGCTGGTCTTCGTACATTAGCAGACCACTCCTCCAATGAGGTGCCTCCTCGTACCAGCCCACGACTTCAGACTTCTCTGATTGGCTTGGTGGGGTACGAGGTAACAGTTGATAACATCGGATGTTAGGACAGCCTATCCTTGTATCCCATAATGTACTTCATCAGCCTCTATTGGACCATTGTATTAATACTTATGATGACACCATGTTGGGCGCAGGTTGACTGACTCATTGGGTAGTAGGCTTCATGCTTTTTCTCATACCCTCATCTCTAATTGGCCTAGGTGCATTAAATGTATATGATGACACCCTGCAAGCTCTACCTCGACACATGTGCCCTATTTGAACTGAGGCGGGAGATTCCTCACCCTTAAGTCCTTCTCTAAGTGAGAACCTCTTTTTGTCATGACTTAGTCAAAACAAAGGTTGATTCACACAAGCATCATCTGGAACTCTCGAGAGTCCCAGGACGCTTGGCCTCGGGGATGATAAACTCCCCCGAAGCGCTGAGTCCTAGGGCGGGTAAGCTTCCCTGAGACCTAGGCCCCGGGAATGATGAGCTTCCCTGAGGCCTAGGCCTTGAGGTGGGTAAGCTTCCTGATGCCTAGGCGTCTGGGTGGGTAAGCTTCCCTCAGGCCCATGCCCTAGCGTTGATGAGCTTCCCCGGGGTTGATGAGCTTCCCCGAGGCCTAGGCCCCAAGGTGGGTAAGCTTCCTAGAGGTCTAGGCCCCGCGTTTGATAAGCTGACCTAAGGCTTAGGCCCCGGCGTTGATAATCTACATGACACTTAAACATTTATTTAAGAGTATGAAAGGTCTTATCCGTATTAACGTGCCCTTAAAGGTCTTTTGTACATGCCCAAAAAATGGGTATAACAGTTGCCCCCAACTTCCAAGTATGAAGTATGCTGAAAACTTTGGAAGTTATCATGAGCAAATTTATGTTGATTCTCTTTTTTCTAATTGTGAGATTCGACGAGTTTATTCCTTTCCTTTTTAGCAAGAGTTTTTTCAGAAGGTCCTTTATTTAGTGTTAGACATAGTTGGAGCTCAAGCTTTAATATGAATTTTGTCAGTTTTACTTTGTGTTGATTAGCATGAAGTAAGTAAGGTTGTTGTTGGGTTGTAGCCGAGATGAAGTAAATAGGCCTGATAGGTTACAGCCGAAGATTGACTTCCATTGATTGTCATGGGGTTCGACTGAGTTCTATACTTTGAGTTCACTTCAACTAGGTTTCGAATAGCCCAAAGTAAGTAGGGCTGCTAGGTTGCAGCCGAGGCGAACCATTAAGGTGCGACTTCCTCCAATTTCCATGGGGTTTGGCTGAGGTTCATACTTTGATTGGGTGTCGAAGAGCCCAAAGTAAGTAGGGCTACTAGGTTGCAGCCGAGGTGAACCACTAAGGTGCCACTTCATTCGATTCTCATGGGGTTTGACCGTGGTTCATACTTTGAGTACACTTTGACTGGGTGTCGAAGAGCCCAAAGTAAGTAGGGTTACTAGGTTGCAGCTAAGGCGAACCACTAAGGTGCCGCTTCCTTCAATTGCAATGGAATTTGGCTAAGGTCCATACTTTGAGTTCATTTTGATTGGGTGTCGAAGAGCCCAAAGTAAGTAGAGCTGCTAGGTTGCAGTTGAGGCGAACCAATATGGTGCAACTTCCTCCAATTTCCTGGGGTTTGGCTGAGATCCATACTTTGAGTTCACTTTGACTGGGTGTCGAAGAGCCCAAAGTAAGTAGGGCTACTAGGTTGCAGCCAATGCGAACCACTACGGTTTCACTTCCTCTAATTTCCATCAGGTTTGGCCGAGGTCCATACTTTGAGTGATTTGGTGGATTCAAAGAGGAATGGACATGGGGTCTCTTCAAATGACTTAGGTGAGAGTAAGGTTGGGGTCACTTTTGATGACTTAGGAGAAGTTGAGCTTGGTGTTACCTCAGATGGTTTCGGCAAGGTTGACATACGAGTAATCTCAAGTGACTTAAATAAGAGTGAATTTGGGGTCCTGGAATTACTTAGATGAGGGGGTGTCCATGGTCTTCTAGAATGACTTAGTTATGCTTGGGGTTAACTCTAATGACACATCGAGATTATGTTTAGGGTAAACTTAAATGACCTAAGTGAGGGTGACTTTAGGATCACTTTAAATGACTTTTGTGAGGTTGGGCTTTGGGTCATTAAAGGTGGCTTATGTAGGGTAGAGCTTAAGTTCACCAATAAGATGGGCTTCAAGTCACCTAAGATGATTAGGTGAGGGTGATCTTGGGGTCACCAGCGACGGTAGGCCTCGGGTCACATAAGGTGGCTTATGTGAGTGACATCTTAGGGTCACAAAAAAGGATAAGTCTCTGGTCACATATGGTGGCTTATTTGAGGGTCATCTTGAGGTCACCAACAAGGATAGGCCTCAGCTGACATAAAATGGCTTCTGTGAGAGTCATCTTGGGGTCACCAACAAGGATATGCCTCAAGTCACATAAGTTGGCTTATGTGGAGCTGATATGGGGTCAGTAGTGAAGATAGGCCTCATGTTACTTAAGATGGTTTAGATGAGGCTGATTTGGGGCCACTAGTGAAGATAGGCCTCGAGTCACATAATATGGCTTAGGTGAGGCTAATATGAGGCCACATGCGAGGATGGGCCTCGGGTCACTTAAGATGGCTTAGGTGAGGCTACGCTTAGGATCATCAGTGAAAATGATCATTGGGTCAGCCACGAGAATGAGCCTTGTGATCATAGGCGAACATGAGCCTCGGATCACATAATATGGCTTATGTGAGCCTTGGGGTCACAGACGATGATGATCTTGGGGTCACCTTAAATAGATTAATAGAGGCTATGCTCAGGGTCTCCTCAGATGGCTTCAGTATGGATGAGCTCGATTTAACATGGTGACTTCGGTGAGGTTGAGCTTAGGGTCACTTAATATACCTTAGGTGAAGGTGAGCTTGGGGTCACCTCTAATAAGCAGACAATGTTGTCTTTCTCATAATGAATTGGTGGACTGTTCCCACATTTTATTCTTCTCATACCGTTTTTATTTTAAGATCATCTGAAAAATATTACTTTTGTGGTGGTCACTCTACTAGTTGCCCACCAGTTTGATGCGGACAAATTTTTAACGGGTCAAACTAAATATAAGATTTAGAGAATAAGCTTAGGCACCTCGCTGACTTCTACAAATGAGCATTGGGATGACTCAGATGGCGTCAAAAAATAAGTCTAGGTCACCTTGGATGACTTTGGCAATGATGAGAAATAAGTTACTTCATTTCGCATTAGCAATATTGGGTCTGAGCGTCCTCCCATGTGACCAATGTAAGGTTGAGCCTAAGGTTACCCCTATGACATAGGCAAGATTCAACCTAAAGGTCATTAAATGTGACTTTGGTATTCCCTTGGCTCGTCCTTGACTCAGTCTCCATTTTGTGAGTTTAAGAGCTCAACCGCACATATACAATTCTGGGCGCGGGTAAGAAGCTTGCTGAAGCTTGAGGGTGTCTTCTTTGCCAGGGACCATAGTAGCCTCTTATCACTTACGCCAGCCATCATTGTTGTAAGGGTTATGTCATCGTTGTAGCCCTCAACTTTCCGGGCCTCCATATTAGATCCTATGATATAGTCATGTAGGTTCTCATCCCTCTGCAGTCTGACGGTGATGAGACGAGTGACAGGCTTCGTTTAGTCTCTTCCAACTAGAAATTGGTGGATAAACATTTTGTTGAGCTCCCCGAATGATGAGATAGAGATTGGTTTTAGATGACGATACCAAACGTGAGCTGAAGATGAAAGCGTAAGCGGGAATGCTTTACACATGATAGCCTCTAGGATCTTTAAAGCTACATCCATGTTCTGAATGTCTCCAAGTGTTCACTAGGGTCCCTAGTGCCATCATATGGTGTGATGGATGACATTTTGAACTGTAGGGGCATCTCGGCATGCATGATCTCTTCTGTGAATGGAGGTTTTGCATGATGAAACTGGCCCTCAGCCCAGTAGGGAGCCTCCTTAGCTCAGACACATGGGTGGTACTTCTAAAGCCTCTCTTGAAGGAGTAGGCCCATGGCTAGATCTCATTATCCTATTTGATCTCCGACTCATTTCTCAACTCTTCTGGTGGAAACTACAAGGCAAGATATGCTTACCCTTTCGTTCTCACAGACAGCGCCAATTGTTGACGGCTAAATCTCCAAGGTGAGATCAAGTCAGCAATGTTTCTGTTCCACCTCTCTCTCCACACCTACAATGGGGGAAGATAAAGTAAGCGCCCAAGATGGGAGTGGGGTGGGCTAGTCTTCGTACATTAGCATACCTCTCCTCCAATGAGGTGCCTCCTCGAACCAGCCCCCCGGCTTCAGGCTTTTATGATTGTCATGGTGGGGTACGAGATAACAGATGACGACCTCGGGTGTCAGGACAGCCTGTCCTCGTATCGCACAATGTACTTCATCAGCTTCTATTGGACCGTCGTATTAAATGCTTATGATGACACCCTACTCGGCACAGGTTGACTGACTCATTGGGTAGTGGGCTTCATGATTCTTCTCATACCTCTATCTCTGATTGGCCTAGGTGCATTAAATGTATATGATGACACCCTGCAAGCTTCTACTTCAGCCCAAGTGCCCTATTTAAACTAAGGCGGAAGATTCCCCACCCTGAAATCTTTCTCCAAGCGAGAACCTCTTTCTGTTGGGACTTAGTCAAAATATAAGTTGATTCACACAAGCACCGTTTGTAACCCTCGAGGGTCCCGAGACGCTTGGCCCCGAGGACAGTAAACTCCCCCGAAGTGCTAGGTCCTGGGGTGGGCAGTCTTCCCTGAGGCCTAGGCCTTGGGGCGGGTAAGCTTCGCTGAGGCCTAGGCCCCGGGGTTGATGAGATTCCCCGAGGCTAGCTTTCCTGAGGCCTAGGTCTCAGGGTTGATGAGCTTCCCTGAGGTCAATTCCCCAGGGTTAATGAGCTTCCCCGAGGCTTAGTCCTCGGGTTAGGTAAGCTTCCCCGAGGTCTAGGCCCCGGGGCTGATAAGCTTCCCCGAGGCTTAGGCCCCGAGGTTGATAATTCGGTGACACTCAAACACTTGTTCAAGAGTATGAAAGGTCTTAGCCGCATTAGCGTGCCCTTAAAGGTTTTTTGTACGTGTGTGACACTCAAACACTTGTTCAAGAGTATGAAAGGTCTTAGCCGCATTAACGTGCCCTTAAAGATTTTTTGTACGTGCCCTAAAATGGGTATAACACTAGTTATGATTTCCAAAGTATGATTTGTGCGTATTGAGTTTAGATTTGGGTGTAATGAGATTTGTGTTAAGTGGTTGATTCCATGTTGAATATGTAATGATAATCATATAATGAGATATCCGTCGACGTAGGCAAATTACTTGAACCATGTTAATTTTTTTTTGTTATTGTTAATTGAGGCTTTGATTATAATAGTATGGTTATATTTTTCTAACAAAAATATCAATGCTAAACTACACCTTTGTCATTGAATTTTGACCATTATTTTTGTTAATCTTAGTTTTTGAACTTATTTTGGTTAGTGATGCGATACAAATTATTTTCGTCAATTTAGTTCTTGAAGTTTGTTTTCCAATTTAATAATTTCTACCTCGTAGCTAATTACATCTATCAAGTCACCATTATTCTAAGAGACGAGCCAATTTTAAATTATGACATTTCTGGTCATTTTTCCCCTCTAAGCTTTGTCGTACGGATATTATACATTTATCTAATTTAAAACTATGAAAAAAACGATTAATGAGGGATAAAAATAGGTTGTTTCGTTGTTCCAATATGTTGAGAAAGATATGGATAGTTAGATATACAGAAATGTTATTGAACAGGAAAAAAAAACACCTAAAACACTTGTACAGAAAGAACGCTGAAACGGGAGATCTCGTCAGAACGGGGAAGAATGCTAAAGTGGGAAACAATCACTTCTGGAACGGGATGATGATCGCTTCTGGAATGGGTGTCTATCGCTTCTAGAACGGGAGACAATCGCTTCTGGAACAGGTGACCATCACATCTGGAACGAGTGACTATCGCTTCTGCAACGGGGGAACTATCACTTCCAGAACGGGAGACCATCACTACCAGACTTGGAAAAATAACAGAACGGGAACCAACATCTCAAGAACGGGAGATCATTGCTTCCAAAATGGGAACCGATATATCGAGAACGGGGAATCATTACCTCTTAGACAGGACAGAACATCAGAATGGAAGGGAAGGTTCCGACTGACAGTCAAGTGATTGTGATTGATTGGCCTGAATCACAAGGAACCGCCAAGTGCATGTGACTGATTAAGTTGCTGAGGACAAAATAGCTGAAAGAAATGAGCATAATACATGCTCATGTAAAAAGAAAAAGGTGAGGACCTAAGCAAACCTCAACTAAAGGCATTGTCCTTCCTCTCTTCTCTCATCAACAATTATGTAAAATCTTTTATATAAATGAAAATCAACGATCTTCGCGTAGTTTTTCTCTCCTTTAAGGGTTTTCTACATAAATGATGGTGTCTGTATTCTCTCTTTCTCTCTTAATTATGAAATTAATCATTCATTCATAGAGGGTTTTCCATACCGAAACACCATTTACATTTGGTGCCTTCATTGAGAACGAGAGAAAAATTTGAAGAAATCCCGCCCATAATTTCAAAAACCAAATCAAACACCTCATCAACAACAAAAGCAGGAATAGAAACGACAATGGGTTGGAAGAAGAGATAGGAACGACAACAAGTATAAAACTGGAAATGAAACAGAAAACGGTAAAATCATTCCTTGCATATTTAGTTTGCTTATTTCTTTTACATCATTATCAACTTAAAAAAAAGAGGAGAAGAGAACTTATTTGACTCATGATAAATAATGTTTTGAGTTTTAATTCTAATTGGATTTAAAATTTTGAGTTGAAATGACCTGAGAACAGGAAAGTCCTGAGAACGGGAAAGTCATGAGAACGGGAACAGAAGTAGCTTGGCGATCGGAAAGTTCTGAGAACGGGAAGGAATTATCTTGGCAACAGGAAAGTTTTGAGAATGGGAAGGAATTAGCTTGACAACAGAAAAGTTATGAGAACAGAAAAAGTCCTGAGAATGAAAACAGAATTACCTTGGTAACAGGAAAGTTCTGAAAACGGGAACAGAATTAGCTTGGCAACATAAAAGTTCTGAGAATGGGAAAAGTCCTGAAACCGGGAAAAGTCTTGAGAACGGAAAAATCTCGATAATGGAAAAGGAAATGTCTTCAGAACGGGAAAATCTAAAGAACAGAAAAAGAAATGTCTTCAGAATGGGAAAGTCTGAATAACGGAAAAGGAAACATCTTCTGAAGGGGAAAGTCTTTGAACATAAAAGAAAAGTACTTCAGAAAAAAAAAAGAAATTGAGAAAAAAACTTCAAAACAAAAAATAAAACAAGTTGAGAAAAGAACTTCAGAACAAAAAAAAGTTGATTAAATACTTTCAACTCAGTAAAAAGGGTTATGACAATTTTCATGAAGAGTGCTCGAGAAAGAAGATTATATAGAATGATCAACTTCAAAAATTATACTGTATTTATTTGAAACCAACTATACAGTAAATCCTATATCATCAGTAAGATGCAGAAGTCTACTTATTGAAGAAATTGACGGAATTCAATTTGGAGCTCTCAATCAAAACTTGTAACACGATGACGTGACTCTCTCTCTTCTTCGACAATGGAACTAAGGGCGTAAGTCCTTAGGAGAGGCAGTTCATAAGTTCTACTCTCATAAGAAAATTAAAACAGGGTCATAGTTCTACGAGAGGAGCCTAAGTCATTAGGAGTGTCTACGGACATAGTTCACAAAAGGAAAAAGAAAATATGGAAACAGCATAAACTTTACCAACAAATGTAGAACGTCAAACTCACACTCGTGTGATGCAATTATGGAACAATATACTCACTCCTTATTCATTTAAATAAATTATTACGTTACTGTTCTCGTACAACATTCTTATCATAGATCTTAACGTACGAGAGAAGGAAAATGAAAAATAAAGAAAGGAGAGAAACTCTATCAATGAGCCCGTAACAAAAGAAATGAGGAAAACTTTATCAATGAGCCAGTAAGAAAGGAAACGTGGAAACTCTATTAATGAGCTTGTAATAAATGAAGAGGGAGAAACTCTAGCAAGAGCTTGAAAGGAAACGGACCCCTGATCCTAAATACCTTAAGTACATGAAAATTTATTCTCTACGAACGATGCTTTTTAAAGAAAAATGAAAATGGGCCTCTGATTTTAAAAAACTCAAGTCCATGAAGATTTGTTGTCTACAGACGACTTTTTGTAAAGAAAATTGAAAATGGGCCTCTAATCTTAAAGAGCTCAAGTCCATGAAAATTTGTTGTCTACGGACGACATTTTCTTAAGATAATTGGAAACGGGCCTCTGAGCTTAAGAAGCTCAAGTTCATGAAGATTTGTTGTCTACGCCCGACGTTTTCTTAAGAAAATTGAAAATGGATCCCTGAACTTATAAAAGACTTAAATTCATGAAGACTGGTATCTGTAGGCATCATCTTCTTAAAATGAAGAACAAATCATTATACATCAATAAGTGAAACTTATTAACTATAATGGGGGTAACTGAACAGGAAAAAAATCACTCAAGACACGTGTACAAAAAGAATGCTGAAATGAGAGATCTCATCAGAACGGGGAGGAAGAATGTTGAAGCGGGGAACAATCACTTCTGGAACGTGATGACTATCACTTCAGGAATGGGTGTCTATCGCTTCTGCAACGGGGGATAATCGCTTCTTGAATGAGTGACTATCGCTTCTGGAACAGGGGAACTATCGCTTCCAGAACGGGGGACCATCACTCCCAGAATGGGAAAAAACAACAGAACCGGAACCGACATCTCTAGAAAGGGAGATCATCGCTTCCAGAACGGGAATCGATATCTCGACAATGGAGAATCACTATCTACTGAACATGATAGAACATCAGAATGGAAAGGAATGCTCAGGCTGATAGTTAAGTGGTTGTGATTGATTGGCCCGAACCATAAGAAACCACCAAGTGGCAATGACCGATTGAGTTGATGAGGACAAAACAGCTGAAAGGAATGAGCAGTGTAAAAACGTCCACGCCTGAAAGCAATCCCATCAACCGAAAGCATAGGGGATGTGATCATCCTCTTTTATTATTCTTTTTATTGTAAGGTTTATAAGTACAGGCTCATGTAAAAAGAAAAAGGAGATGATCTAAGAAAACCTCAACTAAAAGCATTGTCATTCCTCTCTTCTCTTATCAACAATTATGTAAAATCATCTACATAAGTGAATATCAATGATCTTCCTGTGATTTTTCTCTCCTTTAAGAGTTTTCTACATAAATGATAATATATTTATTCTCTCTTTCTCTCTGTAAATTATGATATTCATCATTTATTCCTATAGGATTTTTCATACTGAAAAAAATGTTTTACAATTAAATTCTCAAATGATTAAGACAATCTCTAAATTAACTATTAGAGCATGGATTTTTCAATATCACAAAATGGTTCGTAAAAAAACTATATCTCACTTAATTATTAGAGGAAAGTTGTAGCATTGCTAGTTTCAAAAAACCATATCTCACTAGTCACTTCGTAATAAATTTAATTAAAAAACGTATGGTACCATATTACATTATTAGATTCCTTTCTTCTTCTTCTTCTATGTTGATTTTTCTTCTTAGATCTAATTTATAAACATAAACATAATATAAATACTATTATATTATTAGAATTAGTATTTTACTCATAATAAAAAAACTTTCTGATTTTGCTCTGAACATTCTCACATATCAACTACGAAATTGACTAGTAAAGACCAAAGTGATGTAAGATTCAAAGTTTTTTGAAAGTTTGACTAAAATAAAAATAGTGATGAAAATTTAGGGATCAAAAGTGTAGTTTAACCTAAAAATAATAAGGAAAATAGAAATATTGTTTTTTTTTTTCATCAATATCAATATTGAATTTCTATTGCGACCATGACATTTTAAATTTTGTGAGGTAAGGGGGTGGATGCACGACAACTGTAGGGTAAGGTGTCATGTCATCTCACGAGAGTATGAGATCATACCATGGTGAGGATGTGGAGGATATGATAGGAATTCCAAAAAAATGAGTAAAAGCTTTTATCAACCTAACTTTAAAAGTAGGGACATGACTGAACCTAGGCCGTTATTGACCGAAGGCAACTCTCACGATTTTCTGCAGTTGGATTGTGAAATGAGTTTTATTTAATGAAAAGTACTTTTGAAATGCATTTTGAAAAAAAAATGAATTTTTTTAGATGATAAGACATTTTTAATTTGTAAAAAGACTTCTTTACCTTTTTTGTAAACAAAACAAGTCTCGGCTTTTTGAAATTGTATAAACAAAAATAAATAAACTAAAAATTATTTATTAAAATCAAGTAGTTTTTATTAGAGATGTCCATGAACCGGGGTGGGGATGAGGTGGGGCCAGGGGCGGCCTTCCTCGTCTCCATCCCCATCTTAATATAGTCACATCATTCCTCGTTTAAGAGAGGACATGGCGGATATGAAGATTCCTCATTAGGAGCGGTTACCTACGGGTTCTCATTTTTTATGTTTGAATATGTGTAGAATTTCTTAAAAAATTAAAATGAATAATTTCATAAGTAATAAAAAATTAAGAAACTAATGCCCTCTTCTTTCAATTGACAATTGTATGTTCTTACTTCTTACACAATTGCCTTTGGCTAAGAGAGACAATGTCAATTAGCAAAATTTGACGGCTAAGAAACTAAGAGAGACAAGAATAATTAGCAAAGCTAGTATTAGGAATCTAGGGTAAAATAATGCCAACTATAAGAATTACGGACAATTAAATTATACCCCCATTCGAGCTCTCTCTCTCTCTTTCTCTCTCTCTCTCTCACTCATTCTCGCTCTCTCTATCTCTCTCTCTCTAACTTTCTCTTTTTATCTCTCTCTCCCCCTCTCGCTCTCTCTCTCCCCCTCTCACTCTCTCTTAGCCTATCTCCCCCCTCTCTCTATATATCCCTCTCTCTCTCCCTCTCTCTCCCTCTCCCTCACTCTTTCTCTCTCTATATTGCTCTCTATCTCCCCCCACTCTCTCTATCTCCATCTCTCACTCTCTCTCTAACTTATGAGTAATGCAATACAAATAATAATTATTTGATATGGTTGAAATTAAATTGGATTTAAGTAGACCAAGAAAGTGAAGTAAATGACAATTGTAGAGTAGGAAACTAACTTAATACCAATGAGATACCCAATGAAAATGGGGGAGAGAGGGAGAGATAGGGGGAGAGGGAGAGAGTGAGAGAGTGAGAGAGGGGGGAGAGAGTGAGTGAGTGAGAGAGGGGAGAGAGAGTGAGAGGGAGAGTGATACAAAGGCAAAGAAAGATAATGAGAGAGAGAAAGAGAGAGAAAGAGAAAGAGAGAAAGAGAGAGCGAGAGACAGAGGGGGGGAGAGCGAGAGAGATAGGGGATAAACAGAGAGTGTGTATGTGTGTTAGAGAGAGTGAGAGTGTGAGAGAAATAGAGGGAGACAGACAGATAGAGAGAGAGAGATGGAAAGAGAAGAAAGAGAGAGAGTGTGGGAGAGTGAGAGTGAGAGATAGAGAGTGTGGGAGAGTGAGAGTGAGAGATAGAGAGTGAGACAGAGAGAACAAGAGTGAGAGAATGAGAGAGGGAGTGGGTGAGAGGGAGACGGAGAGAGAGGGGGGAGAGAGAGAACAGGAGCAAGAGAGAGAGGGAGACATAGAGAGGAAGGGGGGAGAGAGATAGTGAGAGACAGCGAGAGAGAAGAGAGAGACTGAGAGAGAGAGAAGATAGAGAGAGAGAGAGTATGAGAGCGAGAGAGAGAGAAACATAGAGAGAATGAGAGAGAACGAGAGAGTGAGAGAGAATGAGCGAACAAGATAGAGATAGGGAGAGAGAGAGAAAGAGAGTGGGATAGCGACAAAGAGAGAGGGCGGGAGAGAGAGAGTGAAAAAGTGATTGATTGAGAGAGAGAGAGTGAATGTGTGTGGGCGGGAGAGTGACAAATAAAGAGAGAGAGACCGAGACACACACATACAGAGAGCGAGAGAGAGCGAGAGAGGGGGGAGAGGGAGGGAGGGAGTCAGCGAGGGAGAGTATGGTTTATACATATATTTCCTTTCCGATTTTTGAAAGTGAATAAAGCTTATAAGTTTAATGTGTAAAAAATATATTGAAATATTAATAAAAATAATTAGGGCGAGGATGGGGCGGGTAATGGTGCGGGGACTATTATATATGTTCTTGCCCCAATACCCACATGGGTTTTTATACAAATGTCCCCTATCCACCTCCATCACTCATTTATCCATCAAAATCCCAACTCATTAGGAGAGAGTCCCCACGGGTTTAGGGACCCACGGATAATTTGGACATCCCTAGTTTTTGTAAATTATTTACTATGAGCAAGTAGTTATATGATTATAGATTAAAAAGAATAAATTAAGGCACAAACTATTTGATCTAAGCAAATTATTTATATAAACTCGTTTGATCAATCTGAATAAATAAAAATCAATGCAAAAGCTACTTACTAAGAGCGAGTAGTTTTTTTAACAAACACAAATTAAAAAGGCAAAAGTTATTTGCTTAAATCAAGTCATCATTAATGAGAAATAGCATAAAAGTAATTTTACAGTAAAAAAAAGATTTTGAATTCTTGATTTTAAAAGAACTCAGTTCATTTCTCTGATTTGACTTTTTAAATGAATTTTTTTCCTAAAAGCTCTTATGAAAGAGGAAAGAAGTAAAAGTGGACTCGGAGAAATGAAAATAATTAACTCAATTGATCGGAATGAATATTGAACTCGATCTAATTCGAGATTTAAAATAAATTCTGATTTTTCATTGAAAAATAATAAAGTAAATTTGACGTTAAATGATAATGATGATAACAGTTTTTCGACTGTTTTTTCTAAATTAAATTTTATCTATTATGAAAAAATCTTTCTAAGTCTAATTTTTTTAATATAAATAATCGAGGAATCTAAAAAAATCTTGTTTGTCTTGTGGTGAAACCTTTGTTTAACTTCGCCATGGAGTTTTGAAAGATGACTAGTTTGGGTTTCTCCATGATAATCAACATAAATCAAAATCATAATATTGAATCTAAAATAGAGATTTTTACCTTAGCGGTCTAAAGTCCTACACATAACTTTATGTGTTAATTACCAAAAAAAAAAAACATTTTATATGTTAATTAAATAAATAAACAGAGAAAAAGCGTCTAAATAGTCCCGTTTTGAAATTGTTTCTAAATGGCCATTTTTGTTTTCAAATTGACTAGATAATTTGGTTCATTAAATTTCAAAAACATTCATATACTCTCCTACGTTTTAACATTAAAAATTTCATCAAATTGATTGACGTGAATGTTGATATATCCATTAACTGGGCGATGACTAAACGTGACGCGGTTGCTCTTTGGCTCATCAAAATGTATTATTTGACCCTCTACTTCGGCATGACCCTCCATTTCTGAGGACCCCTTCGAGTCGCTAACCATCTTCATTGGCATCATGTGCCGTCTATGGCAGACCATGGCTGCATGGAGAGAGAATAAGCGTACTAAATCGTAGTCAGCCAAAACAGCAAAGCGAATAATCTCTAGTAAGCATCTAGTTAGCGTTCACGTCAACCAACCTGACGCAGAACGACGATAAAACTATATAAAAATATTTTTGAAAGGTAAATGACCAAAGCAAATGACCAGTTAGAAACAATATGAAAAACAGTGAGACTGTTTATGAGCATTTTTCAAAACAGGAAAATAATTATTATATGTTCCTGTTTAATACTCTCAACATATTCAGAAAAGGAAAATCATGTGTTAAATAGTTTTACTGCAAAATTACATATATGATCCACCCAATTATCTAATTATATATTTAACCTAGTTTTCTTACTACTTAGATGCAAAAATCAACGTAATATACTTCTTATCTGTAAATGGGTAAGTCTCTTTAAACAGAAAAGTTAGGTTATATATATATGCTTTTGTATTTAGCAACTTTAGTAGTCTAATCGTTCTATCTTACATGTAAAATAAGTACGGATGTCACCGAACTGAATCGTTCAGTTCAATCATAATTTATTCCAAATTATATACTAACTAAACAATTCAATCACTTATTCAAGTTTAAGGTTGTAGATGTTTCATTTCATCAACTAGGCACCTACGTATAGACAAAATGGAACTCATATGGCATTTATTCAAATTTTCTTTTCATTTGGAACTAAGCAGAAACTAAAATACCAGTATAAAAGTGAAACTATAGTTGTGAATCAATGAGTTACTTGGTATAGATAATTAAATACCGTACATTACAACTGGGTAGCTCTAAATACCAGACAAGAGTTGATTGTTTTGACTTCTAGCCATAAAGAAATGAATATTTTAGGTAGGACTATTCTTTTTACAATAATTAAGCTTCAATATTATTCTTAAAATTTATTAAATATCTCAAGTCAATCATTGATGAGAATCTTATAAAATGATTATGAATAATTAAATTAAATTTGAGTGTTAAAAAAGTGTCTGTTAAAACTTTGAGATTAAGAAAACTTAGTTTTGGTGCTTGAAACAGATAATTGAAAATTCAAATTAAAGAAACTCTCATTGTGTTCACAAACAATTTTCTTGTAAAATTTCAGTGTGTAGAAATAGACAGCACAAAAATTTCAGTTTACACAAACAATTTTCTGTAAAATTTCAGAACCTAGGGCGTGTTTCTAACAATCCAGATACAAGCGTAATGAATGGGGAGAAGGGGAAAAGTCGTGAAAACTGTACAAAACCCAAAAATTACACAAACAATTTTCTTGCAAAATTTCAGTATGCAAAAATTAGTCTTCAACCTCAGAGATTTCATATTACACAGAATGCAGAATTTCCTTGAACAAGAAACTCACACCTTAGTCCGAGCTCGCGAAGAAGAAGATCAACTTTCTCTTTGCAAGAAAATTATTTGTGTAATTTTAAGGGGGTTGCGAAGAACAAGACTTGTCGAAGGTTGACAGATAGAGCGTGTGGCTTGTGGATAGCAAGTCACTTGTGAACTTCTAGATTTTGAGAAATTTAGAGATTTTAAGAAATTTGAGAATTTTTAGGGATAGTAGGGTTTTTAGTTGATGGGGTTAAAAAAATTATGGCCAAAACTGAAAATAAAAGGCTAAAACTTAAAACATAGTGGGTAACAATTGAAAATTGAGTGCGGTTAAACTAAAAAAAAGGTAAAAAAAATCCCTACTAAAAATTAATAATCTTTTGTTGAGTGGGGTTACTTGACCCCACCCTCATACAAGTGGCCCAACCACTACTTACAATGTTTGTGTCTTGAGATATGCTATTTTTCCTTTTTTTCTTATTTTTTAACAAAAGATGAATGCTAACAAAGTATACTTATGAAAAGGTTGGAGAAAATCATGTTTAACCGCCTCAAATCACAAGTAAAGCAAATCAACCTCATGCATTACATGAATAAGGTTATTGTATTTACACTTTAAGCTTTTACTTACAATCAATAACCATATAAACTCAACTTATAAGAGAATAGTGAGACTGAAGTTAGTTAGCTCATGAACCAAGCCGAGAGCTCCTTTCAATCTATCAAGAGTGAAGAGTAGAGAGCATAGATTCTATCATCCCCTCAAGTGAAATGGGCAGATAATCACCTTGAACTTGGATTTAGATAGTGGAATCTAGGAGTAGACAATGCTTTAGTTAAGAGGTCTAATAGTTGATCAACTAAGGGCACAACATGTATGTCAAGTTCTTTACTTAAGACCTTGTCACAAAGGAAATGGATATTAAGTTCAATATGTTTACTTCTAGCATGCATCACATGATTTGAGGCTAAAACCAGTGTACTGACATTTTCACACCACAAAATGAGAGTTTGAGAGATCATGAAGTGCAACTCTTTTAATAACCCCTAAAACTAACTTATTTCAGCAGCACCACTGGCCATAGCCCTATACTCACTCTTAGTGATTGATCTACTAACCACATTATGCTATTTTAAAACCATGACACCAAGTTCCCTCCAAGAAAGATGAGATAGGTACATGTTGTCCTCATCATCAATATTACCTGCCCAATCAGCATCTAAGTACGCTTGAATGACATGAGAATTTGATGTTTTGAAATGTAACTCTTCTAAAATGGTCCCTTTAAGGTACATTAACACCCTCTTATATGCATTCCAGTGTTTATCAGTAGGTTTATGCATGTACTGAATTAATTTATTAACTATGAATGAAATATTTAGTCTGGTAATGGACAAATATTGTGGGCACCTATTGTACTTCTGAATAAAGTCACATCTATCATAGGTTCACCATTATTGGCAGAGAGTTACACTAACGAACATGCTAGAGAAATAGTTGTTTTAGCCTAAATGCATCTTTGTTTTATTTAGTAGGTCAGCTATATATTTAGATTCTGTGAGATAAATCCCATAGTGATCTCTAAACACTTCCACCCCAAGAAAACGGTGAATAAAGCCCAAGTCTTTTAGTGAAAATCACATGTTCATGTCATGAATTAGTTTGTAAATGACATGAGAACTATTACAATAATGAGTATATCATCAACATAAACAAGCAGAAATACAATATCCTTGACGGAACTAAAAATGAATAAAGATGTGTCTAACTTAGAATTCACAAATCCCCATTGAAGCAATGCTTGTTTGAGTCTATCATACCAGAGCCTATGGGATTGTTTAAGGTCATACAGTAGGTGACAAACATGATGAGGCTTGGAGCTATCAATAAACCCCTCAGATTGTGACATGAACATAGAGTCATGAAGTAAACCATTCAAGAAAGCATTATTCACATCCAACTATTTAATACCCCAACCAAAAGACACTACTATATGTAAAATGACTCTGATGATAGTTGATTTAACCACTAGACTAAAGGTTTCAGTGTAGTCAATCCCTGGTCTTTGGTGGTACCTATTAGCTGCTAACCTAGCTTTATATCTGCGTATGTTTCAATCAGGGTGAGATTTAACTTTAAACACCCATTTGTGCCCAACTAGAGGCATTCCATATTGATAGCATACTGACTCTCGATTTGGTTACTCATGAACGAATCATACTCTCATTGCATATCTTTTTTCCAATTGGGATTAGTAAATGCATGTTTAACAGTAATTGGTTCTACAGGTATCAAAGGTTCAGAATGAAATATTTTGTTGTTATGAGTGCTTCGGGTTTAGATATGCCAATTTTGAATCTAGTTATCATATGGTGATTGGATTTATATGCATGATGTTCACTAGGTGGAGGTGGGTGAAGTGGCAATGTAGATATTGGTGCAATGTGTAAGTCAACAAATAAAACACTCGAAATGGAAGGAAAATCAACAATAGAACAATATTTTTTTTGTTAAAAGGGTAAATTTATTTCAACAAAATATATATATATATTTACAAAGGGTATACCCTAGGATAAATAAATATAAAAGCAACATGACAAAAGTCAAAACTGACACAAAAGCCTAAGAAACTAGAAAGCTAAATATATCTCTCAACTTTCTAAAATACTAGGGTTAACATGAGAATTATGGTCTTTAATCAGAAAAATCACTCTTCCTCACCATTCTAATGAATTTTTTAAGAATAAAGTGAGAGTCCATCATTTTACCTAAAAACACTCTTATATTTCTTTCCACTCAAATACAATAGATGAAAGAAATAAAAATAAGCTTAGTAATAGTTGATTCAATGGATTTGGAAAAAGAGACATGAATGAGCCATTTCAATCATATCAGTTCATGTCCATGAAGAAATAGTGATAGAGAGTCTGCATTTTGTCAACAAACATCCAACATGCATTTAGAGGAATTGAAGCAGAAAAATAGGTGATCAATAGATTCAATCCCTTGAGCAAAGAACACACAACTTACTCTTGAATTAATACACCATTTGCTTACATGATATTTAGTTGACAGCTTATTGTGCATTTTAAGGCAAGCAATGAAGGAGCACTTGGGGATGCGATCGGAGAATCAAATTAACCTAGTCCATGACATTGGGAGTTATGCCATCAAAGCATGTGTATTTACTTTTGATATGAAATTTAAAGATAATTACATTTTTCTTATAATTTTTCTTTTAAATTTTTGTTGAATAATTTATATAAATATCTAAAAATTTATATAAATATTTATTAATGAGATTATGATCTTGTATTAGTAGGAGATAATTAAGATCATGGATAATGAATAAAATTTTCAGCAACATATTAAAGTAGGGAATCTTTAATGAATTGTTACTAGTACGGTTCACTAAGCATTATGAATGCATATGATCTAGTCTGGATCATTGATGTGGATAGATTTCTTAGTGAAGGTACTTTATATAATAATATTATATATGATAGGACCGATGTGAATTAATATTTTTATTAACGTGCTATTTTTCATATTAATACACATCAATTCGATGATCATATGTAGATTAGTCTCAATCCTGAGTAGTCATGAACTCCTATACACATCTACTGGATCTTTTGATTCACTCGTTAAGGTATGTTTGTTAATCAGCCTAGTGATTTTTGTTTTACAGATTCAATAATGTGGATGGTTGGGGACATGATCTTACAAGATTTAGAAATTAAGATTTCCTACGTATTGTATATTGGTTTTTTTAAGTGTTAATTCTGAAACTGAATGGTTATTGAGTTCAAATTTATAATAAGATTACAAATTAGTCATTCACTAGTGGATTAATGGTATTTAAGGATCAAAAGATAATTAGAAAAGTAAAACAATAATTTTGACCAGTTTTAATTTACGAACAAAAATTGGAGGACAGAACTACATGAAATGATTATGTCAGTGGAGTACATGAGAATATATTTGTAAATACATTCTATAATCTCTAAGAGTGTAATTTCATATTTACAGTGGAGTACTAATAAAATTATTTAATTAAAAATTTTAATTAATAATATGATTTATTGGAGCTTAGGATTATAAGTCAATGGTCTCCAAGTCACCTCTATACTACGCTGTCTAGGATGTGAATATTTTAGGACATGAGAAAATGACTAACTTGCAAAAAGAATATTTATTCTGGATCAAGTACATAATTATGATATAATTATGTGTGATTAATTAATTAATTGAATTATTTATATATTTAAATATAATTTTTGAAAATTATACATATATAATTATCAATTTTTTATTTACCGATAAGTGAGACAGAATATCTAATTTGTGAAATTAGATAATTAAATTAGTATTAGATAATAATTTAAATCAACAAAATCTGTTATTTGTGAACAGATAAATTAGTTGATAGGGATAATTAGATATATTAATTTTGAGTTAACTGATATTTAGATAATTTTCTGATTAAAATAAATATTTAATTCATAGTGATCATTGATAAGGTATCAAAAATTGACATGGACTACTGTGGATGCCATATGACACTACAGTAGTGAGTGTGCAACAATGTAGTTCCACATGGCGTTACAGTGATGCCGTGAGGCACTGTACTGGCACACGACACACTGTAGTGCCATGTGGCACTACAGTTGTGGACAATTGTAGTGGGTCCTACTTTCCACTGCAATTGGTAATTTTTTAATTAAATATTATTTCAGTTTATCCCTAAAAATCAGATACGTTATTATCTAGAATATATACATATATTATTCTAATGGCCTTGGTTGTTGAAAGAAGATAAGAGAATCAGTTGATCAGATCATCAGTTCATCAATCAATGAATTGAGAACACGATTGGTGTCAGGAAGATTTTCTTCTGTGATTAAACATTAATCAAATCTCTAAAAGAATAATCATCACGTTCTTTTAGAGAATCATCTTACTAAAGTTCTTTTTGGTAAATCTCCAGATTTCATGTGTCGAGAACATGTAGAGACAAAAAAAAGTGTCATGTAATATTCTACGTGCCCACACACGTCCTAGTGCGTTGAGGATTGACTTGGAAGATCCTGGTATGGATGTCGGAGTCTACTAATCATTGGAACAATTTCGTGGGAACGGAAGATTGCGATTTTTGCAAGGACGTTTGATATAAACTACAAGAGATATATGATTCCTAACCTTGTATATTGTAGATTTAACTTATAAATATATAATGGATCCTAAATGATTGAAGATGAGTTTTCAAATTAAAGTTTTTATTAAAAGTTTAATTTTTTAAAAGGCCACGCGTCTCCACGCTTCTGTCACGCACGCGACGTGATGATGAGTACATGACAACTTAGGCTTATCCTGGTACAAAGCAAGGTAAGTGCTTCTTATACTAAAAAGTCTTTTTGGGTCTGCATTTCAGTGCCATGATTCTCTCTGGTACATGTTAAGATGAAGAAGATTAAGGTACATACCCCAACAAGCTAAACATGTGTTCAAGACTAGAACTACGCTAAGCCCATCTGCCTTCCCTTATGGGCACAGAAAATTCAGTGGACATCACCCGTCATATCTTATACGTAAGATCAGTTCCACCCCTTTATGATGCAAGATGCCAAGGGCCAGTTAATATGAAAATATCAAAACATCTACTATCCAACTCACAAAATCTTGACAGTTTATGTCTAAGTCTAAAGATCTTCCTCCAAGCCCAAGAAAGGTTTGCAGGCATTTCTATAGTGAAGATTGAGTGAGACTTAAGGAGATTCATCTTACACCAGGCTATCCACGAAGAGTCACGGATCTACTAGCCACCAAAAAAACTTAGCAATGACAACATAATTCCAGATGGTGAGATCTTTGATACTAGGACCTCCTTCTTGAAGAGGAGAGCAAATCATATCCCACCCAACTTTATGCACCTCCTTCTGTATCAGAGTTTCCATTCAATAAAATATTCTAAGGATAGGATTTACTCTCTTCATAATCTATTTCGGTAAGATAAAGTGGTTGGACAAGGAACTTTATATAGAAGTTAAGATGGTTTTGATGAGTTTGAGCCTGCCTGCATAAGATAACAAATTATTTTTCCAAGGTTTGGTTCTCTCGACAAGTCTGTCCATCACCATATTACAATGGTTCTTGTTCATTTTGGTTGAGATGAGAGGAATACCCAAATATTTAATAGGTAATTCTTCCATACAAAAGCCAGTTTATGATAAGATTGTCCATTGTATAAATTCATCAATACCAGAGAAGAAGAAATGACTTTTATCCTCATTAGGTTGAAAGGCCAAACAGAGTTGAAAATAAATCAATACCTGGTAGCATTGAGGTCACCACTATAAAAACTTAATAAATCATCATCAAAGTACAAATTTATGATTTTATATCTCTTACATCTCCAATGATACTGAAAAAAAGGGTTGCACACTGAGTAAGGTTGCCAATAAGTACCTCCATCATTAGAACAAAGATTTAAGGGGATAGTGTGTCACATTGTCTTAAACCCCTTCTTCCTTGGAAGAACCCCTAAATCATCATTTATAGTGATCGAATAAGAAGTTGTAACACACTCCATTATCAAGTTCACAAATTTTGAAGGTAAGCCTACGCATATCCAAACATGTCTAAAAAAGTGCCAACTAACACTATCACTGACTTTTAACTTGTCCACCTTAAATGTACATTTAGGTGTTGCGGAGTCCCTGATATAGCCTCTCATCAACTTCTGAGTCAGCAAAATAATATCAGATATGGCCTTTCTTGGAACCAAAGTTGTCTGGTTACTATTAATCAAGTTAGGCAAAATAATTTTGAGCCCGTTGGCCAACATTTTTTAGATACACTTATATACCAGACTGAAACATGTTATTGGTCTTCTGTGATTCTGGTTGGATTTGGAACTTTAGCTCCTAAGGTGATGGCAGTGGCATTGAAGTGTTTGAGCAATTCCCCATTTTTAAAAATTCGAAGATAGCGTCACTGACGTCTCCACCAATTATGTGCCAAGTCTTTTTCAAAGAGTTGGCTAAGAACCCATCAGGATAAGTGGCCTTACTGCCTTTGAAGGGAAAGAAAGTGTCTTTCACTTCACTAGAAGTAAACTCATGAGTTAAACCTTCACATCAGTCAGGAAGAAACTTAGCAAAAAGTACTCTATCAACAATCTGCTAGTTAAGACCAGAAGTAGGCTTTTGAAAACCTAGAAGGCTCTTATGGAACTCTAAAATGTGATTATGGATGACTTGTTGGTTAGTCATGATGTTACCATGAGAGGTATAAAGTTGTGTAATTTGAGACCTTGCCTTGTGTTTCTTAACAGATTTAAAGAATAAGAAAATTGTATTGTCACTTAGATCAAGCCAAGTGAACCTAGTTTTTTGCATTTAAATTTTTTTCCTCAACTAACTTCCACTTCAAGAACTTCTGAGAAGCTTCCATCATAAGAAATCGAGCATTGATGGAGTCAGAATTACTGTCAAGGTTATTAGATGTTAAGAGTAAACTACTTTTAGCAACTATCAAAGTTAAATGTTTTCAATGCTTTCTTAACTCAGGTCAACTTTTGAGCTAGATTGTAAATTGTATTCCCTTGGTGAGGTAAATTCTAAGTTGCTTCCACAGTTTCATAGAACCACTAATTTCATACCATAAATTAAAGTATTTGAAAGGAGGTTTCTTTCTGGAAATGTCAGGAATGGGCTTCATAACTGCGGGACGATGATCAGATAATCCTAATTCAGCAAAATAAGTTGTTGAACTGCTAAAGATGTTTTGCCAGTGTTCATTAACCATGATTCTGTCTATTTTTTTTTTATCATAATACTCCTCTTTCCAGCTTCGTGATTCCACCATGTAAAAAGAAATAACTAAAAGGTAAGTCAACCATCTCCGGACTATTAATACAGGAGGCAAAAGCTTTCATCCCTTCTTCCCTTGTAGTAACTCCCCCATTCTTATCATTAGCATGCAAGATAATATCGAAATCACCTAGCATGACCAAGGATTCTAACCAACAGTAGATTTAATATTTATCAAAGCATTCCACAACATTTTCCTATTGACATCTTCATTTGCAGCATAGACGAAAGTGCAAAAGAATTCCTCAGCAGATTGAAGTCTTTTAACAGTGCAGTGAATAAAATCACTACTAGCAATGACTTGAACATCATATACACTAGGCACATAAGCAATCGATATTCTACCAGAAGGGTCGTCAACATAGTTATTAACCACATTCCAAGAATGAAAAATAATAGTCACAATTCTATTGTTCTTGATTTAGTCTCATCCAAGACACACAAATTAACATTAAACTCCCTACATAATATGATCACCTCAGAGTGTTTTCGAGGGTTGTTAAAGCCCCTTACATTCGAGCTCATATATTATTCATGTAAACGAGGTTTCAAAGGTACCACATTTACAAGCTTTCCTGCAGCAACCTTGAGTTTAGCAACTTGCTACCTCTTTCTTTGCTACTATCTAGAGCTAATCTTCTTACTGTTTATAGGTGACTTTGTAGGTTCAGGAAAATGTATATTTTCATTTTAATTTATTGGATTGATGCCACTTCAAGAAAAATTGGTTCAGTGCTACTGATGACCACATTATTTGGATCCTTAGATAGGACTAAGTCTAGTTCAGCTACTAAAGTTATCAAGTAAATTTTTCTGCTCTTCAACCTTATTTGTCTTGTAGGAATATTCTTAGCCACTGGAATCCACTCATATTTGTGCTTCTTCTCTTTTGGTAATGGCTTCATTGGCTTCTTGTCTTGACAATCATGTCCAAATATTACACAAGTCTTACATTTTTTGGGAATACCTAAGTATCCCACCTCGATTTGAACATTCTCTATGCTAACTTCATTAAGTTTAATCTCCAAAATCTTTGGAAGTTCTACAAGCACGTCTATTTCCACACATACTCTCGTAAAAGAGAGTTTAGATCCGGTAGATGTAATGGCATCATAAATAGGGGTGCCTACTATGTTTGTGATACTACTCAATCCACTAGGAGTCCACATAATAGTGGGAACCTTTCATAATTTGATCTTGATGAGGATTTTTTTCATTTCCTCCTTGTAGAGTTGGAGGTTGAGAACCCAAGGTTTGAGGATTATGGGTCTACAAAGCAAGTACCAGGGACCCCTTGTAAAACCTCCTCATTTTCTTTCTCAGAAGTAAAAGTAAAGAAGAAGAAACTCAACTCAATCTCAGACACCTCTTTTAATCCCACCCCAAAGTCTGTGAGCAGCCTGATTAACAAGGTAAAATGGTGGTTTCTTTTCAAGGAAATGTCCAACAAGAGTGCTTTCCATTGTTTCAAACCCTCATCTAAAATAGATTGTTGAATCATGTATTTACCATTGATTGAGCTCCTAACAAGTTTATCATATGAATTCGCAAAGGGGCCTTTAGAGGCATAACATGACCAACTCGTGCAGGTTTTTTCTCCTAAGTTTTGTCTTCATCATTTGCACGACAAATATTAGTTTGTAAGTCAATTGAACTTGACTGGAAAGTTGCCAAACTAGGGGAACCTGCATGAGAGATGTTTAGAGTAGACTCACTAATGACAGGTGAATGGTGAGTTCTAATATGATTTGTATCAGAATGGATAGTAAGGAAAATTTTAGTTGAGAAGGTACTAGAAGTATGATGAATGACTAAGTGAATTTATTTATTTTCAAGCATGGTCAAGTAAAGGAATACTTTATCATTAAAGGTTACATTCCTAAATATATAAACTCTGCTAGATTTATGCTGGAATCTATAACCTTTATAAGTTGATGAATACCCTAGAAAAAGATTCATAATTTGTGAGAGTTATATGGCCTAAGATATGGATAACATGCACAACCAAAGACTTTCAAGGTTGTGTAATTGGGAATTTTGTTAAATAATTTTTGAAAGGGTGCAATATAGTTGAGAGTTCGTGTAGGTAATCCGTTTATGAGATGGATGAAAGTTTGGAAAGCTTCCTACCAATAGGTGAGAGTAATGACATCTTAGTTTAAAAGGGTTAGGTAAGTCTCAACTACATTAAAGGTCATATCTATTCCTCAAAAAGCCAAAACCACGTAGCCTAAGCGGAACTCAATATTCAAACCAAACAGTGCGTTCTTCAGTTCTGCCTTTAGGGAATCTGATGATGAGAGGACCAAGGCTAGATGATCGGTTTTCTAGTAGCAAGATCTGGCTTTTGGTTTGAAGATTGCTCACTACACGAGATGAACCTTGGTTTGGTGAATTGAAGTTGGCCTTAGGCATTTATTCTGGTGTGGATGGCAGGCAGGCCTATCTTTCTTGGTTAGAATACGAGAATTTCCACCTTGTTGAAGATCTAGTGGACTACGCTTCAAAATCAAGCCCAAAAAACGAGGTTAACACACTCTAATGACAAAGCGTCCGTTCACGTCAGGAAAAGAGGCCTTTGACTTAGCTGTTTAAATAAAGCAGCGGCTAGGTCTCTGTCCCCGCCAGCTCTGTTTCCAGCCTTTCATTTCATATACCATTCCCGTATGCCATACCTCTTATTTCATCTTGCTAGTTCAAATTCTTTCAGAAGCGAATGCTTTGGAAAAGCTGCGCAAGGCGGCCCCCCCTCAGAACAAAGCCCCACCCCTCTTTTCCCCCCTTTAATGTTATCTCGAAGTAATACGAATCTGTCAGCAGACGAACCAGTCTAGAAGTAGAAAGGGAAGGCAATAGAAAAAGGTCCCCCACCAGCTAAGGCACTAAGAAGAGCAACAAACAGCTAATACCAGCTTAAAGCCTTGACTAATAGAATAGTCAAGCGCACTTACTCCCTTTTGAATCTTCAGTAGGGGCCTTTAGTCTTTTTGTACAGTAAAAAGGGGATCGATTCCATAAAAGATGAGGTCAGGGCCACCTGCGCTACCAATCCATCTAAAGAAGGTCTTCTCCCGTCTTCCTCCTTCTCTTTTTCTTCTTACTGGTTTGGTTTGACCAAATTCCATACTGGAGCACCAATTCACTGATCTTGAAAGCGCCTTTTGTCCGATTCACCTCAAAAGAAAAATCTCGCCTCTCAAGTAAGGGAAGGTTTTTTTAAAAAGTCTTATTTTTCAAAAGCCATCTCTATCAATCTACGCTCATTGATGAGAACTTATTCCCCTCATCCCAAAAAAACTCTCCTCGCGGTCGGTCAAATGCATCTCGAAGAAGTCTCCTCCCCCTAATCTGCCTAAAGCTTAAACCATGGCATGGCAGTAAGCAGTAAGTTGGCCTAAGCATCCAGTATCTCAGCAAATGAACATTTCTCTAATGTCTACGCGGATCAGGGGCCCAGCTAAGATTACCGGCAATGATTCTGCTGCTATTCATCAAACGAAGCAACAATTAGGACTTCGATATGGTTTTATTCTGTTAGCTTATGTTTTCTCTCAATTTTTCCATTCTATTGATGGGTGTGAGGGCAAGGAAGTCTGAATTCAATAGTATGTGTTTGTAGGTAGTTTTTGAAAGGTTTGAACTCTCCACCCCACTCTTAATTTTCCCATTTTATTGGCTTATCAGATTGTTTCTGCACTAAAGTTTTGAAAATTTGAAAAACATGAATAGCTTCTTACTCTCTTTTTTATAGATAATAGCTTCTTACTTAAGTTTTAGAGGAAACAACCAGGTAAATCTGTTGATATCATCTAAGAATGAGATATACTATTTGCATCCCTTATTTGACACTCTAGGTGTAGGACCTCATAGGTCTGTATGTATTAATTCTAGTGGTTGTTTTGAGATGGTCAATGAGTTAGAGAAGGAAAGAACACGATTCTTTCCCTTTTGACATGCATCATAGAAAGTAAAACTAGGGTTATGATTGGTAATATGCATGGTTCTCAGATTTTTTACAATATTTTGATTTGCGGTATGCCCCAGCCTCTTATCTCATATTTCAGCATCATTGGCCTTAGTTAAACTTACAATAGGGTTCCCAACATTCTTACATGTCTTTGTTCTTGAAGGATTAGAATGAAAAAAGTTAGCAAAATTTAGATACAATATGCAATTAACTATAAGGATTTAACAACTAAGCATTAGATATATTCATATCAGTACAAGATTGATTGTTACATGTACTTAAGGCAGTAGAATGAGAACCTACTTTATTGAATTAAAAAAAAGGATTTTGATAAAATTGATACTGGTTTAGCGCATACTTCTACTTAGCTTAATAGCCAGCTAAGTAGAAGTTGGTCTTTCCTCAGCCATGTTATGGATTCTTGGTTTCTTTCTCCATTTGTTGTCTTTTGTTTAGGCTTTTGAACTCCTCCAAAGATTACATCATCCAGGCCATGTCCAATCACTATAAGTATAATATATGACTTCTATAGAATAAAATTGTTTCAATCATTTTTCACGAACATTGAGTTATTCAATGTATTTGTAAAACCATTGTTGAGGCTTGTTGAATTCACTGCAGAGCTAGTTACAGAGTTATTTTCAGAAGCCATGGGCGCGAGTCCTTTATAGGCATTGATACCATGAAAAGGTTGATGAAGATCATGTTTAACAACCTTAGATCACTAATAACGCAAATTAACCTCATGCCTTGCATGGAGGAGGTTATTGTGTTTATACTTTAAGCTTTTACTTACAATCAATAACCACTTAAGCTTAACTTACAAGAGAATAATAAAATTGAAGTTAGTTAGCCTACTAACAAATCCGAGAGCTCATTTCAATCTGTCATGAGTGAAGAGTAGAGAACATGGATTATTGGCTTAGCTTTAGCCACTCAGTCTTGCTGATTGTTGACTTGGCAATGGGAGGTGATGTGACTTAGTTACACATGGTTTATCAATTTATAACTATAGAGCTAGACATGGAATTATAATTTATAACTATAGAGCTAGACATGGTTTATCATATTATAAAAACCAAAAGAAATTATAAAATACATTAATAAAGAACATCAAGGATGATTCTGCACACAAGAGAATTGCACTTAAATCATTGGTTCATTCAAGAAATCATCCATCGCCCAAGTTGTTCATTCGACAGATATGGAGAAAGATCGTTTGCAACATATAATCTAGATACGAGATTTTGGGGTGGAGAATGTTCAATACCACCCAACACTAGTCTTAGAACCAGATCCAAGTTTACCAACAAGCCCTAGTCAAATCTGGGTGAAGTGAGTTGTTGGTTCTTTGATTCACGATCTGGTGTTAGGTGAATCTGGGTGAAGTGAGTCGGCAACTATCCATCCCATGGCTCGATTTTGGTGAATCTGGGGAGTCTATAGTTATCTAGCTTATAACCTCATATGTGGTGAATCCAGATGAAACAGGACAACGGTTATCCGAATCAAGACCCAATATGTGACGGGAGAGATTATTAGGGTTATCCTACATTAGTTGTGGAACAAACTAGTTAGTGAATTTATAAATAAAGGAAAATCTCACATTTCAAACTAACTTGTGAGGTTGAGAAGGAACATAGAGAGAGAAAGCCAACATGGATAGAAGAAATCTAATTAACTTTTCTCTTATTGGTATATATATCCTGCATGAAGTAAAATTACATATATCGTCATCTCATAGGAGTACAGGATCACGATGCTACATAGCATATTTATTTATCTTACATATTATTTAGAGTTATATTATAAGGAAAACGAAGTTGTGGGTGATTTAAATTACACATGCAAAGTAATTAAAGTTGATCCGAAAATCATTTATTTAAGTAAGGTGATTAACCTAGAATGATTTTTTAGAAAATAAAAAATGAGCACTTTGAGGCGATGCGTTGCTTGTGTTTAGTTTACTTCTCTGTTCGTTTTTCGACCACATAATTTGCCGAAACCCTCTCTAATACTCTCTCTCCCACATATATATTCTATTTGTAAGTTGCCAAGAACCTCTCTCTAAATCTTTCTCTCTCTTGGTGATTTCACTGCCTCTCTCTCTCTCATTTTTTTCTCTGTTCCACTCTCTCTCATTTTTTTGTCTGTCCCTCTCTCTCATTTTTTTGTCTGTCCCTCTCTCATATTCAATAGTATGTTGCCAATAATTTACTTTGAAACAAAATTATTTCGCGGTTGCCAATAGAATGCGAATAGATAAATAAGAAACTAGAAAGAGAAGGAGATGCTGTATTTTAAAAAAAAAAATAGAGATGTAATGTTAATTGAATATGCAAGCGAAGCTTCACTATAGTACTTGAGAATTTCTTCGCAATGCCCTCAATTCCTTTTTTTAAGTGTAATGAGAAGGCAAAAACCATTATTTACCTCAACTTGAATACAGTCTCTTATATTTAAACCCCTAATAAAATCATCCATTTTCCATTAATTATCTTTTATTTATTCATGCCAAATTGTTTTCTTAATCTTAACATTCTTTAGCAAAGTGACCATACCACTAAAAACGATTGATTTTGCTCTTTATAGTATATTAATTAATAAGATTGTGACAATTCATCAAATAATCCAATATATAAACTTGAATATATTTTAAACAACAATATTAAACACCGATTTTACGACCCATAATTTAGATTGAAAAAGGACGTGCAACATCAATAGTATTTGATTTTACTTGAGAATAAGAGACATATCATATAGTATGTACATAATTAGGAATTATATCCTCTTTATAACTTGTTGAGCCAGACAATCACTTAATTTTTTTATTAGTCCAGATTAACCTCATACAAATTTTAAAAAAATTTAGAAAATATATTATTTATTCTTAGTTGATCTAGATTGTTGTAAAACAAAATAGTGTCCAAAAATTTCTTAAAATAATTCTCCAATTTTAGTAGAACTGGTTGTCCGAATAACTATAGCACACTTAATTAAAAAGACTTCTTTGTAAATTCAATTATGAACGACTTTTATATCACTTCCAAAGTACAATTTTCTTTGAGGGACGAAATAGGGACTTTTTTTGGCAGTTCCCAACGACTTCGCCGCGTTTCAATTGTTGGCTTTTGCTAATTTGTTTGTACTTTTTGGCTTTTTGTTTGATTAAATAACAGTAGTTGGTTCCATGTTCAGACTTGGATTCATGTCTTTTTGCAAGTTTGAATGACAAAACTCAATATTAATTAGACTAATATTTTTTGGTCTGTAGTAATTAGACTAATATGACAAGGAATTACGAAATACCAACTTCAATCTACATTATTAAACAGAATAAATAGCATATGATTATTTCTTAACAACGACAAAGGAAAATTCAGTGAAATTCTACTTAATTGCTTAGCCTAATAAATTATTTAAGTTACTTGACTAATATCTCATTTAGAAAGGTAAAAAAATCGAAACATGGATTCGACATATGATAAATATATATAATGACAAAAATTAGATGATGTCGTGAGAGATGACGAGAACGGTGAGAATTACAGGGTGAAATTCTAAAATATTGTTAAGCAATGAAAACAGTATAAGATCCGAATCCTAAAATTTCCGTGCTCATAACAACTTGTTTCATAATTGTATGACTTTCTTTCTTGATAGTACTTAGAGTGGACTTTTTATGAGGAGTAAACTATTAGTTAAATCATATTATCAGTCTGGTGCATTAGTTAAGACCACATATTTAACTACCGAAATCGTATTTCACTTTAAATATGTATGACCAATCAGTCGATGCATTAGTTAAGCCCATATATTTACATCCGCACATTGAAATTAGTGAATCATAATATTCACATTATCGTACATTAACTTGAAATGACATTACTATAGATTCCGATTTTAATGATAGTGAAAAATCATCATTAAAATTCTTTACAGACAATTTTATCACTGTCATCGATCGGGTTATCATCTTTGTAGATTTTCAAAAAAACTGTCATAAAAATATATTTTAATGACGGATTTTCCATAATAAAAAAGTTCGCAAAAAAAATCAGTTTTTTGCCTTTGATGACACATGAAGAAATTTATAAATGTGCCCACGGAAAGTTTATCATGGGTATAAACGAGACTTTGAGCAGAATGAATGTGTGGAATTTCCTCCCAAAAATTAAAAGATATAAACAAGCTTAAATCAATTAACATTAATATTAAGGCTGTGTCAAATATTTAACAGATTATTACAATAGCAAAAAATGACAAGTTGATTAAAGAAAATAAAGATACCAAGATTGTGAAAGTAGATGAAGATGCATGGATTATGACAAACAAAATAATGGGTTGGACAGTGATAACGATGTTGATTATAGCAATAATATGTTTAGGACTAATACTATATGATCCTACTTTCTTTATCCTTAGTGACAAAAAGAAAAGGTTATATGTTATATATTTTTGAGAAAAAATTACCCAAACTAGATAATTGTCTATTGTTAAAGTTAAGGAAACCAGGGTCACGTCACTGAATAAAAGAGTTAATACTGAAGTAAAGCAGTGGACTTCACTCCTACTGCTCGAGTGTGTAAGAGAGAGTGAGAATGCAAGTTATTTATCTGTTGTTAGTT
This sequence comes from Datisca glomerata, assembly GCA_003255025.1. NCBI lineage: Eukaryota > Viridiplantae > Streptophyta > Magnoliopsida > Cucurbitales > Datiscaceae > Datisca > Datisca glomerata. The sequence goes on from QANY01005078.1 coordinate 446,424, forward strand.
AGGTTGTTAGTCAGTTAACAACTCTCTATTTTTCCCTCTTCTCAGGTTTATCTTGTGTAAGCCTATATTAGTCTTTACCTTGTACTGATTACTATTGATACTGAAATACAAATTAGACAATCATCTTCTTGGAGCTCTTCTTAGTTCTTTCATGGTATCAAAGTGAAGAAGGACAAATCAATTAACATTAATATTAAGGGTGTGTCAAATACTTAACGAAATATTACAATAGCAAAAAATGACAAGTTGATCAAAGAAAATAAAGATATCAAGATTGTGAAAGTAGATGAAGATGCATGGATTATAACAAACAAAATAATGGGTTGGACAGTGATAACGATGTTGATTATGACAGTACTATGTTAAGGACTAATACTATACGATCCTACTTTATTTATCCTTAGTGACAAAAAGAAAAGGTTATATGATATATACTATTGAGAAAAAATTACCCAAACTAGAGAATTGTCTATTGTTAAGGTTAAGGAAAGCAAGGCAAGGTCACTGAATAAAGGAGTTAATACTGAAGCTACTCTTAGTAAAGCAATGGACTTCACTCCTACTGCTCGAGTGTGTAAGAGAGAGTGAGAATGGAAGTTATTTTTCTTTTATTAGTTAGGTTGTTGGTCAATTAATAACTCTCTATTTTTCACTCTTCTCAGGTTTACCTTGTGTAAGCCTATATTAGTCTTTGCCTTGTATTGATTACTATTGATACTGAAATACAAATTACACAATCATTTTCTAGGAGCTCTTTTTAGTTCTTTCATGGTATCAAAGTGAAGAAGGACAAATCAATTAACAGTAATATTAAGGGTGTGCCAAATATTTAACGGAATATTACAATAGCAAAAAATGACAAGTTGATAAAAGAAAATAAAGATATCAAGATTGTGAAAGTAGATGAAGATGCATGGATTATGACCAAACAAAATAATGGGTTGGACAGTGATAACGATGTTGATTATGACAATAATATGTTTAGGACTAATACTATATGATCCTACTTTCTCTATCCTTAGTGACAAAAAGAAAAGGTTATATGTTATATACTGTTGAGGAAAAATTACCCAAACTAGATAATTTTCTATTGTTAAGGTCAAGGAAAGCAAGGCAACGTCACTGAATAAAAGAGTTAATACTGAAGCTACTTTTAGTAAAGCAGTGGACTTCACTCCTACTGCTCGAGTGTGTAAGAGAGAGTGAGAATGCAAGTTATTTTTCTGTTCTTAGTTAGGTTGTTAGTCAGTTAACAACTCCATGCTGTTAGTTAGGTTGTTAGTCAGTAAACAATTTTGCGGGTTCTTTATTCTAGGAATGTTGTGTTCAATGAGTCTTATTTTCCATATCAGTAAATGTTCTCCAAAATTGCCTCCACAAGTCATAAATTTCATGTTTTAAGTCCTTGGTCTTCGACCATCACTAGCTGTCTATATTAAAATTTCATATCCTTACAGGAGCATGTCGGCAGTACATCATCTCAAGGTAATTCTTCGTCTGATCAATATAATGAGCTTTTATTCTTTACAGCATATTGCAGGTGAAAATTCTTCCTCTGTGTCTATCCTTCCACCTATAACAGTCCACCTATAACAGCAATTGTTTCCTTTGATTCACCTTCTATTGCACCCTACTTTTCTATAGACATCACACCAGAACCTCAAAAAATTACCATTTATGAATCCAGAACCTGCAAATCTGCCCAATGTATCTAAAACGACTCAACCTGCTACCATAAATCACCCAATGATTACTAGATCAAAAGTAGGCATATACAACCCTGCTACCTCAAAACCCAATCTCTCTCTCAGTCTTTATTTTTCTGAACCTAAGTCAGTGAAAGAGACTTTGGCTAATCCTAATTAGAAGTATGCTATGGAAGATGAATATGCAACCTTAATTAAGAACCAAACATGGGATTTGATACCTTTTAATCCATCAATGACAGTTGTTGGCAATAAGTGGGTGTTTAAGGTCAAGATGAACCAAGATTGGAGTATACAATGATTCAAGGCACGCTTGGCAGTAAAAGGTTTTAGTTAGACCCATGGAATTGATTTTACAGAGACATTTAGTCCTGTTGTGAAGCCAAATATTGTTAGAATAATTCTCCATCTTGTTGTCTCCTTTGGATGGTCTGTTAAACAACTTGATTTTCATAATGCCTTTTCGAATGGTTTTATACATGAACCAAAATACATGTCATAACCTGGAGGATTCAAAGATCTCTCCAAACCAAGTCATGTATACAAACTGAATAGGGCTCTTTATGGCCTTAAACAGGCACCAAGCCCCTAATATGAGAGGTTAAGAGCTGTTATACTTCATTTATCGTACTCCTTAGGTTGTCTTAGTTTATATAGATGATATATTGCTTAAGGAAGTAATATACATCTCATTAATAAAGTTGTTCATGATCTGAATCAACGTTTTACTCTCAAAGATTTAGGTCAAATTCACTACTTTCTAGGTGAAGTCTACAGATCTCCATCTAGTTTTTTCTTGTCTCAATCAAAGTATATAACTGGTCTCCTTATCAAGACTAAGATGGATGGAGCTAAGCCAGCCCCATTTCCTGCAAGTACTTTCCTTAAGTTGTCTGAAACAGAAGGGGAACATTTTCCTGATGTTACTCTTTTTACAAGAACAATTGGTGCTTTACAATATTTGCAAATATCCAGGCCTGATATAGGTTTTATTGTGAACAAATTGAGTCAATATTTTCACAAACCAACCATGGTTCAGTGGCAGACATGTAAGATATTTTTAAGATATTTGAAAGGGACTGTATCGGCTGGTTTACTGCTGCAACCATCTAAATCTTTGTCTATACAAGACTATTCTAATGCAGATTGGGCTGGGAATCTTGATGCGGGCATTCTACAGGGGCATATATGGTGTTTCTTGGAGATAGTCCCATATCATGGTAATCAAAGAAGCGGACTATCATTTCCAGGTCTAGTATAAAGAGTGAATATCGCGTTATGGCCAATGCTGCTTCTAAGATTTGCTAGATCCAAAGTATTTTATCTGAGCTTCACTTATCTCTTTGTCAACCTCCTATATTATGGTGTGACAACCTCAATGCTTTAGCTCTAGCATCCAACCCAGTGTTACATGCTAGAACAAAGCATATTGAATTAGACTTGCATTTCATTAGGGACAAAATTAACCGCATATAACTTGAGGTAAGATTTGTTCCATCAATTGATCAACTGGCTGAGTTTTTTACCAAGGTTCTTTCTACTCCAAGATCAAATATTTAAAATCCAACTTCAAGGTGGTTAACTCCCCCTTGCACTTGAGGGGGGATGTTAAGGAAAGCAAGGCAACATCACTGAATAAAGGAGTTAATACTGAAGCTACTCTTGGTAAAGCAGTGGACTTCACTCCTACTGCTCGAAAGTGTAAGAGAGTGAGAATGCAAGTTATTTTTATGTTATTAGTTAGGTTGTTAGTCAGTTAACAACTCTTTGTTTTTCACTTTTCTCGGGTTTACCTTGTGTAAGCCTATATTAGTCTTTGCCTTGTATTGATTACTACTGATACTGAAATACAAATTACACAATCATCTTCTTCGAGCTCTTCTTGGTTCTTTTATCTATGATCAAGATCGGTCAGATTTTACATATAAATATTTTTTTTTGCAAAATGATACATATAAACATTATTCTAGGTTATTGAATACAACTATTTTTAATATATTTTTTAACAATTATAATTCTTGGCTTCAAAAGTTATTTTATTTTTATTTTTATTTTTGTCATCACTCTCTCTGCAATCATTTCTAGTCAAAAAAGAGTGAGCATATATATTACATCTAGATACTAAAAATATATGGGATTAGAATAATGTAGCTAACTATAAATTTAAAATTATACTCATTAAGTTGGGCCATATAGATTCTTTTTTATTATCAGATTAATTTTATTTTTGTCCGAATTAATCAATTCTTAATGATACAAATAATTTTGCTTACATATTTAACTTATTGAGCATAATAATTATTCTTTGTGATCCATACGATTATCGTGATTACTCCATGCGATTTGGAATCATAGGAGTTATTTTGACCATTTCTTAGTCCTTTTTCAAAGCTTAATTTATACCACCATGTTCTAGCTACTATAATTAACAATAATTCTAGGAGAGGGTATAGGATTAGTGTCTCTTATACAAGATATGGTTCGGAATCTCTCACGTAATTGCCTTCCAATTTGACTTAAACTAAACCCCATTGGTTCGGACAAAGTGATTAGATGACGAAAGAGATGATGGAATCTCGATTATTGAAAATAATACACATGATTTTTTTGCGAAAGTTTTGGCTTTTGTTCAAATTCAAGCTATTCATTGTTCCTCATTAATCAATTTTTTGAATAAATTTGGAAGAAAAAGTGATTAGGTCGATGAGAATCAGCATACCAAGAATTTAATTTATTGTTGATTGTCTTTAAACTGGCTAATCAACCCTAGATATCAAGAAGTATAGAAGAAAAAAATAATTAGGGTTTAATGGCAGGACCACACCACACATCAATCTGATAAAAACTTCATAATATGATTATAATAAACGACATTTAACGTAAAAAGTTACAATAATATTGTATCAGTCAAAAAGTCGATCCTCGACATGTTTCATAAACATGTTTATGGACTTAATACAAAAGAGAGAAAATATATATATATATATAAAGGAAAGATAACAGTTAGAGAACGACCAAGACAAATGCATTGGAACAATCTTGGCCAAAGGATCTTGTCCCCTTTCCATGTAATCTATAGAAGGATCCGTACAAGGCCAAGCTTGACCACATCAGCAATCATTATATACTAATGACTAATTGTTGCAAAGCACAACCAAAGTTGTAGGGCCACTGCCAAACACCAAAATCTTCACAATATTAGCCTATGTCTCTTCTTGAATTTCACGAGTGAAACCCCAAAAAAACGAATTTATAAAAAACATGCCAACCAGTGTAAAAAAAATCAGGAATCCTTTAATATTATTGAAAGTAAATTATTTACATAATAAAATTGTTAGAACTAGAGATGTGAATATGTAAGGCGTATGATATGGACAGTGTCATACTCACTCCTAAGTCCTAATACCCATAATATTTTTTATCCTCATACCCACCATAATATTCACGCAAGTTTTATGAGTAAGATATGTGAAATATTTATTTTGATATGGATAACTAGTGAATTTTTCTACCCGCAATCTGTGAAAATCAAAATTAACATAATTTAAAACACACTAGTCTTGAAAATTTCTCAAGACTAAGGTGCGTAATTATATATGTGGGGTAAATAAGGATAGATACTCCTAAATCTGCACCTGAGCTACCTATACCCTCATGGTATTTTTTTGTATGTGAATCCCCTATCCAAACCCAGTTTAAAACCTTCGTACCCTAACCATGGATACCAAACCCCTGGGTAATATTGCCATCCATAGTTAGAATATGAATGTGGATAAGTAAGATGTCTAGAAGTTAAGATTAATATGCTCAGTGCATATAAAAAATATTGGTGAAGTGTTAATATGTTAAATACTTTTCTACGTCCAACATATATCTTTGAGAGATTGTGGGAATACAAAAACGAAAGTTCAACATTTTATGATAAAATGTGGGAAAGACACCTGAAATTAGAAATCCCTAGCTATCTTTCCTGGAATTCAATACGTTTCGTCTTTTCTTCAATCAGTAAGACGTTTTGACATTTTTCACAAATCTTCTTAAACATACCACGTATTATCAAACACCCCTAATGACTAACTGACTAACATGGGTAAAAATATAATAATGAATCACTTGATACTTCTCTACATAATGTCTATTTGTCACATTACACATCATTGACGGGAATTTTAGGATTCACCAACTTAATTAAGTCAAATTTATTTAACCGAGCCAAATAATTTTGTTATTAATTTTATTTTGACTCGATATTTCTAAGAGTTTATATATTAAATTCGATAAATATTTAGATTGAACTTTGATATATGACCAGTTCTATATTATCACATCAAAGAGTACTATAAAGTATTTGTTTAGGTTAAAATAACAATTAGCCAAGAAGGCAAACATGTTCACTACTATCATGCAAAAATGTTAGGTCCAATGGGGACGAAGATATAAATAACAAGGATATATGATTGATTAAGTAAATCATAGTGGTGATTAAAAAATGATTAAAGACAGTTGGAAAGTTGGAGTTTCATCTAGTTGACTACCCAATAAAATCCCAAATGAGTGGGCAAGGGGGTGTGGCTCGAGGAAATGATATGAAATTAATTGAAATTAAAAAATATGTCATTTTCTCCAACTAAGTGTTATTTATTTCAGTGTGCTTTGTGTTGATTAGAGAGTGGGGAGAGATTAAGGACACAAAAGGTGGCATAATTTGGACAAAGACTCGACCAATCCTTTTTCTTTTTTAGCATCGAGACCATAAAATTATTAATTATTCAACTATTTAATTAAGAACCCTAAAATGAAAGTAAACAACCTTAAAGCAGACCCTTGTTCCCTTCTTGTTAATATCTTTTAGGGTCAGTGACGTAAGAAAATTTTGATTTTCTACCGACCCTTTTTGACATACTTTGACCTACTCTAAATTCTTACATTAAACTGTACAATCTTAATCGTCCATCTTGATAAAGAAACTCAAACCCCGATATATAATTGAATAGAAACTCAAACCCTAATATATGAAGAAAATATATTACTATCATTTATTTAAAAACAGTTGTAACTTGATCTTTTATTGTTATACTCAAAATAATTAAATATCTGAGATTTATATTTCAGTTATTTTTTAAAATTATTTACTGGACATTTCCGACTGTAATGGAATTTTTTTCACACCAATAGAGTCATAGTAATTACCGATGAAAAATAATGAAAGGGTTAGAGAGTGAGAGAGGGAGTGCAGTAAATGTTCTGAGTATCACTTTTGTTGTATTGTCAAAATTATCTCATCTTCTCATCCATTACATGAACACTTATATAAGCCTAAATGTAATAATAAAATAATAAAATGAGAGGAATGATCCCCCTCTCCTTAATGTTTCAGCGGTTTTATGATGCCTATAAGATCTCGCCCATACTTATGTGATTTCTTGTCAGGCGTGGTCCCTCTTCATTTCATCTACTCCCTTCAGCTGTCTCATCCCTCTGTATTCAAGCCGCAGCCACGTGACCTTCTCTCGTGATTAAAATCCCCTTCTCCCTGTTCTCCGTGCAGTGTAGATCTCCTCAATGCCTCTTGATCTATTCTATCCGTTCACGTGGCTTAGTGTAGATTTTCTACATGTTCATTTGCCCCCCCCCCCCACCCTATTACACTCAATGAATTCTATCGTTGAGGCGTAATGAGTGCACATCACGCGTGTCTTAGTAGGGGACTGTTAGCTTCGACTTTTTTTTACCTTTTCACTGCTTTATTGGTCCTACAAATATTAATAGCATGCAGAAAGATACATTATTGAATAATAAAAACGTATACCATCATTTCCTCATTTCCCATTGTTGTTCACGCGTCTCTCAAGAATGGTATCTCACCACTTTTCTGCATCGTTCCACATTCCCGTTCTTGGTTCTCAGCGCCAAACGTGGGTTTTTAGTTAACGCTCTCAGTTATTGCTTACATCATTTCACCTTCCCGTTCTCGGTTAGAGTGAATTTTCAAGACGTGCTTCCTCCTCTTTCCAGTTGTCGTCTCGTCATTTTCCCGTTGCGGATGACCAGCATGTCGTCAACATAGACTTTCATGCTTTTCCCGATCTGTTCGTGGAAGACTTTGTTCACCATCCTTTGATTGGAAACACATGCGCTCTTTAGTCCAAATGGCATGGCTTTATAACAATAGATATCATGCTCGATAATGAAGGAAGTCTTTTCCTAGTCAAGTTGAAACATTTTCACCTGGTTATATCCGGAGTATGTGTCCATGAAGCTGGTATTTTGTGTCCTGAAGTGGCATCAACCATCTGATATATCATTGGCAGCGGGTATTTATCTTTGGGACAAGCTTTGTTCAAATCACTGAACTCCACACATATTCTCCACTTTTCATTTTTCTTTCGTTTCATTACCATGTTGGTCAACCACTCTAGATAGTCCACTTTCTGAATGAAACCTGATGTCAAGAGCTTTTTGACTTCTTCTTTGATTGCCTGATTTTGTTCCAGGTCAAAGCTTTTCTTATTGTATTTCACTGGCTTCACAGTGGGGTTCGTATTTAGCCTATGATAGATGATTTCTTCGGGAATGTCTAGCATCTCTTGTGCCGTAGTTGCGAACACATCCTTGTTTTCTCTCAGAAATTTCACTAACTTTTCTTTTCCACTTCTTTTGAGACAAGTACCAACATTTATCATCTTCTGAGTTCCTTCCTCCAAGCACACAAAGTTCCATTTCTTCCCCCGTCTCATACCTCAGGCCATCTTTCTCATTTTCCTATGATTGCTATAAATCTGTGGGTCGTTTTCCTTCAGCCTTTTCGTAGCCTTCTTCTTGACGGATTTCAGAGCAGTCACGGACAGATACCAGCAGCGGCTTGATCTCCTCTTATCATTTTAACTCCCTCTAGTGACAGGTATTTTAGTAATTGGTAGAAAGTTGAAGGGACGGCTTTCATTTTAGAGAGCCCAGTTCTCCCCAGGATAGCATTGTATGGGGACGATGTGCTCAGTATCAAGAACTCAGTCATATGGCTGAATGGGTCTGCATTCACCAGAAGAACAAGGGTTCCCTCTGAGTTGTTGATGGCTCCATTGAAACCTAACAACGGTTGCAAAGTTCCTTGCAACTCATGTTCTCTCATTGACATTTTCTCTAAGGTTGTCTGGTATAAAATGTTCATTGCACTCTCATCGTCAACCAAGACCCTCCTCAGTAAGTAGTTGCTGAATTGAATTGAAATGACAAGAGAATCATTGTGATGGCCATCATGCTCAAAATCTAGAATATCGAACAACAGTTATGGATTCCCACTGACACTTGGGGATCCTTCTAAGCGCCTTTCCAGCATCACTTTTTTGCAATATATCTTCCTTTCCTTCCTCATGGTCCCTTCCTACTCTGTAAGCGCAATAACTATGTCGACGAATTGACTGGGGTACCCGTCTTCTATTAGTTGCTCGATGTAGTTTTTAAGTTGGAAACAGTCCCTTGTGTAATGTCTACGGCTCTTATGAAAGGAGAAGTACTTGTCTTTATCCTTGTAGTCTGGCTCTTTTGTGAGCGTGGCTGGCATTTTCAGCCAAGGCTTATCTTTGATCATGTCCAGGACTTGGTTTATCGAAATGGTCCACAACGTGTAGACCTTGTCCCTTGGGTGTACCCTATTTGAGTCCCGCCTTCGGTACCCCGTTCTTTCCTACTTGCTATTTCCCTCGTCTTCTCTTTCAATTCCATCATACTTTCTTCTTCCCCTCAAACTTCTTTCCCATTTTCTTGACTCCTCATTCTTCAGTTCAACATCTTTCAGCAGGCTTCTTTTCTCCTCTTCTAGAGTAATGTAGGCTTGCGCCCATTGAAAGGTTCCCACCATGGACATCAGTTTCACCTTGGATAGATCTTCAAACAGCGGTGAGTTTAGGTCTAACCCCCACCTGAAGGCCAAACTGGCAACTCGATCATCGTAATTTTTGACTTATGTCATCTTGTCCTTAAATCTGTTGGTGTATTCTTGTAGTGACTCCCCTCTCTTAGTGGAAATCATCAAAAGAGACTGTGTATCTTTCATAAGCGCTTGATAGGTAGAGTATTGTTCTAGGAAGACAGAGGACATGGAAGGGATGATACCATTTTAGAGTTGCTCCGTCCAGGCTAGTGGGGAACATCATGCACATCAGTTTGTCATCGTGCTAATATAGAGCCATTATTTTTTTGTAGCGCTGGACGTGGTCTATGGGATCTATTTTCCCCTCGTAACCTTTAAATTTGGGGGTCACTAACTTTTCTAAGAAAATAGATGATCTAATAGCAAAATTAGTGAGTGAATGCACGGGGAGGGAATGATACCATTTCAGAGCTACTCCATCTAGGCTGGTAGGGAACATCTTGCACATCAGTTTGTCATTGTGCTGATATAGCGTCATTATTTTTCTGTACCATCGGATGTGGTCTACGGGATCTGTTTTCCCCTCGTAACATTTAAATTTAAGGGTCACAAACTTTTACTGTATGGGTGCCGTCAAGATTTCAGGCTTAACGGAGTACGGGTGAGGGATTCGAGGTCGGTCTTTCCCGTACTTCCCAAGTTTCTCATCTCCATCATTTTTCGCTCCAGTAATTCTTACACCGCTTCTTTCATTTTTACCCAGGACTGACGAGCTTCTCCTATAGCCACTTTCACATGATTTTGGGATTGAACTTCTACTTCCTCTGTTTATACGTGTCTATTGTTCTTGTGGTTTTTTTTGCCTTACGTCTTGCTCGTTTCCCCCCGAGTGGATTTTTCGTTCATCGTTATACGCCATTTGACTGACTTCAGCATGTGTCCATACTAGTTCTTGCTAAAGCGTGTTGATTTGATCCTGCACAGTCTGCCATACATTACACAGTATCTCAGTGTTCCTTTTTCATGCATCCTGTTTAGGATTGTCTGCATCATTTCTGTAGGTGGGGTTGGTTAATCCACATGATCGTCTCCGTTTCTGGTCCCGTTGGCCTCATCAGGGCTGCGTTCGATCTGGTTCTAGGCATACTTGATGTTTCTGGGGTGGGTTTCTCAAGCTTTTCTCTCAGCTCTCAATGAAAACACAAAAATATAAAAGATTTTTTTTCTACACCAATAGAGTCACAGTAATTACCGGTGAAAATGATGAAAGGGTTAGAGAGTGAGTAAGGGAGTGTAGTAAATGCTCTGAGTATCACTTTTGTTGTATTGCCCAAATTATCTGCTATTCCCATCAATTACACGAGCCCTTATATAGGCCTCAATTTAACAATAAAATAATAAAAGGAGGGGAATGATCCCCCTTTCCTCAATATTTTTGGAGGTTTTATCACGCCTATAGGATCTCGCTCATACTTATGAGATTTCTTGCCAGGCATGGCACCCCTTCATTTCATCTCCGCCCTTCAGTTGTCTCATCTCTCTGTCTTTCAGCCGCCAATTCAGCCGCAATCACGTGACCTTATCTCGTGATTAAAATCCTCTTCTTCCCATTCTCGTGCGGGGAGATCTGCTCACTGCCTCTTGATTGATCATTTCCATCCACGTGGCTAAGTGTAGATTTTCTACCTATTCACCCACAGTATTAATATTAAAAGTAAAATTAGATAATACAACAAAACTTATTTCAAAAGTTTTATTTTCAAACTAAATAATTTTATTGTTTTCATATTTTCTCAAAAACTACTTTTTAATTTCTGACCACAAATACATTTTATGTGTTAAAAGCAAGTACAATTCTTATGTTCTTATTTCTCGTCAAAGAATTTGCCCACGGTTATTCATGTTCCAACCATGTTTTTCTTTTCAATCAGTAACTCTATGTTTAATGTTGATAATATAAATTTTGTTTTATAAGTACACATCAAACTAAAAAGTTACCAGATGTTAACAACTTAAAATAACCCCTTACAATAAACTCACCAAGGCCCACTTATCTGGATGGGGAAGAGCTTAATTTTCATTCCAATCCTTAGAACATAGGCATGGAGTGGGCGTATACCGTTCATACTCTGTCCATGTTTACTTGACAAATATTTTTAAATGTTATATATTTTTATCTATACTAAAATGAATGAGAATATTAGTACCCTTAAAAACCATAATCTTTTACATAGTTTACATATGAATAGCATAGTTAAGAGATTGAATTAGATGAATCTGAAGCAGCAGATACCACAGGAGAATCGGCAGAGAGCCTATCCTTTCTTACGAGTTGTTACATACTCATACTATTGGTTGGTTTTAGAAGGAGTTCTTGCTGCTGGGTGTTTTGAACCACTTTGATTCTTTTTTGCCTCGATTTCTTAACATACATGACAGAAATTTTGATTTTAGATAACGGTGAAAACTCATCATTATAGAGCGGCCTCTATGATACCGGAGTAGTATCCGGCATTGCACTACTACAATTTTGGTCTTAGATAACGGTGAAAACTCATCATTATAGCTCTATAATGATGGTTGACCAACTGTTATTTATTGGATTGTCATTTATACTCTTTTTCAATAAAAATCGTCATAATAGGGTGCCGTAAAAACTAATTAGATGACGGGGAATCCCCGTCATCATAGGTTCTCCCAAAACCAATTAGATGAAGGGGAATCTCCGTCTTCATAGGTGCCGCCAAAACTAATTAGATTACGGGAAATCCCCATCATCATAGGTGCCGCCAAAAGTTATTAGATGACGAGGAATCCCCGTCATCATAGTGCCGCCAAAAGCATTTAGATGACGGGAAGTCCCCGTCATCTAATGTCTAAATTATTTTTTAAAACTGTCATGGAAAGGAAAAAAATTATTTACGTCAGAGATATATGATTTTTCACAAGAACTAAACCATATATAAAATAATAACTCAAATAAAGCATAAAATAAAACCAAATGATACAAACATACTCAAAAGAGTTAACACACCCTATAACATAAAACTTACAACCAAACACTATAATAATTGATCCAAATATACTAAGATCATTATTCCAGGCAGATGTTGTTACATGTTGAAGTTCCAGGCCCTTCAAAGGTTCTGATGTTTCTCTCCCTCCAAATAATCCAAGAAAGAGCTAGAGGAGTAGAATTTCAAAAGGAGGCCTAGTGTAACAAGCTACCCTCCCTACCATCAACATCATAAAATCTCACCAACTAAAGTCCATGAAAAAATAAAATGTCAAATCCAACCAGCATAAATATCTACAAGAAACACAGTCAATTTATCATAAGATGCTCATAAACTGAGTAAAGTTCTGCCATAGAAAAAAAAATTAGAAAAAACAACTAATGTAAGAGAGGAACTTTAAGAAAAATGCTTAATAAACCTCAGCACACAAGTCATAAACTGAAGCAACTGAAAATGTAGGTACCAAGTCAGCTCCATTAATAACAAAAGTAATAAAATCAGTGCCTGATTTTCCAAATCCCATGTCATACAAGCAGCTGCAAGTGTCAAACCTAACTAAATAGACATCTTAATAAGCGTTGCTTAAACAATTATGCTATCAAATGTATAAAACACTAACCTGGGGTAAGGTAACACAGGAGGCTGTGAACAACTCTTTCTACTCTTGCAAAATATAAGTTAGAAGGGCAGTTGTGCTCCACCCAAAGAGTGGCCCACGAACTATCAGAATCTAGTAGAGATTAGTACTTAAATCACATCGAAATAATCAAAAGCCTTATATTTGCAAATCACTTGAAATAATTCTACCACTAAAATCATGCATTGAATAACTGTAAGCGAAAAAAATTTATTACCTTAACTTGGTAATCAGGATATTGACCAAGTGTTTTTAAAAGACACAGAGTATAGAGCTTTGCGATCCAACGAGCAGCTGTAACAAATCAATAATAGAAAACATTTTATTTTACGATCAACTATAATTGTAAAAGTTGGCTTTAGAGTCTGCAAAAAAATAGAATTAGAAATAAAAAATGTTATAGAAGTGAATAATGGTACGAATACCAAAACATTAGACATCGCCCTTATATGTTTGAACGAGATACCACTTACTCATACTTTAGCTTCCTGAAGCAAAACATCTTCCTCAGAAAGTCAGTCTCCTCCAAGAATAGCAGAAATGGTTATTTTTTTTTAGAAATGCCAACACAATGTCAACAATTTTAACAGGTATGTCGAGTCAGCAATCATTTCGTATCCCTTTAACTCCACACTGTCTTTGCCACCAAATACACTACTTACTTGAAAGTTTCCCTACGCAAGTGTGTTTTATGGTTAGTTCTACCAACATAATACGAGTCATTAATGTCAAAGATGCAATACGAGAGAAAAGAATAAAAATGATTTTTCTATTGATTCAATTTAAAAATGCTTGCAGCAGAAATATTAGTAATGACACTTTTCTAATGATTTCCTAATTAATAACTCATTTTCAAAAAGGTCCCATCATTATTGATTTTGATGAATTAGAATCACTAAGTACACCAAAAATGATACGGGTAAATTGGTGCAAAGATGTTTTCTAGTTTTCCCTTCCCTTGTTTGAGAAGGATTACTTCCCCTGAGCCTTGAGTTCTTTAAATCTAGAAACTCATAGTTAAATTATGGCCAACTTCATATATTCTATGCAAATATGTTCATTAATCACTCATAACAGAATGTTGCATGTATCTTAAATTACACATCTCTCTATAACTTTTTATCATAATCATATGTTTCATACTTGCCTCTTTAAATGAAAGTTGATTATGAATGTCACATTGCAGGAGCTTGAATTAGTCTGTGTGAAACTCTATCAACTCCTAAAGGAGCATGACTAGAAGCATCATTATTATTTGCATCAATCAAAAGAGAGACTAGGAAGATACATATATTCACCATTCCATAACCTTCAATTGATACAAACATACTCAAAAAAGTTAACACACCCTATAATATAAAACTTACAACCAAAAACTATAATAATTGATCCAAACATACTCAGATCATTAATCCAGGCAGATGCTATTACCTGTTCGAAGTTTCAGGCCCTTCAAAGGTTATGATGTTTCTCTCCCTCCAAATAATCCAAAAAAGAGCCAGAGGTAGAATTCCAAAGGGAGACCTGGTGTAACAAGCTACCCTCCCTACCATCAACATCATAAAATCTCACCAACCAAAGTCCATCAAGAAATAAAATGTCAAATCCAACCAGCATAAATATTCACAAGAAACATAGTCAATTTATCATAAGATACTCATAAACAGAGTAAAGTTCTACCATAGAAAAAAAATTCTTTTTTTTCAGAAAAAGAAAACTAATGTGAGAGCGGAAATTTTAAAAAAAAATGCTTAACAAACCTCAGCACGCAAGTCATCAACTGAAGCAGCTGAAAATTTAGGTACCAAAAAAATTGTTTTGTTTCTGCAAAACAAAACACTTAACTATTTTAGAAAACCTATTATGAAACTTAAAGTCTAAAACTAGGGAAAATACAAAAATATTTTTCGTAATCAACTTCCTCAATAGACATGTATCCCAGCAAGAACCCTTCAAAAGAGCCCATTTAAATCCGTAAAAGGGTCATTAACTCTGAATCTAAAAAATCGCAACTCTTTGAGAAAGAAAATCCCAAATAATTTCAGTAAAGAGAATCGAAATGTAATGAAAACTGAAGGTAAGCATACAAAACTATATCTACCAAACCTAATAATTAGTCGAACTTGCCACGACCAGAGCCAAGGAGATGGTGAGAGAGAAAGAAAATCATTAACCTTTTTAGAAAGAAAATCTCAAAATATTTCAGTACAGAATCGAAAAGTAAAGAAAACCCGAGCAACGAAATAACATTTACAAAACCTAATTGTTGGTTGAACTCATCAAGACTAGATCGAATTAGACGGAGAGAGAAAGAAATAGAGAGCAATGGAGAACGACCGAAGGGGTAACGACCGATGGCGATAGCAATGGCGTCGAGAGAGATGGAGTCGAGGGAGATTTGAGATGGAAATTGATTAAAATTAGGTTATAACATGGCAATTTTGTAAATAGAGAAAACTTGAGAGTGTAAAAAATAATTATTAATTAAAAAGTAAAAATATTTTTACACATTCAAAAATTACATGTCACAATAGATAAGTATATTATGACAGGTTATTTAAAAATTGTCATCTTAGCAAAAAAAAATTCACTTCAACACTTACTTTTCTATGACAAATTTAGGAGACCTGTTATTAAAACTAATACTTTGTTGTCATTATATCTCATTTTTATAGTAGTGTTGGATTAATGCCCATAATACATTTCACAGAGTTGTCTAATGATAATATTATATTTGATCTAGATCTTTTCTCGTTCATTAGAAAAAAAATATATTATATATGATCTAAACCATTAAATATCGTCTTTAAAATATGTGTTTGGCTGATTTAAGATCTAAAATCTGAGTCAAACATTACAAATCACCTAAGTATGTGTTGTGAAAACAAAATGGGGAGTTAAGGAAGTGTCAAATCAGAAACCTGTTGTGTAGTGATCTAAGTGGGCAGATTGTAAGGAAATAGACCGACAGAGGGATGATGTCTCCTTCTCATCACTCCTCCCACCCTCCATTGACAGATCTTGTGCATGCCATTACCCTTACCCCTACCACTTACGAATCTTCTCTTCTTCTTTTCCATTTCACATGATTGATTTGACCTTTCATGCATTTGTTTTCTTCCTCGCAAATGACTCTCTTTTCATGCATTTGACTAATAGACTCGTCAGTTCATCTCTCCTTCTCTGCCATCTTACACCCACATCTCTCCTCCACTCTTTATCTTATCTCTAACACATATATGTGTGTGATGTGGAAGCTCATCTGATCACATGTCTTTCAATCTTGTCCATATTTAAGTTTAATTTAGTCTTTGAACATTTAATTAAATGTCAATATATAAGTCATTATTTTCTATTTTGTTATAAACACTGACCACATCTAAAATATATTTGATGATATGATACATTATTAATCGAGTATTTTAATATGTCAAGTTACATTTGTCTCACATCTCATTGTGTTATATCATACTATAGAACAGATAGTCAGTACTTGATTGAAATCATGTCACAAGTTCAAGGATCGGAAACTTTGAGAAAAAAATAGTGACTAGAAAGAAATTGAGTCTTAGCTCCAAACAAAAAAAGGTTTAGTTTAGCCTTTCTATGTTAAAATTCTTATTTAATTATTATAATTATTAAATTATTAACTGGTATATAGAGCATGAGTCCTCAGTTCAAACAATAATACCAACAATATTCCTCTCATAAACTCAGTATGAGTTAACGTATTAAGTTCATTGATTTTATCTGTCAAATATTTTCAACTGCAGAGTCATACAAATAATGCACAATAGTCGCATTTGGCTAAACTAAATTTGTCATATGTTTTGTTTTTCGTTTAGATCCCTAAACTTATTTTACATCAATTTATATGTTAATTAATTTCTAGATAGTATTAGCTAAGTCCTTATCATATACTTCAAGTAAATATCACAAAAAAATGACAAGTGAGAGGAAAATAGTAAGTTTATCATATTAAATATATTTCCAAAATACCAAGTCATCATATACATTGCGTACTTATTTACTTTTGTAACATTTCAATTAAAAAATATACAGACGCGATTGAAATGGGTTAAAAGTGACAAGGACTAAATTAATTCAAAAGTAGTTTATATGAACCAGATAATATGTAAACAGCAAACTTGATAAGAATATGTTTACTTATTTCAATCGGTCCAATCAATATATTTAGAATCATGGTGATCATTATGAAGCATGAATATGTATATATATATATAATGTCACCTAGTGGTAATTAATCTCTCGTTTCTAAAAAAATGCTTTTAATGAGATAAAATTTTCAAATTGTAAAATGTATATTAAAAAGGAAGAATAAAAGACTTTGATTGCTTTGCAGTCAGAATCCATATCGTTTAAACAATTCGAGAACGTTAAAATTATTATCATTTATTGAAATATTTAATTTATATTATTTACTTATTCATATAATTTACTATCTTACAATGGTTTGTACTAAAATTCATATGACATTTTGATTAGACTAATATTTGATTATGTCTATTATATAATTATATAGCTGATAGACTAATTTCAGTCTAATTTCACTAATTTTTTAAGATTTTATATTGAAAGTGAATTAAATGTTTTTAGGGTTGATATACTTTATAGTTATTAAAATTTATGATGTATGACTTAATTATTTTTAAACGAAAAAATTAATTACATAAACTAAATTTGTAAAAGAAAATGAGGATTGTCCCATTATTTAACCTAAAAAAGTTACTAAAAAGAGGATGATGAAAATATATATAGCATGCTCCTATTCACTGACAATAGACAGCTGTAACTTCAATAATATCCTACTGGAGGATATTTTGCAAATCAAACTTCTTCAAAATGACGTAACTGCCCTCCGTGAGAAAGTTAATTCCTATATCTATTGTCTATATCATTTCAATCGGCGTAAGTGGAAGACGACAAACTACTGAAACGGAAAAGGACAGGACAGAGGGGAAGCTGCCACCGATAGGAACAAAGCTCCGGAAGCTGCCACGTCATCATCAGATACTATCCCCACCATCATAACTATTGATGATATAAATTTTAAGAGCATGTCAACAATATTGAAATACTTATACGATTTTTTTATCATATAAGTATTAAAAATTTAAATATTTTTTTATCAAGAGTTATTTGTAAAAATATATTATTTCCACTAGTTAAAGATTTTTATACATTTCTCTCAAAATTTAGAATTTTACATTTCTGAACCACTACAATCAATATATAAAAAATTTAACTATTTATTTCTTCATTATTTCTTTCTCTTTTTTCCATACAAAGATCAAATCTATATATTTCCCACTATCTTTATTTCTTGCTCATACGCTTTCACAACACACATATTTGAGTGTTTGATGAAAAATCTGATTTTGGTAACACGAGGGTTTTAGGAAATTGTGTGTTTACAACTGGATGGAACTATTTACAGATGAGGTTAGGGTGGAAAATAGACCCAAAGCCAGGGAGGTGCAAAAGAACATATAGGAAAAATGGAGGTGCTCAAAACAGGCATACCCGGATTCAAAGTACTGTGAGAGACATATGCACAGAGGTAAAAATCGTTCAAGAAAGCCTGTGAAAGTTTTTTCCGAGTTGAATAGAAGTACGAATCGAAGAATGAGTTTGAGTTTCTACGTGAGTCACTTTGTGAAGGTTGCCAAGAAGAGTGAGGAAGTTGTAGAGCCTTTGTAGGGAAAGAAATTCAACGATTTGGAGGATGAGTTGACTCGTCTGAGTTACGGATTGGTGGTGGGTTTCGATGTGGTGGAGCTTGACTCGGAGAACTCGCTTGCTGGGTTTCGATGTGGTGGAGCTTGACTCGGAGAACTCACTTGTTGGGTTTCTGGATCATGTTCCAATGAGTTTGATAATATGAGCTTGTTATCCCATGCTCCTCGGCCAAGTCTATTGGCATGCTTTCTTATTTTTATATAGTTAATCCATCAAGTATTTTGCTTGTGCTCATTCATGGCCTATTTGGAAAAATATTTCATCCTTGTGGTGGTGATAGTAAATATGAATAATAATGTCTTATATTAAATACTTGTGAAATCAGTCTTATGGCACTTGTAGGCTATAAAGATTCAATTTTGTCTTCTTTTATTTCTAGGTCCAAATAGTATTTTAACTTTTCCTTTCTTGTCATTGGCAGATATGCTTATTCTGGTTATGTTAATGAAGAATTTGACAAGGACAAAATAAATCTAACTCTCATAAACCTTCTCCATTGTCAATGTCATCAAAAGATGCTAGAATTGCAGCAGACGTTAAAGCAGTTTGAAGTAGTGAAAACCTATCAACTAGTGATTTGGAAGAAGAAAAGATCGAACCTTAGAATACAGGTTCAACTTTTTGGAATTGATGTAATAATCTTTACAAATTAGCTTGATTAGCTTTTCTATGTATTCGTTGAATTTATTGTTTGAGATGTAAGAAAAAGTGTCGTTTTATTAAGATTTCTGGAGTTCTTTCGTAATACAAAAATAGTTTTTAATTACTAAAGTTATGATGTAATATCCTGACACTTCGTAAATGAGTATTTTTATAAAATTGATTTCAAAGATAAAATGATTTTAA
The DNA here is from genome assembly GCA_003255025.1 of Datisca glomerata. Taxonomy (NCBI): domain Eukaryota; kingdom Viridiplantae; phylum Streptophyta; class Magnoliopsida; order Cucurbitales; family Datiscaceae; genus Datisca; species Datisca glomerata. The sequence goes on from QANY01005078.1 coordinate 466,260, forward strand.
AAAGTGATCATTTGTAATTTTGGTAAAATAATTTTAATTATATATGGTTTAGATTAAATTTCAATTATTCAATTTTAAAAGAATTTTAATTTATTTAATAAAATTATAGCTCACTCACACCATATACTTCTGTATACCCTAGTATTACCCTAACCATATTTTATCCTTGATCAAGTAATCTCAACCCTCAATTGAAAATCACTCACACTACATGCATATACACCCTAAACCAACATTTAACCTATTATATATATTCCTAAACAACAATTTCTTCTCTCGCAGCCCTCTTCTCCAACTCGCAGCATCTCCTCCCCGCGCAGCCACCTGCAGCCAGCAACTCTTCTCCTTCATTGGTCTCTCTCTAATTGAATTTGGGTAATCTTCTCTTTCTTTCTTTAATCTCTTTCTCTCTCTCTGTTTTTGTCTCTCTTTCTCTTCCTTGCTTCGTCTTCCTCTCCCTGTTTCTTCCCATCTCTATTTTTTTCTTCTCTTTTCCTATGCTTCTCTGTAACCCTTTGTTGCTATCCCTCCCTCCCTCTGTTTCTCTCTCTCTCTGCTATCCCCTTGCTCTTTCTTCATCCCTTCACTGTTTTTCTTTTCTTTACCCTCTCTGTTTCTTTCTCCTTCTCGTTCTCTCTCTCTCTTTCATTTTCTCTCTCTCTCTCTGACTCTCTCTGCATCCTTTTTCTTTCTCTCTCTCTCTCCATTTGCTTCTGCCATCACCGGTGGTTTATCACCGAGGCTCCTTTTCCCCTTCCCTCTGTTTTCCTTTCTCTCGTCCTCTGTTTCTCTCTCTCTATCTCTGTCTCTCTTTGCTTCTCTCTACTTCTCTCTTCATCCCTCCCTCTCTTCCCCTCTCAGTTTCCCTCACTGTTTTTCTTCCCCTCTTTGTTTCTCTCTCCTTCTCGTTTTCTCTCTCTCTCTCTCTTCCCCTCCCTATTTCTCGTGCTTTCTGTTCTACAACTGGTTTTACACCCAGTTGATCGACCCTGAACCAATTCATCACGATCGAACCGGTTCATCTTACTCGGACCGGTCTGAACCGGTCCATCAGATAAAATCGAACCGGACTAGTCTGAACCAGCCTGGTCTAAACTGTTTGACCCGAAGCTTTGTCTTTTGGCTCTGGACCCGATATATTACTTTCCGACCTCGTTCTGACCATTTTGCACTATTTTAATTAAATCTATATTTTATATTTTATGATATTAAAAATGTGTTTATATTATTTTATTTCAAAACAATTTAGTGATTATTTATTTTTGAATTTCAGGTCATTAATTGTTTAATTCATTCTTCCGCTTCAGGTAAATGGGCTTACATGACGATGTGACTCCCGTTGTTATACATGTATATGCTTTGTGTAAGTGAAATTATATCGTAATGTGACCCATATGTGATAAATATATATGCTTGTGTAAGTGAATTCACATGTGTTATTCTCATCAGCCTTAATTGTTTATAAGCATGTTACTTTCATAAATATGTTTGGGTAAATTGACTTACATAACGATGTGACTCTGATGTTATAATTGTATAATGTATTTGTTATCTTTTTAACCATTTTTCGATATTTATTATATTTGGTTAACACTTTAGTAATTGATTTCTGTTCAGTTATTAATTTGATTATCATGAGATAAATGTCTGAGCATGACTGATTTTGCGTAGTATGTTATCATGTTTGAATCTGTTATATGTATCGGTATGCATTATATGATTAATTTTTGTCATAGGTTGGATTCTGCAAGTTATGAGGTTAATTCATTCAAGTGGTAGTTAAGCAAAATATGAACTTAAGCTTGATCTTTAGTTAACAAGGAATCAGGACTGTTCACGTTATGTTCTGTTAAACGAATAGGTGTCATCTATTCATGATTTCGTCACACATAAGGTGTCATCTGTTCATGTTTTGGTCATTCATTGGGTGTCATCTGTAAATATTTTCCGTCACTCATGAGGTGCCATATGTTCACATTTTTCGTCACCTATGAGTGTCATATGTTCTGTCGCCCAATGAGTGTCATTTATTTCGTTGCCCAATATGTGCCATCTGTTTCGTCGCCCAAATCGTCATGATGTGTTTCAGTAACGTGTGATCAGTTCTGATTAGGTTGTTAACTAGAGGATATGAAAAGCTAAGATATGATTAAGATTGTTAAATGATTCTATTAGAGACACGTGTTATCTGCGTGCTATGTTAAGCCATGTCATGATCAAGTACGTTACTTAATTTCATTTATGTTATATGTCAAGCTCAGTTATGTTATGTCATGATTGCATTTATGACATGTGGATGCATGTTATTATGTGAGTTTGCTTACTGAGTATTTTAAAATACTCATTCCCCCATAGTTAATTATGATGCAGGTGGTGATGACGAGCATCATGAGTGGGAGACTGTCATAACCAGTTAGATCAGATGAAATTATGTTTTCAGTTTATGATTTGATTAAAAACTTAAGAAAACGTTTTCTGTTAAACTTGGTTATTCAAGTAGTGTATTTTACGATATGATTTTCTGCGAATTATGATGAGCGAAAGTTTCATGAATTATGGATTTCAAGTTTTGACGTTATTTGAGAATTTAATTCAATTTTTTTGAGGTTTTATTAATTATGCATTTAAGACACTTTATCGCTTCCGCTATTTTATGATTAAGATTTCGTTCATGGATAAGTTTAATGCTTCCGCTATTTAAGGTCAGGGTTTTTCCCATCATGGTAAATTATGAATTTTCAATTTTAGAATTTTCTCAAAATTAGGGTTTGTTTCGAATTGAAGATTTCAAAATTGTGAAATTACACGTATGTTAACCCTCGGGGATCAGGGTGTCATAATGATGTTGATGATGATTAATTATCCTTTCTATTAGATGGAATTTCAAGAATATTACTATGCGGATGGTGCGAATTTCTGTGTCTAGATTACTCACTAACATGAGACAAAAATGACTACTTGAACTATTCAAGCAGTCACACGTTCTCTGTGTAAATCACTGCATGAACCAAAATGACTACTTGAACTTCAAGTAATCATAAAATACTACTTGAACCCTTCAAGTAGTCACACGCTCTCTATAAAAATTGGCGGCAACAAACAATTTCACTACTTGAAGGATTCAAGTAATATTTTTTGACTACTTGAACATTTCAAGTAGTCAAATGCTCTCTGTATAAATCACTGCATGAAATAAAATGACTACTTGAACCTTTCAAGTAGTCTTTTTTTACTACTTGAACCCTTCAAGTAGTCTTTTTTTACTACTTGAACCCTTCAAGTAGTTGAACCCTTCAAGTAGTCTTTTTTTACTACTTGAACCCTTCAAGTAGTCTTTTTTTCTCCTGCAATGATTTACCCCGAGAGCGTGTGACTACTTGACTGGTTCAAGTAGTCAAAAATTACTACTTTAACCCTTCAAGTAATCATCAAATATATGCAATTTACATTAGTCTACTTACTAACCAAAACAAATAACTACTTAGGACAATAAAAATATATACAATATCTATACAAAATTCATACAATATACATACAAAATAGATTGATAAAATACATACAAAATACACATGGTGTACATACAAGACTCATGTGTCATCCCTACTAAGCTAAACTACAAACGATTAGTACAGTTATACATGTTAAACATATAATGTAAACATGAATTTTTTTTCAAAGTGTCTGATATACTCTCCAATGCTTGTTTCCTAATATTCATGTGTTTGAGCTCATCCTTGAGTTCTTTTAAATTATTATCATCGCTACTAACTTCATTTATTTCATCAAGAGGGTTGCACCAACTAAAATATTCACACTTGTTCTGTTCGCAACAATAATATAATCTATTTTTATTTCGATCTAAGTATGATATCTTCACATCAGCTCTTCTCCTGCAAGTAAATATTCTATTCACAAATCTCAAACCTACTTGTGCAAAACCATTGACACTAAACTTGACATTCTGCAGAAACAAGTATAGGAACATATTATGTCCTTCTAGGCAAATAAGAAACCTATTTAATTAGAAATTAATATGAAATTCACCTTACTTGAAGGGTTCAAGTAGTCAAATAGAACTACTTGAACCCTTCAAGCAATTGTTTGTTTAACATATTACTTATTACTACAACGAGTGTTACTTGAAAGGTTCAAATAGTTATAAAAATCACTTGAACCCTTCAAATACTTTCTGTTGTAATCAAAATACTACTTGAATGGTTCAAGTAGTCCTTAACAACTACTTGAACCCTTCAAGTAACCAATAGATTCATATGATTATTACAAGCATCTATCATAAACATCAAACACTCTAGACATGCATAAGGTTATAATCATCAAGAAAGACAATCTAATCATAGAAGATTTTCTACTAACCCCTGAACAAACAGTCCCAATTTTTAAACCTAGATGATTTTCCCCCTAACTTCCAGTAAAAAGAACAAAAAAAAGAGTAACAACACTTTAAATCCTTTCTTTGTTAAAAAAAAAAGAAAGAAAGAATGTGTACCTGAGTTTCTTGGTCAGGTCTCACTGAAAAATAATGGGTCACGGGGTCTAGAAGAAGAAGAAGAATGACGTTTTTGTTGAAGAATAAGAAGAAGAATGACGTTTTTGTTGAGGAAAAAGAAGAATGGTGTTTTTGTTGAGGAGGAAGAAGAAGAAGAAGAAGAAGAAGAAGAAGAAGAAGAAGAAGAAGAAGAAGAAGAAGAAGAAGAATGACATTTTTGTTGAGCAAGAAGAAGAAGGAGAAGGAGAAGAAGAATGACGTTTTTGTTGAAGAAGAAGAAGAAGAAGAAGAATGACATTTTTGTGGAAGAAAATAAAAGAAATGGGTAATAGGTTGATTTGAAGTTTGCATGGGGAAAGAAAACAAATGATGAGGAAAGAGAGAGTGAACCACGCTTGACATTAAGGTGGGTCACATGTATAAAATTCGTTATTTTTAAAAATAGGTATAAAATTCGTTAGACAAGTTGAAAATAATATATTAATTCAAATAACCCTTTTATCAAATTGCAAACTTCTAATCGCTAAAGTAGACGAACTCTCACATTTGAAGGCAAACGACTATAAATATGTGTGTTTTCTTTGTTGTCTTTTTGTTTCATTATTATCACTGATGAAGCATCCGCTGTTCAATTGTTAACATGATATTATGATGATCCATATTGAACAAACTAAATGTCCCTTAAAAACCCTACGAAACCGAGTTAAATCATGATCAACTTGCATATGATAAGATTATGATATCGTGAGTGTATCTACTCATGTCAGGTGATTTCGATACTATATGACTTTTCACCTTCACAATATCCAAACAGTGGAAACAAGTAAAATAAAATTTATATTATGAAATTCTTGCACTTAGAGAGTGTTTGTTAGTATTAAAAGTAATTTTATATATTGAAATAATAATATTTTAATTCATAATAATACCATATGTATTTTTTAAGAAATATTTGTATATATTTTAGAGTAAACTCATGTGCGCGTAGAAACATTTAAAAAATACAAGATCATGTATTTTTTAGAAGTGCTTGCACATATAAAAATGTGTTACAAACAACAATTATCAATGACATGTTATTTGAAATAACATTCTATAATACATTAAAATACTTTTAGACAAAATCTCACAAACTCACCTTACTTTCTTTGTGTAAGACGCAATGCTTAAGTTCAAATATACTTTTGTACTATAATTTCGTCCAAATGGAAATGAACATTATAAATTTATAATTATTGTTGTAATTTTATCTGTATCTTGTAAATTGTTATGAAGTATTCGCTTATTTTCGAAAAAGAAATAAAATGGTAATTCACTTGCAACACATTGTTATGATCATCTTGCTTTTCATAAATCATTTTTTAGCAATTGAATTTATAACATCGATCAATTTGACTATCAATTTCTTCAACAAAAAGTTCTAGGCATCAACCCTTTCTTAGGATCTCTCTTTTTAAATCATTTTAATATTTACAATCTGTTTTTATCGGTAGTAATGATTCTTTTCAATTTAAAAACTTTTGAAGTTAATTATAGTCACTGAACAATTAGTTGTTTCAATCAATTTATAACTACTAGACTATATTTACAGCTATTATTTCCAATGACTATATTTATTCATTATTTATATAATAAGGTCATTGTTATCATAATTCTTTTTTTTAATAAACTTTCATGAACAATCCCCTAAACAAAGGCTCCCTAATGGGATGAATTACCGCAACCTAAAAGAAAAGCGTATCAACACTTAGCATAAGGTAAAGATAACCATCCATTTATCATTTTCCTTGCTCTCTTTACTTTTCCTCTCATTTTCATCCACACAACTTTAAGATTCCGATCATTTTTCTTTCCTCTCTAAATTTTAAAATCCAAACTTAACCTTAAGATTCCGCTACCCATCAAACTAAAAGTCAGCTGGGACACCATATCTTTTCTAGTGAATACAACACATCTTGGTGGGGAATGTGAATCTTTGTCTTATAAGGTCAAAATCCCTTTCCATTTCTCTAGGCGGTACAAGAAACTTTTCACAGGAATATATATAATCAACTGTCTTTTGGACATTTTTGCGACCTCAAAAAGAATATTTTTTTAGTACTAAATGGATGTCATTGTCATTACAAAAAACAAAGAGATTGAGGCTTATTCCCTCGACATATTGTAGGGAAGGGTCATCATACGGTACATAATTTTTTAAATCCCTATACTATACAGCAAAAGATTTCAAAATTTTAAAAAAGAAATGAAAAATGAAAAGCAAGGAAATACGGATCTACGCAAACGGCTGTTCAATCTCATCCGTTCAAAGAGATCTAAACGGATAATATTGACCATGGCGAGGGTAAAAGAAATAAATTAAAAAATTAATATTTTAATATAAACATCAAATCTGATCAATTCAAATCCTTTGAATGAAACAGATTGAATGAACGGTTGTCTATGCCGTTGCCTACCAACGATAGCCAAATCCAAGAAATAAAAGGGAGGGGGCAGTCTTGTACAGTATGGGATTATTTGATGGAGCAGTCCCTGTACCGTACAACAAAAATTTTACACTTCAAAAAAAATTTAAAAATGAAAAATGAAGAGGGAAATAAAAGGGGGCTTCCTTGTCCAAAAGATTATTGGGTAAGACGGCTACAATGTGATCGCCCCTCCTATTAAATGACACGTAAATAAATGCACCAACTAATTATCACAAAACATTAACTACCTACGTGACAGTCATCAAGAGGCGCACTACATTGAGACGGCTCCTTCCTATAATTATCGTACAGTACTGTCCAGTAGAAATATCTTTAGTACCAGAAGAACATGTTAAAGCATTAGCCCTTTTCAAGAGAATACCATCTCCTTTTGTTATCAAAGCATTTAGTAGATAATAACTTTAGACGTAAAAAAACTAGCAATACCTATTAATCAGATAGTTACATCTTCGTCACAATGTTCTTAGATATCTTCTAATGATCTGTGCCTTAGAAAATAATCAATCTACAAATTTCCTATAATCAACAAGACAAGACAGTTTGTCTACAGCATTTCTACTTGAGATCAACGAAACATAACGTAATAAATCATACTCGAGAAGAAAAATCCACAACAAATCCATTTTGCAAAGGGAGAAAAAAATATAACAGAAGATTATCATGCATCAGCGATGATCTTTTTCACAACAAACTCACAGCCAAAACTTTTTCCGTTTAACGACCAAACTCAAAAAATAATAATGATGACAAATAACTGTTACTAAGTTATGCGGCACACAAGACATACAATATTTCCTCCGTCCTTACAATCAAGTTTTACCGATTGTTGCAAAAGACGGTCCACAGCTTGAATTGCAGGGAGTAAATCTATTGCGTGCGAGTTCTACTGGTTTCTGCATTTCTAATTGGGTAAAAGTAAGGATGAGCCTGCATGACATGATAAAATGTCTTGTTACCAATTGTTTTTCATGGTAACTGAATGATATCAATAAGCACCTGCAAGTCTTACTGCAAGCTTGCCTTGTTCCTAAAATGTTTTAAAAAGCTTCGAAGAAACAATTTCTGCTATCTCATTTTAGACTACTGCAACTGTTTCGAGAGCTTCTTTTTCCATTGAACAGTTTCTGGAAACTTCTTTTATACTAATTGACCATACTGAACAAACAGCAATATATAATAGAATCAAGCACGTTATGCAATCGTAAGAACCTCCGCAGATATTGATTGTTAAACTCTCCAGATACCTTACAGGCATAATAACCCTAAGAAAATGTACTTTCTTATAGACAGGCAACAGAACCCCGAGGAAATGTACTTGTGATAAGGTATAGCAAAAAGAAGCTTGTGATTTTGTGAAGCCATAATTTTTTAAGGGAAGGGTTAATATCAACTCTAAATACAAAAAGAGAGTGAAATTTTACCAATGCTTCTTTTGCAGTGAGTCTTTCTTGGTGATCATAACGTAGTAATTTGTCAACAAAGTCAACGGCCTTCAAAATGCAAAGTGTTAAAGATAAAACACTGAAACTTAAAAAAAACAAGACTACTAATCCCCAGGGATAACAAGATGTTTACCTCAGGGACTGCCAAATGTTGATTATCAACACTGATGAACTTCGTCCACGGTTTCCGGCTATGCCTTCATCAAGTAAATAATAACTTCAGTTTTTTATATTTATTTTAGAGAAAAATAAGCTTCATAGTTAAAACAACTGACAATTAGTGCAAAATCATATTAAAAAAACAAAAAAATCAAACACTGGGGGTCTTCACCAACCTCCCAACAAGAGCTGCAAGATGAGGGTCTAATTCAATCCTGTATTTATTGAGATAGGCATTAAGTTCATCTGTCCCAAGCACCTGTTGAGCAGAAACCATTAACTTTGAATTAACTTTGATGTCTCTGATCACTCAACTCTCTATAAATCAGGTACAAAACCATTTATCAGAAGAGTTCTTAACCATTCATTAGCAAAGTAAAACCAAAAGAAAAGCTCCTTGCAAAGTATTTAGTAAATCATTCTACATACCTTGGCTATTTTAACTAGCTGATCATAATTATCATGCCCATAAAAGAAAGGCTCCTTACGAAATATCTGTAAAGCACAACCTTCAATAGTCAGAATCACATACGTGGTAATTGGTATAGAATGTCGACAGCCTCACCATATGCTAAGATATTAGCATAGCAGTGACATAAATAAAATGCCAGCACCAGCACACTCATTCATGAAGAGACTACCCTCAAATGGCACTAAGATCAAAACATCAGGGCTAACTTTTGGGCAGCCTTGGAGAAAAGGCCCACCTTGATGTGTGTTCCAGAGTTAACTAATAAACCATACTGACTGTTTATCATGATGAATTGAAAACATGTGTTTAATTAAAAATATCACAGGGAATTTTCCAATCGATGAAAATACTTTAAATTTCTTAGTACACGAGAATTGAAATTAAAAAGAAAACTCACCATTCCTGCAAACATACATCCCAAGCTCCACAAGTCCAGTGAGTAATCATAATCTTGCAAATCTACAAGAAGCTCTGGACCTTTAAAATATCTGCAGACCACAGTAGGAACAAAAGAGGATGATGCATCAGTTTAAAAAACATAAATTCCTTATATGCTTAAGAACTTTTCTGCATCCATTTAGTCCAAAACACTAAATTCAAGGATCAAGAACAACTAAATCACTTCAACTTTATATCCAATCCTGCCTATATTATCTTCCACTCACAACATGAACTTCCTTAACCAAAGCTAAGTCTGCGAAGAAAAATGTCTCACTACAAGTATCCATAAGAAGCCAATCAAACTCGCTTTGTTGGCACAGGATGACATTAGTATTGGTCATTGATTTTAACTCTCGTTCCGAATGTGAGGTGACTTGCAATAAGGCTCAACACTTGGCTAGATAGCCAGCGAAGAGAGAGACAACATAAAATTCAGAACATGCAAACACTTAAAAGTGGATAAAAGACGATGCATACCAAAACTACCAAGATGTTTCTTAATAGTAAGTTTAGTCATTTTTTCCCATCATCAAAAGGCTTCCTTGTTATATAGCTGATCCGAATCTTCTTTGTAGATTAACGAGGGGGGAAATGTGTTTCTATCATGATTTAATGGCTAAAAAGATCTAACAAAAGTATACGATTGAAAAGCATCAATTCCTTCAAGTCCTTGTCCTCAGGAAAATAAGCTTTAAATAACAAGATGAAAGACATGAAAATTACAGAAGAAAATTCAACTTCTATTGGTTTTTTGAAAGCACTAATCGATAAAAAATATTCATATTCTCCAAACACTATTGCGCTCTCTCTTTTTCTCTCTTCTTTTTTTTTGGATAGAAACCCAAAATAATTGCTTGAAGTCCATGATATACATGTTAAAAAAAACGAAGTTCAGTGCACTTCACATCCTTAACAGTAAATGCCAGACTGAAAAGTTAGAATCTCAGGTTTAGGTTTATCTGAAGATCCCCACAATTGTGTTCTGGTATCAGGCAACAGATTTACAAAAACAATCAAACATGACAACTCTAGTATCAACCACCAACAATGATTCAATAATCTCTTTGCCCACCTTAAGTGATCTAAAGCTCATCCTTCTCAATAAAATTGACAGATGATCAACAAGGACAGATGACGGCAGTAGAAACTCTCAGATGAAAAGGATTATATTTATAAGTTATTTTTCAAATTTTTTGGAAAAAAGAAACAACCTTGAAGCGACACGAACATTATATTCTTTCCCTGGATGATAGAACTCTGCAAGGCCCCAATCTATAAGACGAAGTTTATGCTGTTCATGATCAATCATCACATTATGAGGCTTGACATCTCGATGCATAATGCCTTGTGAGTGACAATAATCCAATGCCTGCATATCAAGGTCAACAGACTTGAAACACTTCAATGAGAAATTTGAAGTCTATTTATAAGGACAGGACATAGGGAAATCATAATAATAAGAAGTCACCACCGTACTCAAATCCAAAAGGTGCTTCTCACACTTATCTTCAGTGACAAGGTCCATTAGAAGAGTAATTCACGACGTATGAAGCAACAATTAGAATCAAGCAAAAACATGGGATGATGGTAAATATGAAAAATACAACTAACTCTTACAGGCTTCTAACATTAATACATAATCGGGTTTACTAACTTTCGTACTAGATATCCTCTACTTAAAGTAGAATAAAAATTATAATAATTACTAGGGAATTGAAAATATGACAACAAGAATACTTCTCAATAAGATATTTGAAATCAACAACAAAATTTGAGGCTCGAGTTTCAAATTACATTAGCTGAGGTGAGGTACAAAATGCCTATTTTCTCATATTGTTGTACTACTGAGTAGATAATGACATGAAGTGTCATATATCTTTTACCAAAAAAACGTGTCATAAAGCTCTATTTCATGTATTGAATCATGACTGCTCATATTTGGGACTTAAGAGTACATTAAGGAATACTAGCCCCTAAAATGCTAGGGCCCAATCTATTCTGAGATATGTATAAGTGGTCATCTTACCCTTAGTTACAATTAATTTACATTGAAATCACAAATCCAATGTATAGACAAGGAAGTGATAGCCCATGAGAGAGAGATTTCAGCAAGCCAACTAAGTCTAAGAAAGAGCAGTACTTGCTTCAATCTTGCATATTATGACATACACATAAAATTGAAATCAAAAGAAGCAACATCTTGTCTTAATAATTGAATACATGGATACACTGTGAGCTTGCCTTTAGGAGTTCATAAATGTAGTATCTAATGTCATAGTCTGACAGTGTCGGGTAGAGCACTTTAAAATCTGTATTATTCACATGTTCGAATATAAAACTTGGTGTCTTCGATTGCTGGTCTCTAACAATATCAAGCAACTTAACAATATTTGGTCCACCACAAAGATTCTGCAGTATTTTTATCTCCCTCTTAATCTGCAATGAGTAAGAAGATAGAGGTAAGTCTACATGGTAACTTACTGTTAGTTACAACAAAGCAACCCATACCTACAACTATGAAAATTAACCATAAAGATATATATATATATATATATATATATATATAATTACCATTGCACGATATTGTGCATGACAGGGAACTTACTTTCTTCTTTTTGACAGGTTTGAGGATCTTAATAACACATTTTTCGTTATCAGTGCAGTGAACACCCTCAAACACCTCACTGTACTTCCCTCTCCCGACTTTCCTCACCACCTCATAATCATCTTGGTCACTGTAAAATCAGGCATATCAAATACACACAATTAAATTCTCAACACCAAAGCTACATCGCAATTGCTCAGATAACGTGAAGGTAATCCATAATCCAAGTACCATGACTTGGCAAGTGCTATTATAAGCTCGTGCACTCAATTCCGTCAGCATACCTAAAAAGTTATTCCAGCTACAGAACTACTAAGCATGTAAACAGTAAAACACCTACCTCCCCTTCAACTTTAAAAGTAGAAGCTCACTCATAGATATGTTAGACGCTAACCTCTCTTTCCTTTTAACATACAATAAACATAAGCTAGGAAAAATGATACTTTTTCCTATTCTTTGTGGGATGGGGGAGATATGAACATCAACTAGGCTATCTGAGAGAAGACTTACCCCCACTGGACGGTGAGGGACTCGTAGTCCCAGTATTCCTTAGGTCGGACCACGTTGACATCAGCGTAAACCCTAGCTTTGGAGGGTGCGCCAGGGCGCCGAATCGCTTTCCCGATCTTCTGCGCCAGGGTTTCTGCCGGTGGCAACGACCGCAAACGATGGTTAGGATTCTGAGACGGTGGAGGCGGAGGCTGATGCTGTTGGCGGTGTTGCTGAGGCCGAGAAAGCGGGCTCGACGACGTAGCAATACGACGGAAGAAGAGGAGGACAGGGGGAACCGATATACGGTTGGGGGAGGAGGAGGAAGAAGAAGAGAGAGATGGGGAGAAAAACAGAGAGAGAAGCCTCTGATGGTTGTGAAAGACCGTGACTTGGGAAGGCCTAATGGCCATCAAATCCCTATTTGAAACCAAAAAAACAGAATAAACATTGCTCCGGTCCTCATCTCTCTTTCTCTTCCCCTTTTCCTTTTTCTCTTTTCCTTTTCTTTTTTTTCTTTTTTTGTGAAACTTCCTTTATTTTTTTGTTTGATTCTTGATTTTCTTTTCCCTTTAAATGAAATTCCCTCATTCTTTTTTTCCTCATGTATGCCAAGTTTTAATTACACAATAAAATCAAATTTTGCACTTAAATCTGCTCTCTTAGTTAAAATTTGTGAATACCATATCATTCACTATGAAATATAGTTTCATTTAAAAATCCATGCCATCTAATTTCTTTAATGTTCTAAGGTCTAAAACTGCAGTCATATCAGAACAATTCATAGTATTGTATAGTTGACTTCACATTACTACTTTATGTATCATTCCTAATTACTGTGCTTAACCCAAAACATGTCGGCATTTTATTCAGGTTGCTTCCAAACCGTACACCTGCCCAAAATAAATCACTCTATATAATAGAGTCATTTATTTTGGTCACTAGGTGTAGTACATAGTTAATGTACTAAATAGAGTGATTTATTTTAATCACTAGGTGCAGCATATAGTTAATGTACTAGTACATTTGAAATGCATTGAAATGATTAATGAATCTGATTTGTAGTGAAATAATATCAAATGAAAAGCAAGTCTAAGAGAAACACCCGTGTTTCAAACTAAAGTTGTAGAGAAGTTGTAAGCAGCTGGCTCCAAATGAGATATAAAGTAAGACTTGACCAAAAACACTTTGCTCTTGGATGGTTTCCACAAGATTGAATCTAACCGCTTAAGGCAAAGGTTAGTTCTATGCAAGACGTGTTAGGATGTTTATAAAATAAAATATTTTTTAATATTATGTAATTATGAACATGAATGTCTGTAGAACTGAATTTAGATATATTTTCCGTACAATGGATATATATTTAATTATCAGATTTTGTTTGAAAAAACAATATCAAATTTTCAAGTTTAAGATGTCTTACTTTATATGCATATGTTCAATCATTAAAAGGCCATACATGGCACTCGCTTATTTGATTGTTATTGTCAAGTTTTCAACAGAATAAAATTATTTATTATCTCCTTTATGATTTAGAAGTATGTACAAAATGAAATAATTTGAAAAGAGTTGATCAATCATTTGACGAAATGATGAAATTAACACATACTCAAGATGGACCATTTTCCAAAGCAACTTCATTTGCTCATTATTTTTTTTTTGGAAAATGAATCGACCATTGAGGATTGTAATTTTTTGGTAATGTTTGTGAATGCATATAAATAGATTCTAATAGCCATTAATTATTGATTTGTGATTCTATTTTTCTTTTAAGTAGAATTGTTTTTTATTTAGCAAGAAATACTTCGATGAAGATGTACAGAAGAAAAAAGATAGAGCTAAGTTTGGAATTTCTAGTCAATATAATATACGTGTAATTGAATTTATTATAAATTTAGACACGTTACTACGTATGATAATATTATGTTAATGTGAATTAAAAAGAAATATATTTAGAATAATATTATTTATTTTTAATTTATGTGAGTAAGATGGACATAATGTTATATTGTAATCTTTATTTCGTTGATATATTATTATTATTTAAACCAAGTTGTAGAATATCATGCTTTTTTAAAAAAAAAAAAGAGTATCCACAATATATAAAATAGCACAATCAATGAAAACCTTACTTTAAACACATATATCCGCTGAATTTAGTTGTTAATCCCAAACTACCCTTTTCATTTTAACGTGCATAAGCATTTCCTACATAGAATACTTCACTAGTATCAACTTCCAGTCCATAGAAGTTCAGAACATGTTCATGTAACTACACATATGTTTGATGGCACCGATGTCCACTTACCAGAGTCAATGACAGTCATAACTGTGAAACCATTGCATCGACTTCAGTCACGTTTGCATGGTTATTCTTCTTGTCATTATAGGGTTATTATCACTGATTTGGTCCTTCTTGTGTAGGTAGTCTTTTGCTATATGTCTAGCTTTACCACACACCAAATAACTATCATTAATACCCTTATTAAAGTTACATTTATGAGCATTGTTGGAAGTTTTCCTCTTGTTGTTTTATTGATTCAATTTTCCTCATTCCACCTTATTTGCCTTCATTCATGGGGAATAGGACAACAACTTACTGTCATTTTAGGGGTTTTCTTATGTGATCCGCAGCCTTGCCCAGAAAACCTCCATGCTCAACTCCTTACGTTTGTGTTTTAATATAACTTTTTAACCATTTCCATGATGAAAACAACTTCTCGATCATGGCTTCAATTTCGAAACGTTCATTAATGACCATTCACTCATTCCGTATATCACTGATTATAATCTGTAGTTCTTTCACTTAAGTGACCACCGACCTTGAATCTTGCATATTGTATTCTAGAAATTTTCCGATGATAAATTTCTCCTTTCCGATGATAAATTTCTCCTTTCTGACATCTTCCGTCTTGTACTTCTACGATGCTTCCCACTACACCTTGGATATGATGAATGCCCATTATATAGTGTATCCATCAACCCGTTCATAATGTAATTTTGACATAGGAAATTCAAGTGCTTACACTCCCCTTCTATGGATTGTGTCCCATTTGTTTGCTTGTCGGCTAGAGTCATTAGACCGTCCTCCTTTAGTATGTGAGCCATATTGAAAGTGATGAGATAGGAAATCAAAGTGTGAATGGACTTGAGTGACATGCGCTCCATTAAACATGTCTTTAGACTGTTACAGGTAAAGGAGAAAACTTGCACAAACTGAATATGTTAAAATTGAGAAACAATATAACAAAATGAATTTGAAAATTGAAAAATTACAGACCCTAATTATAGAAACCAAAACTGAAAAAAGAAATATGCTGATTAAGGCTTGATGTTAAGCAATGTCCTAAACACAAAAAAAAAAATCTCCCTTAACTAGTGTTTGAAGACTACGGTGACTGTCTCTACAAAATACAACAATATAGTTTAAAAACAGCAACCAATTTTCCAAATGTGGTCAGAATTCTTTGTATTTTCTATCTCTAGCATACTCTCTGCTAAATGAAAATTGAAAAACTAAGGTGAAATTCTCTGTATTTGATGTATGATACTCTATTGCCCAACACCTCTATTTATCGATAGGATGGATTGGGAACTTCCATTATTGAGATAATGGGCAATTCCCAAAATATGGGCGAAGTGGACTGATCTTATTTCTTGTAGTGTTGGGTGGACTATGTCAACTTTTGTAACAGTCAAAAGTCTACAAAAGAATTTACTGTAAAAATATATAATGGAACCGAACTGACTTAAGATAATTCGTCAAGAAGGCAACTATTGTGGTAATATTCATATGCAAGAATACATACCATTAACAAGTAATATAATAGTAAGTTAAGTATCGTCTCTACAGTGATTGATTAAATGAATAACTAATTGAAAAATAGCAAAATTGAATATGGGTGACATGATTTTAAGTGTTTTAGTTAAGCAAAAACAAAGTAAATGTGAAGAATAAAGCAATAAACACCAATTAATAAGCTGGATTCAACAAATTGTGGTCAAAGGTACGATAGCGCCAAAGTCATTAAATCCCTTTAGAGTTGCTAGCTTACTTACAGGACCTAGTGGAATTGCTACAACATTACTAACAACAATAACCACAACTTTTCAAATGCATCAGTGCCTTTTGATCACTCATGGCTTAAGTTCTTTAATTAATCCTAACACATTCGTGTATTAGATTAATATCAAGGACAACAACTAATATCTCCAGTATTTAGAAGTTTACAAGGTAAATAGTTTATACCTATATTATTCATAAATTACTTAATGCATCAAGAGATTAAAAAAACTTGCACCATTCAAGCTCGATATACTAATGTAAACCTTTCCAAAATTGAAATTAGCATAGTATCTTCTAAATTGGTCGCCAAGTAAGAGCAAGAATTAGTAATGAAGCACTCTTGAATGAAATAATATTAAATTAGCTTAACAATCCAAGCAAAACAAGTAAGTTAAACAACCTTAAGGTTCATTAATAACTCTAACTAAGAAAGTTTAGCTCATATTTAGTTTAGTAAAAATTTCAAAATATAATCCACCCATTAATTATAAAACTAATAAGTTTAAAGGAAAGAAATACAAAGAAACTTAAGGAGTTAAAGATAGAATTAGAGAAACTGCTCTGGAGTTTGTCTTCTTCCTCCTTCATCATTTTCTTTACTTTTTTATGTACTCTTTCCATCTTTCTCTGAAATTTGTCTGCTTTAAGGAATGCAGCTTTTCGGCCCTCTCCTTAGTGCGATATGCACTTCATTTTATATGCTCCAAGCTAGGGCACAAAATGGGTGAAGGACACTCCCCAACTAATGGTGACGACCACATCAAAATCAGTGTCTACCAGCTGCCCACATAGCATTTTAACTCGCTCAGATTTCCGCGCACAAATTCAGGTGCTAGCTAGAATAAAATGTGATGAAATATTCTTCATGCGTGCTCAATAGATGTTATAGCACTGTGTAACATAAACCCCAACACTTGGTCACTCAGCCCCAACTCGAAGTCCCACAATGAGTGTATTTTCTGATCTTTTAATGATAATTTAGCAAAATAAAGTCAAATCTTACTCACGATAGACAATATGCAATATAAGCTAAAAACTAGACAAATCACTCTCTAATTGATACTAAATCAAGCTTGAAAACTACAAGATAACTTTAACTTCTTAGAGTTATCAGTGAAAGTGATATGTTCATGTGTGAGGTCCAAGTGTCATCTAAGTCCTCATTTTCCCACAAATGTGAGGTGCCATTGGAACATATCCTATGACCCAAGTGTTGGACTATTTAAACACTACCACAGAGTGTAACATTTCCAATGCATGGGACAAAGTGTTTCCACACCTTAGGTTCTAAATATTTTTCATTAATATACTCATTTACTCCTTTAATCATCCACTAATCTTTTAAAACTTTTGAGCAATGGTAGTTTGGATGAGCGAGTTAAGGGTCAGAAAAAGCATGGAAATGAAAATGTGCTTGGTGACTGGGAAAGGTTGAACATTGCCATTGATGTGGCTTCTGCATCGGATAATTGCATAATGATCGATTCATTGTGATTTCAAGCCCAGCAACATTAATTTGGGTGAATATTTGACTGTTAAGGTTGGAGATTTTCAGCTGAGGCTTTATCTGAACATTTCCTATTCCCAACTAATTTACTCACTGCCACCACTTATTCGACGACCACATCTCCATTCTTAACTTGGTTGATTCTACGGCTCTAAATCTTCCTTGAATTTTGATGGGTTTGGGATGGTTTGAGGATTGGCTCATCTGGGTCTTTCCTTTTCTTGTACAAATCAGACAGTATAGATTGACGAGAATCAATGATGTGAGATGGGGTGGTGCTTATAGCCGTGACAATGGTGGTGGGACTGCTAAGAAAGGTAACATCAATGTAATGTTGACTATATCTTGATTTTCATCCGACCGTTGATGGCAATTAACAGGAGTTGAATTGATGGGATCATCCAAAAAGAAAGGAAAAAAAGGAACTGGATATTCTATGCAATCCAATATATGATATGAGGTTGGATTTGGCCTTGATTATTCAATTGCCAGTGAATAGGAAAAACCCACCAAGACATGTGTACAGAAAGAATGAATCCTGAAGGGACATGTGGACCGTGAACACGGTAAGATTGAGGGCTAGAGGGGAAGACAGAAGTGACATAAACAAATCATGAGGAAGAAACTCTAAATATGAAGGAGCTCTAAACGTGAATGAGCTCTAAATAGGAAGGAGCCCAAAATGGGAATGAACTCTAAATAGGAAGGAGTTTTAAATGGAAAGGAACTCGAGAAACAGAATAGAGCACAGAAGCCAAAAACATCATCAGAATGGGAAAAGCATATCGGTTAAAAGGAAAAAGCTAACGGGGGACCGCGTCTGTGGAATGAGGAAGGCACTTGCCGAATTGTGCAAGAACGGAAAAGGAAAAAGAGCGGGAACGGATGAAAGAGATCTTAAATAAATAGTCAAAAGTCTGGGATTGATTGGGTAAGCTGAATGACTCTGATGAGATAGACTGGCAAGCCACCAAGTGGTTGTGATTGATTGACTCGAGACCACTGACTGATTGGAGGCTGAGCAAGACAGATGGAAAACGAGAAAGGGAAATGGGTCTATACCTAGCAGAGTAATCCCCACGAACGGGTCTAATCCATAGGCATAATGAGTACCTCCATTTATGTTATTATTTTAATCAACTCATTCTATTTTGGGAGCCTATATATAACCAATGTATTAAATAAAAAAGGGACATTCAATACAACAAAAAACTGAACTCAGACCATTTGCTCCATGCATTCTCTCTCCCTCCCTCGCTCTCTAATTAATACTTGTATAAATTAGTAAGTATCGACATTTTCCCCATTGATCCCTGGTTAAAATAAGAAAAAATCCTTTACATTTTTGTGCTTTCATTGAGAGATGAAAAATACCCTAAAAGATACCCTCAGAAAATCAAATCATGCCTCAAACCAGATCGAACACCGCTCTTGAAGAAGGGAACGAGAACTGGGATGAATAGGGCCATCACCATGCTCCCCATCTAAGATGCTTCGGACTATTCTAAGATGAATGCAAGAAATGGAACAGCGAAATGCTGAATCATTGCAGAACGCTTAACAGACGATGTAGGAACACATCGCTGCATTACAACGGGACCTTGCACGGACACGGGCAGAAGTTAGTCAGCACACTAAATGTGAGGGGAGGGAGAACTACCAAGAAGGAAACAGACTTGAAGTCAGACGATAAGGAGACAATGAAACTAGTAGGAACGTGCAGAATGAAGACGGGAAGTTCAATGCAAAAAAGACAAAAAAGAGGAGGCAGGAGAAATTTTCCAACCAAGGAAGCTGGCATGGAGGAGAAGATGGAAAGAAAAATGATGGAACTAAGGAGCCTGGGAAACACGGGAAAATTGACATAGAATCACTCGTAAGAACTCCATTAAGTCCAAAAATCTTGGTCGCCCCAATTCCGAGGTAGTTCGTGGTGCCTAAATTTAAATGTAATGAAGAAAAATTTGATCTTGCAGATCGTCTAAGATGGTTCAAGAAAGTGGTGGTATTATACCAACATGAAGACGCTTTGATGTGCAGGATATTCCCCATAAGTCTAAACGGGACTACACTTAAATGGAATCACTCCGTCCCTGCTAAATTTGTTATTAACTTTACTGTCATGTCCACTATCTTCTTGGTACAATATTTTACTTACCGATAGTAATGGAGGACTCAGACTACCTTCTGACAATATCCGTCGATAAGGAAAAAAGAAACACTTCAGGAATACACTTGTACAGTCGAGGGGGAGATGGCGAAGGTGGAAAAATGTGACGACAAAGTGACAAGACTGGCTTTAAGATAGGGACTGGATCAGGATACAACCTTCTTTGAAGATTTATCAAAGGTAAAACCTTTTACCATAGCGTAGACTTTCCAAAGAATGCAAGCATACATCGCGTTGGAAGAAGAAAATAAAAGCTTGTAAAAATACGTGGGACGACAGATTAATGAGCTAAAGAAAGAATAACAAAGCTCAAATGCAGGCAGAAAGTAGGAATCAGAGAATAGAAAAAGAAAGTGAGCAGGAGACAACAAGCGGTACAGGACTATCGTGGTGCTGGACACGTCGTCCTCACAATGCTATTTTGGAAAGAACATGGTTACATAAAATGATGGCACTATTGTCCACCTACTACCAAGTGCTGAAATATCCATCTTCTAAAGGGGTTAGAACCATAAGAGGGGACCGTACTGCCGCTAGGGTCTATGCAGTAACTGCATTAAAATCAATGAGGAAACATAAGACGGAAAAAATGGAAGAGAAACTTGTAGTTGCTAATGAATAATAGTAATCACAAAAAGATGCACATATGGGCCGAGGTACAAAGTGGGAGAATAAATCGAACCCATTTGCTTAGATGAAGAAACTAAAAAAATGACAAATATTGGGGCCCACCTAGAGGAAATGAAAAATGAAAGGTTGGCTGATTTCCTACAGAAAAACAATGACATTTTTGCAACCACTGCTCAGGAGATGCCCTATATTTATTCATGTACATGTAATAATGTTATTTATGAATCTTAACTTAAGTAAAATGATAAATAAACAAGAGGTAGACTTAATCATATCTCTTGGTTACCAAGTCACTAGATTGTTCACGTCATGTTATCGGCTATACGGTTAGGTGTCACCATGTTCATCTTAGTGTCCTTAAAGTTCAGAAAACTTTAAATGACATCAAGTTTCAGGACACACAATATGTCATGTTCACGTTCACGTTACAAATTCAAGTTCAAGTTTAAATGTGAAACAATTATGGTTAGGTTGTTAATCGAGGGATATGCCTAGTTGAATTATGATCAATCAAGTACAAATATCAGCAAGAATAAGTACAAGTTTAAGTTATATGTTAACCACGAAATCAATTATGTTAATTAATTACAAGTACTTTATGTTATCTAATAATCAAGTGAATGCGTTAAATTTAATTTTCAAAAATTATATGTTTACATTTATATCATGTGAAACTTATTAGTATGTGAGTTTACTTACTGAGTATTTTTAATATTCACCCCTCATAGGTGGATATGTTACAGTGATGACGAACAGCAGGAGTGAGGGACTACCCTAGACAGCAAAAATATGATATTTTTCACAATTTATGATTATATGATGTTAGAAATAGATTTTTAGTTTAATTACTATTGTTTCAGGAATTTTGTGATTTTTTTATGTTTGGCTTTCATGTTTTATGGATTTTCGTGTTCGGCATTATTACAGTTTAATGAATCATTTAATTCAAATTTCTGAGTCAATATTCTCTTAAAATAATTTTATGCTTCCGCTATTTAACGTTAAAATTAGGACAAAATTAGAATTTTTAATTTGAAGATTTTCTCAAATTAGGGTTTCAATTAAATTGGAGATTTTAAATTGTTAAATTATAAACATGTTTAACCTTCGGGGATCAGGGCGTTACAAATAGAGTGTCAGGTATTGCACAATTAACGATTCATTGTATAAACTGTCTTTTTCAAGGCCGTATCTGAAGTGGCTAAAAGAAAAGGAAGTTAAATACGTGCTAACAGAAATTCACTCAGGGGTGTGCGGGAATCATACTGGGGGTTTATCTCTAGCCCACAAAGTACTAAATGAAGGATATTGCTGGCCGAGAATGCACCGGGATGCCAAACAATACGCGAAGAAGTACAATAAGTGTCAACGTTTACCCCCATGATAAAATTGGCCATAGGAGAACTCAACACCGTGACAAGCCCTTAACCATTCATGTAGTGGGCTCTAGACATCGTCGGACCACTCCCCATGGCATCCGCTTAGAAATGCTTCTTGCTAGTTTCCACTAACTATTTCACCAAGTGGATTGAGGCAAGCCTTTGCTAGGATTCATGAAGAAGAAGTAAGGGGATTCGCGTGGAAAAATATAGTGTGCAGATACGGAAAGATGGTAAGGACTTTTTACGAAGATATGCAAATTACCGACTGATTCTCTACACCCTACTACCCACAAGGAAACATATAGGCTGAAAGGTCAAACCGAATCATACTTGACAACATGAAGAAACACCTAGAGTGAGTAGAAAAATTACCGGCAATACTTTGAGCATATTGAACAACTCCCAAAGAGGCGATAGGCGAAACACCAAAATATAAATAGAAGACGAAAATTCCAGGAAAGGGATTTAGATATAAAAAATATTTTTCAAATAGAAGAAAAGTTTGATCCGTCTTGGGAAGACCCTTTCATCATCAAAACAGTGGGCAAAAGCGGCTATTATCACCTCATGACAAAGGAAGGAACAGAATTGGCAAAGCCCTGGAACGTTAGTTACCTTAAGAAATATTTCGTTTAAATTGTTGAATATTATTGCAATATACAAATTCTTTTGTCTTCCACATAAAAAATTTATGCCAATTCTTTCCTTCTTTCTCACCCTGTAAAAAAAAGGGTCGGCGACCCAAAAGTCTAAGCCCTTGGGAGTAGGAAAGACCTTCTCTCTAAAATGTGAAAAGATATCGGCGGCCTAAAAGCCTAACCCTTGAGAACGGGAAAAACTCTCTCTTTAAAATGTGGAAAAAAGAGTAATGACCATGGCCTGAAAGCCTAAGTCACTAAGGATGGAACAAAAACCACTCTCTGAAATGGAAATCGGATTGATGATTTAAAAGCCTAAAGCCTTGAGAGCGGGGACGCCTACTCTCTAAAAGTAAAATCAAAATTGAGAAAATGTCAGCGACCTAGAAACCAAAGCCCTTGAGAGCGGAAAAAACCCACTCTCTAAAATGTGGAAACCAAACTAAAAGATGAAACACAATGCAAGGAAATGAGAAAATAAAAACTCAGAAGAAAATGCAAACGTGAAAACTCATCCGCTCTAAATAGGAAACAACTCAGAAAGCAGGGAAAACGCTGTAAGTAAAAAATTCTTTACATTTTTAAATAACTTGGAACCTAGAAATTGCCACGTGCTAAAATGCTGAGTTACTTAATAATTCTTCTTCAAGTATTTGAAAAGCTATTCGATTGAAAAATGTTAAAAGTATGAAATTTCTAAGTTCTATTTTACTTAGTCAAATCTTGCTAAGTATAATTTGTAAACTTATGAAGCATGACAAGAAGAGGAAGTTATTTCCTTGATAAATAGGAAAAAAATACAAAATGCCTTAAAAAGAAAAGATACAAAATACAAAGTAAAAATTGCTGGAAAGAAAAAGAAGACTAAGACTCATCCACAAGGATGATGCCAACAGAAGGAAGGTCAGTTGCGACGTCCTCAGTGACCTCCGCGATGAGAACGTTGGCTTATTCAGGCGGGGGGATTACGACTTCCTCAGAAGCGGGAACATCCTTGGGAGTGGCCTCTGTCTTAGCTTCAGTCGCCCCTTTTAGAGACACCTTGGGGGGATGTTCTCATTTTTGTCCTTGCACCCGACAAGGTAAACCTTTTTCTCAGCTTTGTCGAAGAAAGGTTGATAAATGTCGCCAGTCTCCTCCTCTCTTCGCTCGGCCTCCTCCTGGGCGGCTTCAGCAGCGGTCAACCTCTCTTCCATAATTTTCAAGTTTTCAAAGGAAAGAGTCTAGCACCTCTCAGACTCCTCAAGAGCCTCCTTCGCAGCCCTCAAGGACTCTTCAAGCCTGAAATGCTTTGCTGTTGCGACCGCTGCTCCCTGAGCTAACGCTTTGACAATACTCTAGAGCTTGACTTCTCTTTTGGAGAACCACTCAATTTCAGCTATTTGAGTCTCGAGAACCCTGCGGCTGCTCTCGATCTCCTTCTTCCACTGAGAAGTAGTATGTTCATTGGCAAGAAAGCGCTCTTGAAGACTGTTGTGGAAGATAATGGCCTGAAAAATACAAAAGGAAACACAACTCAATAAAATGAAGGAAGATGACAAATAAATAAAGTAGGAAGAATAGGAAAGAGAATACATTCATCAAGCCACGACTTAGGGAACATAGTTGGTTCCCAACAGACATGATGCAAGCTGTTGCACAATATGAGCTGAGCGGGGGTCACCGAGGAAGTTGACGAAAGCGGGGACCTGGGGGACCCCATGAAAATGCTTCCATATCCATAAGGAAGGGTCTTCACCCATTCCTTGAGAACCAGAAGATTGGACGAGAGTCGAATCCTGTTGTGTAGTGGGCGGGGTGGAAAGACGTCGTTGGGAAGTTTCAGCCACAGTAGAAGGGCCAGGAGGAACGGCCGGAGGTGAAGCAGGGACAGCTCGAAGTCTCGTTGGAAGAACAAATCGAAGACTGGGAAGTAAGAGTACCTAGTGGAATTTCAAGAGAAGACGAAGGAGACAAGGTGGATGGTTGTGCTAAGGACAGAGGCATTGCGCGAAGGAGTGAAGCTCGGTTGTCTTTCGGGATGAAGGCGACGTTGATTTACCGTCTTGGGTCTAAGTGATCGCCCTAATCCCGTCCACATATGTTTAATGCGACTACGATATTTTCCCTTGACTCTTGGAATAGATAGGGAGGTTTATTCATTTTCTTATCTACAAAACAAAGAAAAGAAAAGTTAGCAAAGATAAACAAGAAAATGAGAAACGAAAAGTGAAAGAGATGGAAATCAGAGCTCCGACGACTTGGCGTAGACTCCCCATCTATGGGGAATCATCCAGCGGCCATCACCGCCCCATTTCCCTCCTATCTGGAGAACGTCCCGTTCCCAGCCCCTTGTCCTCTTTGAGGATCCCGGTGATCATTTTTCTTCTCTCAGCACCGAGGCGAGGGGCCAAATATTAACATTCAGACTCAACGCGGTACTTGATTATGTAACACACCCTAAATTTGTCTACTCCTAAATCTAAACCGTGCCTTCTATTCAAGGCTTCAAAACTGAGTAAAATACTATACGAACTAGGGGTAAACTGAGACGGAGCTAATTTACAGGTGTGGAGGAATTCTTGAAAGAAAGGAGAGAAAGGAAGCTTAAGCCCCAAGGCTATATACATAGGGCTTAAGTTTATTTGGTATAGAGGGCTACATTGGTGGCCTGCATGCCTGCTTTCACCTAAACCACACTACACCGAG
Organism: Datisca glomerata; assembly: GCA_003255025.1. Classification (NCBI taxonomy): domain Eukaryota; kingdom Viridiplantae; phylum Streptophyta; class Magnoliopsida; order Cucurbitales; family Datiscaceae; genus Datisca; species Datisca glomerata. Next base: position 491,945 of record QANY01005078.1, read on the forward strand.
AGAAAAGGCATCATAGTGGGAATCTAAAAAATGCTCTAACTCGACCTGGTCTCTAACCAAAGGTACATGAGGGTTTAAATTTAGAAGTGTTATCGCACTCCATGGATGAAGAAGAAGTGATTTTGGGCAAGAAATTCAGAAAGAATACGAAGAAGAAGAGGATGGAGAGGGAGAATATCTTAGCACGAGAAGATGAAGGTAGGAAGAAATGAAGAAGGGGAATCCTTAAATAGGCTACGGATTTGAAAAGAAAATAAAAAAGCGGTCCATGAATTTTTGGAAATGGGAATCTAAAGGGACTTTCTGGAAATGCGCAACTGACAGGATAAAACTGCCACCTGCGCCAGCGAATGACATGATGTCAGCTGGAAAAAGATAAAGAAATAAAGCACGTGTCACTCAAAGCAATTGAAAGTGGGAAATCAAATAGGGAAAAATATCTAACGAAAAGCTGCTTTACAGGGAAGATGTCGGCAGGAACAGGAAACGAAGCGCCATCACAGGGAAAACACGCATCACTTTTGATTTAATTAACATTATATGCATTTGTTTGTTATTTTCAAAGAAATGCAGGTTCCTAAGAAGAGCCAAGATGATATTCGTAAAGGCGTATGCAAATAAAAATTTCTTATCATTACACATCAATAAGTGGAACTTTATTGAGTGAAATGAGAGCAAATGAACAGGGAAAAAAATCACCCAATACACGCGTACAAAAAGAACAAAATCTGAGGGACGCGTGGACCATGAACATGACAAGATTGGGGGCTAGACGGGAAAACTGAAGTAACACAAACAAATCATGAGGAATGAACTCTAAACAGGAATGGGCTTTAAACGGGAAGGAACTCTAAACATGAAGGAGTTCTAAATGTGAAGGAGCTTTAAACGGGAAGTAGCTTTAAATGGAAAGGAACTCTAAACGGGAAGGGACTCGAGAAAAGAGCATGAAAGGGAAAAGCAGAGCAGTTAACGGGAACAAGTTGACAAGGGACCCACGCCTCTAAAACGGGGAAAGCACTCGCCAAACTGTGCAAGAAACAGAAAAAGAGCAAAAGTGGGAATGGATGAAAGGGATCGAAAATAAAGAGTCAAAAGGCTTTGATTGATTAGGTAAGCTGAATGACTCGGATGAGACATATTGGCAGGTGATCGAGCGGCTGTGATTGATTGGCTCGAAATCACAAGAAATCACCAAGTGACTATGACTGATTGGCGGATGAGAGAGACAGATGAGAAACGAGAAAGGGAAATGAGTCCATACCTAACAAGGTAATCCCCACGAACGAGTGTAATCCCTAAGCATAATGAATACCTCCATTTATTTGTTATTTTAATTAACTGATGCTACCTTGAGAGCCTATATAAGACCAATATATTAAATAAAAAGGGGTCATTCAATACAACAAAAAATTGAACTCAGACCCTTTGCTCCATGCAGTCTCTCTCTTTCTAATTAATACTTATATAAATTATACAGTCTCTCTCTTTCTAATTAATATTTATATAAATTAATCATTATCGATATTCTCCTTAATCCTGGGTTAAAACAAGAAAAAATCATTTACAGTCATATGGATAGACAAAGAAATACCTCTGAAAAATAAAAGGAAATATAGAAAGAAATAGTGCTTTTGTAATTAAACATAATTACCCTTAGTTTTAAATGTTCGATGTAACATAAACATGTTTTTTTTATTGTTTCTAAAACTATCAGAACATGTAGTCGCATATTTTTAATTGTGCAAAATATTGAGGTGTTTTTTATGATTAAAAAAACAAAACAGTATCAATCAGCCAAAAGATGTCGGCGCGCGCTTACAAATGAGCCATGCGTCTGGATTCTGGTTCGCTAACTAGCTAACGTAGAAAGAAGAAGCCGGCTCCAGTCAAAGGCCAACGTGGGAAAAGGCGCACACAGCCACAAGAACTGTGAAAGCTACACATAAAAGCGGGAAACTTTGAACGGAGAAAACCACCCCGCGACTCCTTCCGTTACCACCACCCGACTAAAATTTCTATATTTTACCATTCTAAAAAATTAATTTTTTGTCGGTTCTATATATGGGTTTCGAGGAGAGCTTGAGCCACACAGGTTTTCAAAAATAGGGTTATTATTTTACTTTCAAGATACCACTTCAGGACGCCATGGACGAGGTTAGGGCAAGCTCTGCTTGGGTCGCCAGCCGCGCCTCTCATGTCGTCGTTGACTCCTCCGGTTGAGCTTTACTCTTCTGCTTTCGTTTTTGTTTAAATTAATGTGTAGTCTAGTTCGTGCTGAGTGATGCGGACATTTTGTTTCTTGCTAAAAAACAGAGGTGGTGTTGCTATTCTGCAGGGATTCAGAGAGTGGTGGACAGCATTGAGTCTATTCCCAAGGTTAATTGGGATTTTGAAGGGATTCATTATTTTGATAATGGCCCGCTTACTGTCCAATACTTGTTTGTGTTGGACGCTTTGAATTTCTGTTTCTGGCCTGGTAATGTCACTTTCATAAACCATAATGTTCTGTTTTTCCATTTCTTTTTCTTCTATTAGGCGACATTCATTTGACAATATGTGTTTAGGAATGTATTTATTTTTTTCTTTGAGCATAATGTTCTGGCGTTGAGCTGGTTTCCAAAGTTTTGATTATGCAAAAAACCCAGCTACTAGAAAGTTTATGTTTTTTAGTTATGAATTTTAAAAGATATGAATATTCTCTCACGGTATTTTTATTCTGATTGCTTGCGATCAAGCAAAAGAAAAACGACAAAAGCTAATTTAAATTTTGTTCTTTTACAGTTGATAACAGCCTGGAGCTTGAAACTTTCCATTGGTTAATTTTTTATCTCAACGTTTGAGTAGCATCTGCAGAAACATTTACATCCCCATTATTCATGCACATACCTTATGTTTTACTTCAGTACAACTTTCTGATTTTCTTGATAGATAAGGATTTAAGTTATGATCATCTGGCTTCGGGGCTAAAGGCTGTACTCCAGAATGATAAATCAGCATTCGATGCTGACCGCCTGCAAAAGTATACTGGTATTTTACTTCTTGAAGTCTTGAACACATGGTTTAACTTCTCTTACCCTTCAATTGTATTGAATACTAGCACAATCACCTATCTATGGCCATAGCATAGGATGTTTCTCTCTTAATAGATTTCTATTTCTAGGTTCAGAGTTAAAATTCTGAAAAATACCAACTTGAGAATGAATACTGATTCTGCAACAATTTCGTTCATAGGCTTTAGGGCCTAAGGGGGTCACAAAAAGTCCATTGCCAATTTGCTTCAAGTTTTCGAATTTATCTGAGTTGAGGTAGCTTGGGTAGAATAATGGGGGACGAGACTGTGGATCTTATATTGTTTAAAACACTTGAACTTTCAGCCGTTTGTAGCCCCAGGTTTTAGTTCTAGGAGCAGTCTCTCGATCTGATTACAGTTTTAATGTATTAGATATTTAAATAAGCATGCATTTGACGCGAGCTTAGCACTTTCACCAAACTTGAATAGTTGAATTCACGGTGGATGAGATTAGGAATCGTTAGTTGATTAATTGATTCTTCTTGATTCTCTGTTCTTTCAATCTTTTAACTGTTTGTAGTTTTGTTGTTCGTATGGCATGTTGGGGTTTTTGATATCTTGATGGATATGGCTGTTTTATTTATTAGCTGATGAAATGAATATATGTTATAAGGTCCTGAATTGCGTGAGCTGTTGAAATGGCCTAGACCACTTCCTTTGGAGGATGAAAGGGTTCGCTTGCTGCATGAGGTGAACATTGGAATACTCGGCATCTTCCACTCTTATTTCTATAGTGTTCATCTATCTAGTAATGAACTGCAATTTAATAGCCTTTCCATATTATTTAATGACGATATGATTAATCTCCTAGGTTGGATTCGAGCTGGAGAGAAGCTTTGGGGGCAAAGCATCAAACCTTTTGGAGTCTTGTGAAAAATCAGCAGTAAAGCTTGTAGCTCTTGTCACACGTCACTTTCCGGGTACCCTTGCTATTTGAATTTGTTTGCAACTAAACTAAAATGCACCAAAATGCTTTTTAGATAGTAAAATGAAGTTCAGGTTTTTGGCATTCTCAATAGTGAGCAATATTAAATGATCTAGGCTTTCGAGACCACTCGTTGTACAAAGGCCGACAGGTGTTCCTATATAAACGAGCTCAGATATTTGCAGCTGATCTATGGGGCGCATTCCAGGGCCAAGGATATGGAGAATTCAATGACATTGCTTCACTTACTATCATGGCTGACTATATTGTTCCTGCTGTTCTTCGACAGCTTGGGGTGCTGAAATTTAGTTCACCACTTTCTAGGACTATTGAGGCTAACGATGAAATAGGGCCCGGCAGTGAAGAGGAAGTTGAACTACGGGCTTGCTCTATATATGCTGTGGAGAAACTGAGGGAGTTGATCAATATCAAATCAGGGAAAGAGGTATACTTGAACTATTCATCAAGAGAATATCCTCTTTCGTTCACCTTCAATTACTACATTATCTCTGGCTTATAAGGATCTCCTGTTGCATTACTTTTTGCCTGCATGCGCTCACCTAGTGTTCACATACAATACTATGAGTTTTTAACACTTACTAGAAATTTGGCTAAACTATAAACTACTCATTTGGTCCTAAACTTTCTTTAATCAGTTGCATCCTTCAACTTCTAATTTGGTGTCCCAAATTCTTATTGTCTATTTCACAAGGGAAACATTACAAAAATGATTACACTTGAGATGTATATGATGACTTGACACATTTGTAACTGAGTATTTAATGTGTCAAGAGGAGCCATGGTTCAAAGCTGAAACAGTTTCATCTTGACACAAACTTTACATGCTTGCAGTGATAGTCTTCTGCACGCTTGCAAGCTTTGTAAAACTGCGAAGCGCTCTATTTCTTCGGGTGCATGGCTGGCACATGACTGTTCTTTAACCAATTGGTTTTAGTTTTATAAACTCAGATAATCGGTAAATTGTATAAGTGTCATCCAAGGTGTATATGTTATAAGGGAATGCGTGAGCATGAACATGAACGAACCTTATTGCCAGCCCATTCTTTTTTTTTTTTTTTATGTACAGATCCTTCTATCCTTGTTCCTTACCTTTACCCCTCTTGGACTGAAACTGAATTGATTGTGTTTTATGTTTTTGGACGTCTTTCTCCCGCAGGTTCTAAGTGTGGAGTTAGACCTATGGCTTTGGTCATTTGGAATTCAGTGTTCATATCTAAAGCATCATCGAACGCTCTCAATATATTACTGACCGCCTAACAACAGCCTTTCCAGTACCCGCTCTGCTCTTGTCTTCTTAGGTAACTTGTTGAAATTTCACCATCTATATTCAGCTGAACTGATATTCTCATCTATTTCAGGGAACATGTTGAAAGTTTGGCTTCTTTTGTTATTTTTGTTTGCTTATAGTTATAGTTTGCAGTTTATGGGAAGAGGTACTTTTGAAATCTTTACTAGTCAATGTCTTTGTTTTGAGAATTCTCTTTTGAGAGTGAGAGAAAGGAGCTTACAGTAGAACAGAAACATCATAATTTGGCCTCTAGCTTCTTCTACACAGCTCATGTAAATTCTAGGGGTACCAAACCGTCGAACTCTCTCTTTTTGGAATGAAATATTTACAGAATCCCCATGAATAGAATCAAACCTTATTCCATGGTATTTACATGAGATTCCTCTTTCTTATTCTTAAGCAAGTCCCCGAGAGGGCTTAGTTGATCCATGATTTATGTTTAGTCTTTCGTTTCCTTTTCGTTTGTTTCGAGAAATATATCGATCGATTTCGATTCTTTCTTTTTCTATTGATTCTTTTCCGATCGAGATGTATGGATCCATGGGCCTGTGTCTGAACTTAACCGAAAATGACCTCTACGGTTCCATAGAGGTCTTCGATTCGATTCAAGGCATAATCAAAGAATCAATGTTACGGTTTGAAATTTTAGCAGTTTTTGAACCGAACCGAAACAAATTTTTTAGTTTTTTTTATTTCTTTATTTTTCTGTTATTCTTTTTAGTAATTCTGTTAAAATTTTAAATTTTGTTTCATTACTAAGCCTGAACTAAATAACGAAACCGATCCGAAGCTTTTGGTTATTCATTTTGAATGAATGGTTTGGTTTGACAATATCACTGCACCGAAACCTCATTTCTGTTCGATTTTTCACACAAAGCCGGATTGAACTAACTGTGAATACCCCTAATAAATACATTGCCTAGTTTTGAAGTCAATGAAAAGTTGTAAAAGGAGGGAAACTGGGTTTTAATTTTCTCAATTTAATTTTCTCAATTTGGTCCTTGTACTTGTCATTGAGAAATTTTCCTCTTACACATCATGGTTTGTTTAAATGATTTGGACACGTCTCTAGATTGAAAAATTACATAAAATTCATTTATGTTAAGTTTTAGAGTTTTTTGTTAATGTAGACCCATATACTAATTATTTTATAGAAATGGACCCTAACACTAATTTTCACTTACCTTGACTCTTGACTCACATTTCTTTCACTTTTTTAGATTTTCCCCCACTGCCCTTCTTACAAGTTGTCTAATTAAATATCATGGTCTACTCAAAATCTCTCTATCCACCTCATCTCATTTATCATTCTTCGTATTTCATTTTCTCTATTTTTTCTTCGTTTTCTTCTTCACCTTCTTTATTCCTGCAACAGTAAATGATTGCTGGTTCTTTTCTCTAGAACATGTATAAGTTCTATTTTCTTCTTTATGAAAATATTTACCTTTCTTCATTTTTTCATGGGTTTTTCACTTTCATGAGTTTTCTGGGAATATTTATTTGTTTTCTTATTTTTGGAACGTTGTTTGAAGTTCATTTATTGTATATGATCACTACAAATGATGTAGTGTAAATTGAGGTCTACACAAGCCTCATGTAGTGATCGTGTAGACTACACACATGGTACACGAGCCCTGTGTAGACATCGTGTACACTACACGATCATCGTGTGGTGCATCATAAACTTTTTCAGCAGTTCACGAGCATCGTGTAGCATCTATTACACTTATCGAGGACTACACGATCTTCGTGTAGTGTCAGGATGACCACATGATGATCGTGTATTCTTCGTGTACACTATATGATTACATTACACGATTCTCGTGTAGTGCTCGTGTACATTACACGATCATCATGCATGATTTATTACAGTACACGAGGTCTACACGATCATCGTGCAGTGTACACTACACGATTCCCGTGAAATCCTTGTATACACTACACGATGCCTACATGATCATTGTGTAATATTCAATTTCATTATGTATTCTTCTTGTACTGACTTTTTTCATTGATGTATATACAAATATGTTTGAAATTCAAATTTTTGTAATCCATGATGGATATTAGGTGAAAAATGGTACACATGGTCTTTTAGTGGAGAAAAGATCAAATTATTAGATATGTCTACTAATTGCACTTATCACGAGTTATTGAATATATTGCATGAAGAACTCCAAATAGACCCTTTAAAATATGATATGTCCATCAAATTTTTTTATAGAAGCCATGTCCCCTGCCCTTATACTGAAATTTTAAAGGATAGAGATTTACAGTTCTTTATTAAGGAGAATGAATCAGGATCACTTAGAAGCCACTATTTATAAGTACTAAGCCTTAATTTTTTTCCATCTCAAAGCTCAGTTCCTCAAACCACAATGTCACAACAATCTCGGTTCTTAAAATTACATGGTTTTATCAAAGTTGTGTTCCTCAACACAAATGTCGCGGCAACCTCTACATGAAAGAATACCTCATTTGGGAGTTTTGATCATTTTGAAAGGAACTATCATGATGATGATGTTTTTGGTCATGACGATTATAATATTATTGAGGACGAGCATGTTGATGTTGATGGGAATGATGATGATGATTTTGATCAGGGGGTGTATGATGATGCAAACCGTGGAGATGATCACGATGAAGCCATCAATGGAGACAATCATATAACAATTTCAGACTTGAATACTGGCGGCGAACCCGAGACCACTTTTTCATTGCCATCACAACTTAATTTGAATGAACAACGTCCTGGGTCCAGCGAGCAACGAGATGATGTGAATCAACTTGTAACAAACATAATAAATATGAACGATTTGTACAATGATAAAGTCGAGCTGCTTAAGGTTGCTCGTATGATGGCCATCCGAAGAAATTTTGAGTTTCAGATCTTCATATCAAGCCAGTCAATATTGATACTTATATGTGTTGAGAAAACATGCCAATGGAGTTTACGGGTCATGAAATTGAAAAATTGTACATACTTCAAAGTTACAAAGTTCATCAATACACATGTATGTACATTTGAAGTTTTGAGACATGAACACCATCAGGCTACATATTCATTGATTGGTCATTCTTTACATTCCAAATAAACAGGTGTCAGTCGCATATATAGGCCAAAAGACATAATTGAAAATGTTTGGCTTGATTTTGGTCTCAACATATGTTATCATAAGGCATGGAGGGCTAAGGAATATGCATTACAACTAGTTCGAGGGTCTCCTGAAGACAACTATAGGATGCTCCTAGTATATTGTCATATGTTAAAATAAAAAAATTCAGGTATTTATCTTTTATTTTGCCATCATAATGTCTCCAAGAGTACTACACGATGGTTACACGAAACTCGTGTAGTCTTCCTGTCCACTATGTTTGTATTCTGCCGATTTTAATACAACAATATTAAATATTATTCAGGGACAACAATACACATAGAGACCGGTGAGCATGACCATTTTAAATATTTTTTCATGGCTTTTGGACCATCTGTTCGTGGATTTTTCAGCTATATACGGCATGTCATTGTAGTTGATGCAACCGGCTTAAAAGTCAAATACAAAAGGGTATCATTTGTTGCAATAGCAAATGATGGGAACAACCAAGTATATCCCATTATATTTGAAATTGCAGATTCAGAAAATGATGATTCATGAGAATGGTTCTTCCGTAAACTTCACGATGTGATCGGTGATCCGAAAGACTTGATATTTATATCCGACAGGCATATAAGTATACTGAATGCTGTACAAGTTATCTTTCCCAATGTGATTCATGGAGCTTGCATCTTCCATATGGGCCAAAATATCAAATCAATTTATAAAAAGGAAGACATGTCGCATTGCTTTTTGAAAGCAGTAAAGGTATACCGTCAATTAGAATTTGATCGTTTGATGATTCATTTTACAAATGTATTTCCAGATATTTCACAATACGTGTCGGTGGGGGGAGTTGAGAGGTGGGCACGTTCTCGTTTTGATGGAATGCGAGGCAATATAATGACTACAAACATCGTGAAATGTTTGAATGGGATTTTGAAGGATGCTAGAAAGCTTCCCATTACATGCCTTCTAGAACATATCTGTGACATGTTACAACGGTGGTTCTACGAACGACGGACGACTGCCTGTCAAATCACCTTGCAGACGACAGATTGGGTTGAGACTGAGCTTAATAAGAATTATTTTGCATCACGTACACTATCATTGTTTCCTTCTGACATCCATGAGTTTCGCGTTGTGGGTGGGGGTAGGAGAGTAGTGATAAACTTGCATCTTAAGACTTGTACGTGCATAGAATTTGATCTTGATCAAATTCCATACATGTATGTGTTGGCTGCATGTCGGTAACGCAATATTTTCGCATACATTATGTGTTCAAGGTTCTACAAAAATGAGGCTCTAATTGCTGCGTATGTGGAAACAATATATCCTCTCAGGGATCAAGTAGATTGGGTCATCAGCCAGGAAGTTCATGAAAAAGTAGTATTGCCGCCTATAACGAGGCAGCAAAGTGGCATACCTAGGACATAGAGAATTCCACCTATAATGAGGCGGCAAAGTGGCAGACCTAGGCAAAGTGGTAGACCTAGGACGGAAATAATACTTCCTTTTCTTCTTTTTATTTTTCTTCTTCTTTCCGTTCCTCTTCTTCTTCTTCATTCTCTACCATCTCTTCTTCTTCTTCTTCATTCTCTACCATCTCCTATTCTTCTTCATTCTCTACCATATTTTCTTCTTTTTCATCCTTCTCTTCTTCATTTTTTTCATCCTTCTCTCCTTCTTCATTTTTTTTCACTTCCTTCTCAATCTTCTTATCGTCTTCGTCGCTAGCCATCATTATGGCAGATCGATGACAGAATGAGTAATCATTTGACCTCGATGTTATCGGATGATCCATCAAAATTTTAATTTAGGAAATTGCAAAGAAAATGTCTGATTGAATGAATAGAAACTTCTTATCCGTTGAAGTGATCTTTTGGTCTATCCAATTAGACATTTTCTCATCCAATCTTCATGTTCACTGAGTTTCTTGGACACAACCTTCTTCTCCTCAGTTTTTTCAATGGCCTCATCGAACCTCTTCCTCTTCTTCTTCACCTCTTCCTTTTCAATGGCCTCCTCCTTCTCATTAGCCTCATCTTCTACTGGAAAGGGTGATGGAGGAGGCGTCGGCTAAAAACACATGTAATATTAAGCAGACAAAATAGAAAAAAAGGTGACTACACGATGGTAACACGGACCTCGTGTAGACTACACAGAAGAAGAAGGGTAGCAAATGATTTTGAACATACATTCTCTCCACCTACTGATCTCCAAAAGCTTTTTTCTTCTTTCACTTCAGTAGAGCAATGAAAGAATTGTCAACTAAAATGCAAGAAATATAAATCAGTATATGTGAAAGTAATATAAATTAACTTGTTAATATAATTCACCAACATACGTTCTCTTTCGAAAAATTTCTTTTTGAATATTCTCAAAAGGTACTATCTGGTTACCATACAAACTACCCACCAAGGGGATAGTTTCAAATGCCCATGCCTATTTTAACAAAAGAGAGTAATTCAATATTTAATACATAAATAATTCAATACATCACTATATTGAATTAAATAAATTGTACTTGGAAGGAAAATGGACATCCATTGAGGAATACCCATGAACAGTAGCGAGGGATTTCTGTGTTTTTTTTTTTGTTTTTTTCTTGATATTTAAGATCACCAAAAATAACATTTGTATTCTTCACAGTTAATAATGATTACATCGTTTTGGAGAAAGAGATCTCCCCACGGATATTGCTTGAACGCGTCAAGGTCGTCAACCAAAATCAACCATCTCTTCTCAATTAGGGTAGGGTTCCCCTTCCCCAACATAAAATGCTCTAGTAAATAAATCAAAACCATCTTGACCGCATCAGAATCTGACTTATATTTAGAGCTCTTGAAATTCTCTTCCAACTCAGCCATGGTTATTGATTGGGTTTTGTGAAAGTACAGATCAGAGAGTTTGTTGGGGCCATGAGTCTTCTCATCTCGAGGTTCACCGAACTTTAGTTCGGTAATCAAAGAGAATTCCTTCTTGGAGAAACACAGTGGCTCCTCATTGATAAGAAAATGGATCTCCTCCTTAGATGGAGTGTCGTCCTCATATTCGGCCTCCCTGGCCAGTACCTGGTGGCAGATAGTTGCTGAAAACTTCAGGGATGGGAGATCAAGGAGAAGGCTAAAGGATGTCTCCCTAAATAGGGATAGTTGAGTAGTTGTCAGCTTGGTTTTGATAACCTCTATGCAGTGGGTAATGCACTTTGCATTGACAATTGCATTTGGATTTGTGTTAATGTCATGGACGTATCTTAGTTGTATTTTTTATGAAACCATAACTTGTAAAATATTCAAGGAAAACATAAGATCAAGAAATGTACACGATGCTTGTGTAGTCATCGTGTAGACTACACGAGGATCACACGATCCTGGTATATTCCTCATGTAGCCTACATGAGGCTTACACGACTCTAGTATAATCTAGAAAAAAGACACCCACTAAGACCAACAGCTCAGAAACCCAGAAAAAATACATCGGAAACTCAAAAAGCCAACCTCGTTGTGATTCAGACATCCACAAAAAATGGAAACGCAGAAATTCAGAAAAAAAAATCCCATCAGAAACCCAGAAAAAACATCTTAGAATCTAGAACAAAAACTCATGAACCTGAAAACATATCTTGTTGTTTTTCCTTGCTGTGGGAGACGAGAACTCTTTTAGATTTGCAGAGAGAGAGGGAGATGCTTGCTGCGACTTCGAGAGAGAGAGAGAGAGATGCTTGCTGCGACTTCGAGAGTGAGAGATAGTAACAGTAAGAGAGAAATGTGTAATCATCACTTTTTTAAGCCGTCATTTGAAATTCGTGAAAGAGTTTTTTGGTAACTCCACAACTGATTTTGAATTGAAAGTGGATCAAGGGTCATGGTAAGCGAAAACTAGTGTTATGGTTTCATTTCTGTAAAATGGTTAGTGTATGAGTCTACTTTAGCAAAAAACCTTAAGTTTTACTGAAAAAAAATAAAAAACTTGTTAAGTGTGAAACTAACACTGTTTAACTAGCACGTAATATCAAAATTACATTTTGTTTTATTCTCTATTTTGGAAGTGTCAAAACCAATTGTTTTTAATATCCAAACTAGAATTGGTCTAGACTCGAAAAAACTTAGTCAACTTATATTTCATGTTAGATAAATAGTTGAACAAATTGATTATGTTGTTAACATTGTCTTTTCATATCTAAACTAACTGATTTTTAAGGTAGTGAGTTTTTTTTTTATTTTTCAAATTAGAGATTTGATTGTAATTTAGATAAACTATAAGGGGTGTGCGCGGAGTTTTCCTTTATCATTTTTGTGTATATGGACGTACCATCCATATAATTTCGATTGCACTTAAAATATCTATATAATATTCATTTGGATATTTGCTATCACATATTTTTGGTGGTTCAAAAAGTAGTTTTTGAAAAAAAAATAACATTTTCTAATATAATGTCAATCTTAATCTATAATATATATAAAAGTACAGAATTTGAAAAAAAATAACATTTTCTAGAATATTCTTAAACTCAAAATTAAACATACAAAATCATATAAAATATTTTTTAGCAATTTTACTTTAATTATCAGCTTTAAAGACCTTTTTTAATTATTCATTTTCTATGTAAAATATCAAATGATAAATTATAAGTAAAATAATTCTCAAATTAACAAAGCACTTCTATAGCTAATTAAGTAATTATTTTAGATAACATAATTACAAGACTATCTTAAAGGTTAATTAAAAAAATTAGTACTCTTTTTATGTATAAATTATTTTACTATGTTTGAGTCGAATTATTTTTTTATGGCAGTATATATTGTTCTATCCTACACGTAAAAAAATTGTCAATAAGTTAAAAGACATAATGGGTCCAGATACGTACATTACACTGATCAAGTAATTAATCAATTCTTAAGTGATAAAATTATGTGAAAATCATTTATAAGTTAATTTTCAAATCATAAAATATCAACCTATAAATAATTATTATATCATTTGGTTATTTAAAATTTTGATCAATTATTTAATTATCATATAATTATTTCTTTTAAAACATTGAAAATACCAAGTTAAACAAGCATGTTTCTTCAAGAAAACGTTGAGAATTTGACCAAATTAATTGTCATGATTGGTCCAAAGTATCATTATACATCTAAAGATGTCATCCTACATATTGGTCAATTTCTTGTACAATTTACACGTCAAAACTACGTGTAACTCTTGCATAACATAAATATTTCAACTGTTCCCCTATGAAAATGACTCCCAATGACCATGGATAATGAGTTCAATTCACTTAGGCCCCAGTACAATAGCTATGTTTGGAATTCAATTTCGTTTGTGGAAAAGATGTCTTTAGTTTAAAGAACTATAAAAATGGCCGTAATGAAGCCTGGTTTATAAAAACGGTCGAAGAAAAAAAGTTATAAAAATAACAGGAATAACTAATTTTATTACGAAAAATAACACATATGTAACTAGTTTATTAGCGTAACTGTTAATTACATCTGCGTTATTTAAGTAATTAAATTAATTATTCTGTTCATTTTATTATTTCCCCTTGAAGCCCGATTTTTTGAGCATCTAAGTTTTTGTTGCTTTATTAATTTTCTAGGGTATGTTCCTACATATTTTTAAAAAATATTTACCTTTTAATTAAAATAATTTTTTACGTAATATTATATATTGATAATACAAGTAATTTGACAAAAATATTTATCTAAGAAAAAATGATTAATAACTCAGATTATGAGGAGAGAAAAATTTGTCGTAGGGGTACTTGCGTATTGTCAGCGAAGGGTAAGATAATTATCACGTTGGACAATGACGGGCTCGACGGTAAGATAAGGATGCCATGTCCGCAATGACTACGACATGTCGATTCGTCAATATCAGCCCGTCCACCACTTGTTTGCCTTGGTACTCCCACATATTTCCTTCCATTTCTAGAAAAGGGAGAAGTTTAGAAAGGTAATGGAGAAAAAATAGAAAATGAATGAGAATTTTGTTGGAAACGCGACGCTGGTGTGATAGAAGCGTGGTGATTTTTAAAATTTATAAAAATGAATCTATTCTGGGTTTGAAGAGAGGTGTGTATGAGTGATCTAATTTATGTCAAATATGCCTGGGAACGTGAGAGTTGGTGGTCAGAGGGTGAAGGACAAGCAACCTTAGGCAGCCGTCGGAAGGTGACAAATGCCTTTAAGACTCTAAGGTAAGTGAGAAACTTGAGGAGAGAATATCCTCAAGGTTTGATCTCGGGATTGATGAGAACTAATTGCCTCAATAATGGTACTAGAGACCCCTTTTTATAGATGATGTCAAGTGGGGACCACACACACATCTTTACAACCGTATACCAAATGCGTGTTCAGACAGAAACTGACACCAGTAAGAGTCATGCTCAAAGCGTGGTCACACACTAAAAACGTGACATCATGCCTAATATGTGCCGCATCCTTAAAAAGATGCAACATATGAATCTGTGCTTGGGGTTCCCCCGTGGCAACATAAGAAGTTGCACCCGGGGTTCCCCTGTGGCGGCATGGGGAGCCACCTTCGGGGTTCCCCCCATGGCGGTATGGAGATCCACCCTCAGGGTCCCCCTAGAGTGGCATGGGAAACCGCACCCAGGGTTCCCCCCGTGGTGGTATGGAGAGCCAGAGGTTCCCCTCGGGATGGTTGGGGGAGCCACCCTCGAGGTTCCCCCCGGGGTGGCATGATGAGCCACTTCCAAAGTTCCCCTAGAGTGGCATGGGGAGCCGCGCGCAGGCTTCTCCCATGGCTGCACAAAGGAGGTACTTCCAAGACTCGTAAGGTGGTTACATCCTTCAAGGAGATCTTCTCATCACAGTGTAGCGAACCTTGTCCTAATCATACTAGACCACAACATTCAGATTTTTCCCAGTCAAGAAAAGACCTTCGAATATTTGTCACTAAAATCAAAGATGAAGTACAACATTTAATACCTAAATTCATATAACGGGATCACCACATTTATAAAACGGGAGCATCCTTTACAGACATTATTTTATCATTATCACGTACCGATAAACGTTATTCCACATAAGTGCCACATGGACATGCCTTTACTCTTAGCAATGTGGCTCACCATGTACATTAGCCCCCTGTTCAAGTTTGAGGGCACAACAATCAAGCTTGAACATATTTTCTGATTTGAATGTTGCCTGCGTCTTTCGCATTTGTTCGTGGGACATACATATTCTTTTTTGTCTCTAATAACTATAGACATCAAATCATAAAAAATTTGTATCTCATAATTTTTGTGTAAATGCATTTTAGGAAACTCTCCACAGTTTCATCGTACCTCGAATGAGGCGGAGAGCCTCGCCCGAGGTGCGTGTCGGCACCTCAGTGAAGGTGAGGTATGTCACAATGAGGTGTGTGATAACGTCTTGCTCAGAGGTGTGTCACGTCACCTCGAACGAGGCGTGACAACACCTCGAATGAGGCGCTGCAAGAACACCTCGTTCAGAGGCGCTGAACGAAGTGTGTGGCCGCGCCTTGAATGAGGCGCGTGAGAACGCCTCGTTCAGAGGCACTCGACAGCATGCCTCGAACGAGGTGCACGACAGCACACCTCAAACGAGGCATGTCAGTGCCTCGAATGAGGTACTGCGTCTCGCCTCGTCCAATGGACGTGGCGTTGCGTCCCGTCCTCCCTTGGATGAGACGCCAAAAGCCCCTCTTTGGACTGGACGTGGCATGTGAGCTCTCCTCATCTATAATGTTAGCCAGTCAAGGTCATTCTCTTAATTTCATTAAGCATTTTTTTTCACTTTGAAGCAAAAGGGCTCTAGAGAAATACTCACATTTTTCAAAAAAAATGCCACCCCATCAAAGTGTTCACTGAAACCTTGGGGTGCTTCCAACTAAATGAATGGGATGAAGAAAATACACCCACTAGCGATGCACAACCTCAAGTTCAATGTTAGCACGCATACCAAAGTATCATGACGAGTGAATATACATGGTAATATATGCATCATTTGCATGTTCATACTGTATGGCAAAATACCAAAGTATCATGATAAGTTAATAGAGTCAGTCAATATATATATATATATATATACCAATATCATGCTCGTATATGACAGATGCAACTTAATGATATATTCATAATCATTATTGTAGATAATTAATTAGAATCATGAACAAACGTACCATGACTTTCTGATATTAAGATAACTAGCCAGGGTGAAGTTCAACAATAATTGTCCTGGTGGCATATGCACATGTTGGATTGCCGTTCGTAGACGATTCGACTTGTGGAAGCGCATACACGTAGGAACTCGCATGATACTGCCTAAAAAGGCATACACATACTCAAAAATATAATCAAGTTGCCTAAGTAAGCGCGTGCATATTGGAATATCCGTAACGGTCATGCTTAAATGGTTATGTACCCATCCATACTTCATATTTTATCATGCATCAGTTCATACTTTGAATTTTCACTAGACATGCTCATTTGTTCCTATTTTGAATTGTTATCATGCCTCATTATCATGCATCACTACTTCGAAAAAACATCACTCTTACATTCGACTCTTAACATGAGCATATTCATAATAAATCTCTAAGTTACATTTAATCTACACGACAACGGTCCTATTCTGTGGTAACGAGTGAAGTAAGCAGTTAAAATAACGTGCATTTCAAAACAAGTTATGGCGACCAAGTTCCGCTTTGAAGAGATTTACTACAGTGGTTAAGTTCCGCACAACTACCTTTGTTGAAATGTTTCTATTGCATTTAAGGGACAAACTTTACTGAAACATCTTAAACACGTTCCAGGAACAAGCTTTGCTGAAACGTCTTAAGTACGTTTCAGGAACAAACTTCGATGATACGTCTTACACGTATTTCTGGAACAAACTCTACCGAAATGTTTTAGACGCATTTTAGGAACAATCTTTGCTGAAACATCTTAAATGCATTCCAGGAACAACTTTCGCTGAAACATCTTAAAAGCGTTCCAGGATCAATCTTTGTTGAAACGTCTTAAAGGCTTTCTAAGAACTAACTTCGCTGAAACGTCTTACACGCATTTCAGGATGACAGACCCGTTATAAGTTTTCGGGCTAGTTTGATAATCACAAAATTTGAAGTAAAAATTACAATGCTAGATATGATAGTTGTTTAGGCACTTAAAGTTGAACATCGTCGGTACGAATTGAAGCGTTTGATGGTCATCCCATCTACTATCAGCAATAGTGGTGGTCTCATGTGGCTCTTCTTATTCGTACAAGCATGCACATAGTCAAATAGTTGTAATTTTTAGAATAGGCATTTCATAAATAAACATGTGTATTGCGACTCTGAGTACATAATCTTTGGACCTTGTAACACATGATTGCCTTTGTACTTAATGTACCCCTCCTCGGGTTTTGTAGCATATCAGCCACTTCCTACCACAATGGTCATGTAGCATGTAGGGGAAAAGACTGGTTTCCCATGACTTCTATGTTCGCGTTAATGATCTCCTATTTATAGAGCTTGTCATGGAAAATTCGTCTCAAAGTTTTACAATCTTTGGTTTCATGAGTGTATCCCGGTGGAAACGGAAATACCGAGGTGATTCCATTTCTTCTTTGGTGGGAAAGTTTTCCACCCAAGGTCTCTGCACGACCTTATCCTTGACCCAGGCATCCAACAACACTTCCACCGTATCCATGGAGCAGGGGAAAGGTGGTGGATCATCTCTTTCATTTCTATCCCGTTTTGCACTTCATCCTTGGGTTGTGCCATGTCTACTTGTGTCGTGTATCATGCAGGCTTCCATGTTAGTCCCCCGTGCTCACCCTACTCTGCAACCTTTGGCCTGGACACCGAAGTGTTGGTGCGTTAAGCAGCTACATGGAGGCATGAGAAAGTTGCGATGTCGAGATTCTCCAAATGCGCTCTAAACTCATTCACCATTCCACAGATACACATCTTCACCAAGTCTTCCTCCTTCCACTCTTCCCTGGCAATCCAATGCTTTGTCATTGAACTGTTTGACGTAAGTCATCAGGTCCTCATATTTTTTTTTTTACACTCACGCCCAACTCGAGAATGCTCCTCTTTTCCTCAGACACAAAATTTTTTATCGTGAAGGCAGAAACCATATGGGACCATGTTAAAACTGATCCCGACACTAGATTGATGTACCATGTGTATGCCCACTCAGTCAGCGATTTTGAAAAATCCCTCAGCCTCATGGACTCGTCACATCCGTACGAGCCCAAGTCATCAATGAAACGTATAATGTGCTCCCTAGCACATTCGTCCTTCCCGTTATACTTACAGAACTTTGGGGGTACATTGTCGGACAGGCATGGCTTCATGGCTAGCTTACATGGGTAAGGGGGACAAAAGTCTACTATCATTTCGCTCAAAAAGGCATTGATACGCTCCATCTTTAACATCTTCTGTAGTGTCTCCCTGGTAATGAAAGGGCCAGTGTCAGTGCCAACGACAGGGACGTCGTGTGCCGACAAGGGACATGTGAAGGCTGCTGGGAAGGTTGTCTGCGGAATGATAACATTGGTGGGGTTACTCGAGCGACCCGTATTTTGGTCACTATTTGCTGTTCTTGACCCGGACGAGCCCCCAGGATCTACAAATGGAATCTGTCTGTCGGCGTCAGTCTAGTTTGTTGTGTGAAGATGGACGATATGAGCGACAAGCGATGGTGGAGAAGGGTAGTTCTGAGCACCCATGAGGAGAGCGGTCAGCGTACTCAGAAGGGAACGAATATCAATGTTAGATTTCTAGAGCTCTCTAATGGCATTAACCTACTCAGTCACCGTCATTGTAGTAGCGGTAAAGGCGGGGAGGTTGATTCTCTCCCTGGAAGTAGCATCTTCCATGTCATGGTTCTCAATGGTTGGGTTAACATTCTCTCCTTCCAAATGAGAAGAAGCTCTCGTGATTCGACTATGCCCAGCCGTACTCGAAGGTGGTAGAGAGATCACTCCCCAGTGGAGTCGCTAAAATGTTTCAGGGTTTAGGGTGATATGAGTGATCTAGTCTATGCCAAGTATGGTTAGAAACGTGAAAGTTGGTGGTCGGAGGGTGAAGGACGAGCAACTTTAGGCAGCCGTCAGAAGGTGACCAATTCCTTTAAGACTCTAAGATAGGTGAAAAACTCAAGGAGAGAATATCCTTAGTCTTTACCTCAATAATGGTGCCAGGGACCCCTTTTTATATATGGGGTCAAGTGGGGACCACACGCACATCCTTTACAACCGTATGCCAAACGTGTGTCCAGACAAAAGCTGGCACCAATAAGAGTCACGCTCAAAACATGGTCACACACTAAAAACGTGACACCATGCCTAAAATGTACCACATCCCTAAAGTGACGCAACATAGGAAACTGTGCCAGGGGTTCCCCCATGGCAGCATGAGAAGCAGCGCCCAGGGTTTCCCCGTGGCAGCATGGGGAGCCACCCTCAGGGTTCCCCCTGTGGCGGTGTGGGGAGCCACCCTCGGGGTCCCCTAGAGTGGCATGGAAAAACGCATTCAAGGTTCACCCCGTGGCGGCATGGAGAGCCACCCTCGGGGTTCCCCCGGGGTGGCATGAGGAGCCACTTCCGAGGTTCCCCATAGAGTGGCATGGGGAGCAGCGCCCGGGGTTCCCCTCATGGTGGCACAAATGAGGCACTTCCATGACTCGTAAGGTAGCTACATCCTTCAAGGAGATCTTCCCATCAAGGTGTAGTGAATCTTGTCCTAATTCTACCAGATCACAACCCTCAGATTGTTCTTAGGCAGGAAAAGACCTTCGAATCTTTGTCACTAAACTCGAAGACGAAGTACAATATTTAATATCCAATTTTATATAATGAGATCACCACATTTATAAAACAGAAGCGTCCTTTACACAATATTTAATACCTAAGTAACCGATAAAATGGTATTCCACATAAGTCCCACATGGACCTGTCTTTAGACGCCATGTGTTTCATTTGATATGTTACTCTTAACGACGTGGCTCACCATTTACAGAATCTTTTTTGATAAAAGAAAATAAGCGCAATGCAATGGTTTCCAAAATAAAAATTTTTATTGAAAAACTATTTTCAATGAGGATCCATTATATATTTATATATTAAATCTAACGCGTACATAGATAGAAATCAACACCTCTTGTAATCTATATCAAGCGTACTCACACCAAGATCAAAGACACTTTTTATATTTTTAGATGTATTCAACACATGAGATCTTGAGATTTAGTGAAAAAATTAATTTAGTGAGACAATGCTCTAAGAGAATACGATAATTATTCAATCAAAAGTTTTTGAGTAACTTTTAATCACAAAGAGAGTTTTCACCATGATTGTGTTCTCAACACTTTGACGACCAACAGTTGTCAACTAATCCAATCAATACTGAGGCCATTAGAATAATATATATATATATATATATATATATATATATTCGATAATGACACATCAGATTTTTAGGGATAAACTAAATATTAAATTTAATTTAAAAATTACCATTGCAGTGGGACCACTGCAATTTATGCACAACAGTAGTGCCACACGGCATTGTAGTTGCCGTGATCCATCACAGTGCCTCACGACATTACATTATTGTACGCCCACTACTGTAGTGCCACGTGGCACTACAGTAGTTCATGTTAATCTCTAAACTCAATCACTGATTGACACGTGGTAATTACTACAAATTAAATATTTATTTTAATAAGATAAATATCTAGATATTAGTTAGTTCAAAATTAATTTATTATGATTATCCCTATCAACTAGTTTATCTGTTAGTTCACAAATTAACAGTTTTAATTGATTCAAATTTTGAATTATTATCTAATAATAATTTAACATTATCTAATTTCACAAATTAGATATACTGTCTCACTCATCGATAATTAAAAAATTAATCGATATAATTATTTATATATAATTTCCAAAAATTAATATAATTAATTTAATCAATTAATTTTTAATTTATTAATCACACATAACTATCTCATAATCATGTACTTGCCCTAGAAATAAAAATTCCTTTTACAAATTAGTATCTTTCTCATTTTCTGAAATATTTACACCATAGATTGCGTAGTATAGAGGTGATTTGGGGAACATGAACCTTTAATTCTAAGCTTCAATAAATTAGATTATTAATGAAACTCTTTAATTAAATAATCTTATTTATTAATTTCATTATTACTCCACTATAAATATGAAATTACACTCTTAGAGATTAAAGAATGTGTTTACAGAGTATTCTCGTGTAGTCCATTAATATAATCATTTCACGTAGTCCTGTCATTCAATTATCGATTCATAAATTAGAGCAGGTCAAAATCATCGTTTTACTCTTCTAATTATCTCTTGATCCTTAAGTATCACTAACTCACTAGTGAATGGCTAATTTATAATCATATTACAATTTGAGCTTAATAACCATTCAGGTACATAATTAATACTTAAGGGAATCAATATACGATCTGTTAGGAAAGCTTTGATTTCAAATATTGTAAGATCATGTTCTCAGCCATCCACATCACTGAATCTCCAAAACAAAAGTCATTAGCCTGTTTTACAAACAACCTTTAACGAGTGAATCAAAAGATCCAGTAGACATGTATAAGAGTTCATGACTACTCAGAATTCAGACTGATCTATATATAATTATCAGATTGATGTGTATTAAATATTTATAATAAACAATAAGTTAATAAAGATAATAATTCATATCGATCCTGTCATATATAATCTTATTATATAAAGTACATTCACTAATATGTTTATCCACAATAATGGTCCAGATATAGATCACATACATTCATAATGTTTAGTGAACCGTACTAGTAACCATTCATTAAAGATTCTATACTTTAATATGTTGCTGACAATTTTATTTATCATCAATGATCTTAATTATCTCATACTAATACAAGATCATAGTCTCCTTAATGAATATAGAATTTTCAGATATTTATATATATTCAACAATAATTTAAAAGAATAACTATAAGAAAAATGTATTTCTATTAAACTTCATGTTAAAATGTCAATACACATATTTTGAGTGCATAACCCCAACAAACTTGTCATTTTGTCGCTAGGGATTTTTGCATGGGTAGCCCGATTATAAAAATAATTGACAATAATGGCCCCTTTATAAGAGTAGCTGCAAAAATAATCCATCAACTAATATAGCCGCTGACTAAAATGTGAAATTCCAGAACTACCCTTTCAATGCATGACAGAAGACCCCCACTCCCCCGCGCAGCGCGACAGTGTGTCGCCTCCTCTCCGTCGTCGCATCTCGGCGTCCTAGTGCCTCATTTCCTCCGTCGACGATTGGTTTTCCATCTCCGTTGGTGGCTCGACGTTAGAGTGCGTCACTTCCTCTCTTAGAATTCCTTCTGAACTTGTTAACAAGAACTTCATTTATAGGTTTGTGAAGAAACTAGGCGCGGTAGTAGGTCGCCTCCTCTCTGTCGTTGCATTAGAAATCCAAAAGAAATTTTGAGGAAATCTTGATCAGAACTTAGGGTTCACGCAACAATCGTTTTCTATCTTCTCTGAATTTCGTAAACAAACATTTCCTTATGCCTTTATTCTCGGTGATATTTGGTTCCAGGCAACTCACATTACTTTTGGTCTTTAAGCCTTTATTTCTTATCATCCATTTTGGTTCTCCAAGAAAATGGAGGAAGGTGATGGAACACAGAAGTGTAGAGTTGTATCTCAACCTTATTATTGTTGTGCCACCGAACAGTAGTTAATAGTTAATAATTAGGGTCGATTCAGTTCATATGAATTTCATGGTTTAGATCGGTTCGATAAATGGACGAACCGAATACTTCGGTTCAGTTTGATTTTTCTGCAAATAACTGACTGAACCGAACTGTGGACACCCGTAACTTATTATACTCCTATTTTATAAACACTAATGATTTAAATAATCATTTGATAAATTCACCTAAAATAAACTAAAAAAAATAGTCGAAGTATGCAAAATATTAAAAATAAAATGTCAAAAGTGAGGTTAAATGTGACTGTGGCTTGTAGTTGTGCTGATAATTGATTTAATTTTCACATACAAAAGTTGATAATATGTTTACATTACTTGTAAACTTAATATTGTTTACTTGTAAACTTAATATTGTTTACTTATAAACTCAATAATGTTTACTTGTAAACATGATTATGTTACATTATGTAAACAAAAAGATGTTTATATTACTTGTAAAGATAATAATGTCAACACATACATTACTTGTAAACATAATATATTAAATGGCTTGTAGACATGCTATTTTCATTTGGTAAACATTTAATTAGTTATGTTCTAATTTTCACTTTGAATCATTGAATATATTTTGTGCTAGTTAGACATACATTTATATGATTTTGAGTTAGTTGTTACAATACTAGAACTAATATTGATCACAGTATACCGTATCTGTAGACTGCATATGTTAAGGATATGTTTACAACTTGTAAAATTTTTATTAACCACACAAGTTTTTTTTTCAAATATCAACATGACGGTATAAAAAATTAATCGTTCCACTAAATAATATTTTTCATTTTCAGAAAAATGGATATACATGACTAACAATGTTGGAATTGAAATTCATTAGAGTATGTCACATTTACAGAATCCCTAGGTTATATTATATATACCACTTGTAAAAATATTATTAACAACACATATTGCACAATGTCTAAAAGACAATATACATTTAAGGGTTCCACTAAGTAATAATTTTTTTTATTTAAATATAAATACAAAAAGTTGTTAAACAAAATTATAATTGAGAATGACTAGTAGCTAAACTCTTGGGGAATGAGGAATCAATATGAGGTAAATAAGTGAGGCTCCAGCTTCATCTTCAAAAAGACAAAAAATAAATGAAAAATGAAGTTTATCACAAATTACATAAAATTTGTTGTTAATGACAATGTATTCAGTTAACATCACTCATAAATAAAAAGAACTAAATTTACATTACTTGTAAACACTATGTTTACATTTTGTAAGAACACATTTTTTACTTAAGAAAACAAGTTTCAAATTTTTATTGCAGGCAAAGCCACTTTAAAAAAGATGTAGTTTTCACATACA
The DNA here is from genome assembly GCA_003255025.1 of Datisca glomerata. Classification (NCBI taxonomy): domain Eukaryota; kingdom Viridiplantae; phylum Streptophyta; class Magnoliopsida; order Cucurbitales; family Datiscaceae; genus Datisca; species Datisca glomerata. The sequence continues at coordinate 516,454 of QANY01005078.1, forward strand.
AAAGAAGTGGTTAATAATATATTTACAATATTTGTAAACATGGTGTTTACATTACTTGTAAACTTTTTTTTTGTCAACAATATTACTTGCAAACTCAATATTATTTACTTGTAAACTCAATAAAGTTTACTTGTAAACATGATTATGTTACATTATGTAATAAAAAAGATGTTTACATTACTTGTAAACATATTAATGTCAATAACATTACTTGTAGACATAATAATGTTAAAATGCCTGTAGACATACTATTTTCATTTTGTACATGATAATTAGTTATGTTCTAATTTTCCATTTGATTTGTGGAATACATTTTGTACTAGTTAGACATACATTTATATGATCATGAGTTGGTTGTTTACAATGCAAGAACTAATGTTGATCATAGTATGCTGCATTTGCAGATTACATGTTAATAAAGTGTTTACAAATTATAAAATTATTATTGACCACACATTTTTTTTGCTCAATATTAACATGATGGTATAAAAAATTAATTGCTCAACAAAATACAATAATATATTCCATCTTCAGAAAAATGGATACAAGATTATTAATGCTAGAATTGTTCGGAGAAAAATTATATCTAGTCTCAATTCTTCAAATTTTGATTTACTAAAAATACGATACAAATTGGCATTTTGAATCTTCGATCATGGATTTAAATCGCGGTCGTGTTTGTCTCGCGTAGTAATCCGGTGTCACGGAAATCAGGTGTCGCGGTCATGAATTTTTTTTCAAGTTCTAGCGAAATGATCAAATTATATATATTTTAATTTCTAAAAACCACAATCACATGTAATAAAACTTAATATTTTTTCTATATTTTTATCTTTTCAAAAATTTAATTTTAAAATTTTTTAGTTTAAGTTATTGAAAATATTATACATGTATAATATAATTTCATCAAATATTAAAATTAAATTAAGAATCAATTAATTCATAATAATAGAAAATATGAATATTTAATTGAAGACCAAACTTAAAAATTGGTCTTGCTATGATATATATCATGTACCATACATAGAGTTAAAATAACCTTTGGATCATCTAATGTTGGGTCACAATGGATGATCTAAGAGTTACTTAAATCTATTATATGGTGAATGACATGTACCGTATGATAACTCTAACATAGTTGTAGTCCATGAAAATAGAGAAAAAGTTAATGTACATTGTGCGTGCCATATAGAAAGAAAAATACATATTTGGATCATATCTTGTGGAGCCTACAAAAATAATCTAATGGTTATTTCACTTTCCGTTTGGTACATGAATGTACCATAACTGACACCTTCAAATGGTTGGACTCCATTCAATTAACATCCAATCATAAGGTGACATAAGTGGTTAATTTTACCAACTCCATCTTCTTCCTCGAAGATTTCTCTCCAACGAAAATTTACTTTCTTCACAATTTCTTTTTCTTTTCATTTTTACAGGTTGCCGACCATCTCGCGGTTCATCACCGCACGTCACGGTTGGTAGGGCCTGCCCCGGGCTGTAGTGGTCATACGTGGTGATAAAGGTTAAGACGACAGTGGATCAGACTATTACCGCTATATTAGACGGTAACGATATCGGAGGGTCCGATACATTGCTAAAAATGAAGCTAATTGTTTAACAACTCCAACCCCTGCAACTAGTTTGCCCATGGACGAATGGTAGAATATTCTGCAAATTGTTGAGATTTGTTTGAGGAATAAGACAATTTTCAATTAGTTAGTGATACTTTTAATTTGTTTTAAAGCAAGTAAAAGGGTAAATAGTAAATATACTATTAACTAGAAAATTCTAAATTAAGTAGGCTTATTTTTATATTTAATAGATTTGTGAACTATTTTTGCATATTATTTAATAAACAGGGCCATCAACTATAATTTTCCTTATTGTTATCTAGTGGAGATGTTTTTCACGTGCACGTGTTAAATAGCATTATGTTCTAAATTCTAATATCTTGCATGTTTATATTTGTTATTTGTAAAATGATCAAGATTATTTTTAAATCAATGTAATAATTAAAGTAAAATAATATATATGTTGATTAACATAAATATAAATTTATTGAAAAAACTCATATAAACATTAATCGAAAAGATCACTTGACTAAACTAAAATAAATAACAGTCAAGTGACTAAATGTTAAAGACTTATTAACATGATTCAACCATCTGGATTTTAATTATTGATTAAGTGATTCTTTATAAACAATATTTTTTTACACATTTTATCTTATCTTTGTGTCTCAAATCCTTTGATATAACTAAAATTAAAATCTTCATCTTTTTCCTTCAAAACACCTCGTGTAAGCTTAATATATAATTGTCAGTGGAGAAACACGTGTTGAGAAAGATAGATATTAATAAGAGGAATTATTTATTTTTAAGGTTTGTTGATAGTCATTGTAAAATAGAGACGAATAGATGAGCAACACATAAGGGTTTTGTGATAACACATACATTTGCTCATAATACACACATATAATATAATATTTTTTGGAAATAAATGATAAATTAAGTTTAATGAATCGAATTGAATTTTATGTTAAATCATTAAAATGTTTTTCAATATTCCAAATGTTAAATCATTAAAATCATATCAACATGAGATATGATCTGTTGAAATTATTTAAACTGTTCACATCTATTTCACAAATGAAAGATTGTATATTTTTTATTAAATGGATTTAAACCATTAAAAAAAATAAACAAAGGTCCAAATTGAAGATGAGCATTTCTTATTTAAGTTTTCCATTCTCTCTCTCATTTTTTTGTTCGTTATTTGCTAGACTTTAGCCAAGATGGTCAATCCTTGTCGTTGCAAGGAACATAAAAGGAAGAAGGATAAGGTTGCTGGGATACAATATCATACAAGAAATAACAAAAGAAACGGTTGATCGGGAAGACAATAGTTGTTATTTCTATAGAGCTGAAGTGCATAGAGAAAAGCAATGCACTAACTATCACACTTAGTGTGTTAAGAAAGATATGCTTCTTAATTTAGTTTATTCTGATATTAATTTAAGTTTGGTTCTTAGACACATATGGTGGATAGATTTTGATATAACAACTTACATCAGTGTGTCTATACAGGGTTACCTAAATTGCTGAAAGCCAAATGATGCTGAAAGATACATCGACGTGAGCAACGGTAAGACGACTGTGCTTGAAGCAATTGGAAAATTTAGATTTTTATTAAAAAATAGATTTAATTTAGATCTTGATGAAACATTTATTGTATCGTCTTTAAACAAAATTTGATTTCTATTTATATTTTGGATAAATTTGATAATGTTTGTTTTTTTGGATACAAAATATTTAGTTTATTTCATGATTCAAATTCGGTTGGTTCTGAGTTTTTATCAGATTTTGATAATCTTTATTTGCTATTTGCGTGATGCTATTATTTCTTTCATTGAACTCCTACAATTAAGTACACACGGTACACACGGTGCTAAAAGAAAATTAACTAGTGAAAATTTAGTTACATCATGATACAAGAGATTAGGTGATACCCATAGTTGACAAATTCATTTGGTTCCGGCCGGAATGGTCGGAACATTTCAGTTCCGGCGAGGAACCGAAATTAAATTCGGGGGTGTAATTTTCTGCCCCCAAACTTGGTATTTTTCGTACTGAACGGAACGCTCTGACCGAAATTAATGTGTTTCGCCCGGAACAGGTGAAACTGGAACAAAATGAAACTAGATCTCAAAAATCTGAAAACTAAGCAGAAAATTCGTACAGAAAGATAAAATCAAAGAAGCAAGAAGAACTGCACCAGGAGGAAAGATTAGAGCACGAAGACGGAAGCAGCAGAGAAAAGGAGAATAAATTGAGGGAGAGAGCCAGAGAGTTGTTCTTCGCAGCATAATTGAGGAAGAAGATGAAATTTTTTAGGAAAGTGGAAGCCAATTGGTAGGTTGAAGGTAGATTTTTTTGGAGAATTGCTACGGTACATTTGATATACCGTACAACATAATTAGTTACCATTAGATCATTACTTGTGTCCTCACATGATCCAAAGGTCATTTTACCTCATAGACAGTACATGAATAACATGATTTTATTCTTAAAATTACTCATAGACAGTACATGAATAACATGATTTTATTCTTAAAATTATTGAATTAAGTATTGAGACTTTCTATTTTCTCTTATCATTTCCAACCTAATACCTCATTCTTAATATAACAATTATGAATCACACACAGGTTTTAAATTGCAGATTTGAATTGCAAAAATGGTAATTAAATATTACTTTTAAGTTATAATCTCTTGAATCAATTAGTTATATTATATATAATAAATTCTATAACATTATTTTAGATGACCGGAATTTTTTTTCAAAACGGAGCATCGAAAGACTGAAATATAAAAAACGTTCCATTTTTTTAGAAGACCAAAATGGTCACCGATACAGAATTGACTACTATGATCATACCTCTAGATGGAGTATAGATAAACTTGTGTTAGATGGTATTCTCCGTCCCTTAGATTTCACAGATTTTGATGTGTTGAGTTAATTGTATAAAGGGAAAACAAAACGATAAAGGAGATTTGAAGCCAATAGGACTCAGACAAGTTGGGTTGACGTGGTTGGTTAAATCCACACACCCATAACTTAGAGGTTATGGGTTCAAGTCATATATTCTTTCATCCCCCTTAGAATTTGTATTGTAATTTTGACAAAAGAAAAGCCAACATGACTCAGGACGTCTTAGAACTTAGCTATTTTCTTCGGTTGCTTGGAATGACCAACAATACTTTATTACATTCATATATGATTTTTTGAGATATGACTATAAATATCTCATTCATGAAAAGTCGCAGTCATTGGGCGTGTTAAAAAATTTTAAAGCTGAAGTTGAGAACCGATTCAATAGAAGGATAAAAACGTCAGATTTGACCATGGTGGTGAGTACTATGGTAGATATGACGACTCAGGTGAACAACGTCCAATATCGTTTGCTAAATTCCTAGAGGAATACGGCATCGTCCCATGCTCCACTATGCCATGTTCGCATACTATGAAGGGTGTTGCTGAAAGACGAAACATAATGCTTAAGGACATGATATGAAGTATGATTAGTCATTTTACCTTCCCAAAATCACTCTGAGTGAAGCACTTAAGGTTGCAACATATATCCTTAACAGAGTTTCAACTAAAGCAACTGCCAATACCCCATATGTAAAGTCCATAAAGGACAATGACGAGTGGGATCTTATCCTATGTCCAGAAGGTGCAAAAACACATTGGCTGCAAATGAATTTTTAAGATCAAGATGGATTCAAAAGGTAAAGTTGAAAGATACAATACTCATCTTGTCGCAAAAGGATTTGTACAACATGAAGGCATTGACTATAAAAAGACATTCTCTCTGGTTTCTACGAAAGACTCTTTCAGGATTATAAGGGACTTGGTGACACATTTCAATCTTGAGCTGCAACAAATGTAAAGACGACGTTTCTCAACGGTGACATTGAAGAGATGATTTATATGGTGCAACTAGAAAATTTTTTGTCGGGAGACACAAAGAATATGGTTTGCAAATTTAAGAAATTTATCTATGGACTCAAGCAAGCATCTCAATAAATGGTATTTTAAGTATCATCCGGAGATCATCTCATTCAGTTTGAGATGAATTTGGTCGATGATTGTATATACCATAAGTTCTGTGGGTGCAAGTATATTTTTCTAGTTTTATATGTCGAAGACATCTTGCTTGCAAGCAATGATATAGGCTTATTGGACGACACAAAAAAATTTCTACCAAAAAATACACCGAGACCGTTCTTGGGATATTCTTGGATTATCACAAAAGAACTATATCGAAAATGTTCTTAAAAGATATTGCATGCAAGATTACAAACCAAGTGATACCCCTGTGGCTGAGGGAGACAAGTTTAGTCTCAATCACTGCTCTAAGAATGATTTTGAGGAAAAGGAAATGTAAAAGATTTCCTATGACTCGGTAGTAGGGATTTTGATGTATGCTCAGGTTTGTACACGTTCAGATATTGCATAGGTGACAAGGATGTTGAGCATATATTTAAGTAATCCATGCATAGATTATTGGAAAGTAGCTAAATTGGTCTTGCAATATATACACAGAATAAAAGAATACACGCTCACGTATGAGAGGTCAGATCAGATTGTGATCATTGGATATACTGACTCTAATTTTACTAGATGCCAAGATAGTATGAAATCTACGTCGGGCTATATCTTCTGGCTAGAGGTACAGTCTCCTGGAAGAGTGCTAAACAGTCTATAATAATCTCTTCTACCATGGCATCAGAGTTCATAGTGTGTTATAAGACGTCCAATCGCAAGATATGGTTACAAAGCTTTTTCACAGACTGCGCATAGTGGATGATATTGATATACCCCTCATGTTATATTGTGGCGATAAATTAGAAATTCTCTATTCTAATTACAACATGAGCTCGATGTAGTCAAAGTATATGGACATCAAGTTTCTGGTTGTTAAGGAAAAAGTGCATAGTAGACAATAGTCTACAAAGCACATCAGAACAAAACTCCATAATTACAGATCCCCTTACTAAAGGATTGCCATCCAAGGTGTTTCATAAGCACACTACTCTTATGAGTATTATATCAGTTGATGATATTCGATTTTAGTGGGAGTTTGTATTTTTAGATGCTCTTTTGATATAGACATTCTTCAATTTTTTGAGTTATGGATATTTTGAGGTTATTTTTTTATAGAAATAAAATTTTGGTTTATTCACATTCTAACTTCTGGTATGGCTTGATCTCACTAAGATTTTCGGTGGAACACTTAGAAATAGGCATGTTAAGATCACATTAAACAAAATTTTCATGCTACACATACACATCATAATTCATGTCTTTCAGTTGTATTAACATAGTGTTGGATCTAGTTTTAAATTTTGTGGAAAAATAATTGAACCATGGCAAATTCATGAGCGGAATATAAATTTTTTTATGCAAACATTTAAAACAAGATCCAACAAACATTCACGGGGAATGGAGTACTAGTATCGACAGTATCAGTTGGAACTATTAAATTATTTTTTGAGAACAATGATTTGGTTTTGCATAATGTTTATTATATCACTATTTTTGGGAAATATCTCATTTCAGTAGCTAGTTTAATTGAGTAATGCTCTTCTTTAAATTTTATTAATAATGATATTGGCATTTTGGAAAATGATTACTACTGCACGCATGATAAACAACATTTTCTATGTAAAACATGACACTGAGATAAATATTAATTTAAAAAGGGATAGTAAAATGTTGAGGTCCGAGTCAATCGATCTAACCTACTTGTAGCACTTGCGCCTTGGTCACATTAGCCTAAACAGGATTAAAAGAATTTCAAAGGATGGTCCATTGCAATCTTTAAGAGTGAGATCACTACCAACATGCGAATCCCGCATAGAAGGTAAAATGACCAAGAGACCAATTTCAGTGAAGGGTGAAAGAGCCACTCAATGCCTCAAACTCGTACATAGTGATGCATGCAGGCCATTGAATATCCAAGCAAGAGGAAGTTATGAGTCTTTTGCAACCTTTATAGATGACTATTCAAGTTTTGGATATGTTTATCTAATGCGCCTAAAGTCTGAAACTTTTGAAAAGTTCAAAGAGCACAGGGCTATGGTTGAGAAGATATTAGAGAAACACATCAAAACACTACGATCTGATCGTGGTAGAGAGTACTTGCTAGAAGAGTTTGAAGATTATTTTAAGGAAGAATGCATTCTTTCTCACCTTACAACACTTGACACTCCAGAACAGAATGGTGTGTCAGAGAGAAGAAATCGAACTCCATTGGATATAGTTAGATCCATGATGAGTTACTCATCCCTCCCAGATTTATTTTGGGGATATGCCTTGGAAGCGACATATATTCTGAACCAAGTTTCGTCAAAGATGATGCCTAGTACACCACATGAAAGATAGAGTGGAAGAAAATCGTTCATAAGCGACCTTAGAATATGGGGATGCCCAGCACATGCACTGAGACTGAAGACGAGCAAGTTGGCCAGTCGATTAGAATTATGCCTGTTTGTAGGATATCCCAAGGGAACGAAGGATTACGTCTTTTATAGTCCGACCAACAAGAAAACATTTATGAGCACGAATGCGTGATTTCTTGAAGAGGACTGTAGAAGAAGTATGAACCGTGAAGCACAGTTGTGCTAAAGGAATTATTGAGTGGGAGAACACCAACTCCTGAATCAAGACATGTTCTCAAATCAATAATGGAAGAGCCACAGTAGGAGCCGGAGCCTACGGAGCCTCGACGTAGTGGGTGAGTTGTGAGACAATCTGACATGTACATGTCTTATGAAGATGTCTTGACAACAGTCTTAGATAAGGATCATGGTGAACCTGTTTCCTACTCGCAGGTCATGGCTGGTCCTGAAGCAAACCTATAGCAAGACGCTATGAACATCGAGATACAATTGATGTACTCGAATGGAGTTTAGAACCTTGTAGACCCTCCTAAAGGGGTAAAACCCGTAGGGTGTAAATGGATTTATGAGAACAAGAGAGGTCCAGATGGAAATGTGGAGACATTCAAAGCTAGGCTTGTAGCCAAGGGCTACACCCAAAAGAAGGTATAAACTGTGAGGATAGCTTCTCACCGGTGACCATGCTTAAATCTATTTGAATCCTCATGTCCATTGCTATTGCCCTCAATTATGAAATCTGGCAGATGGAAGTCAAGACTGTTTTTCTGAACGACAATCTTGAAGAGTGCATTTATATAGCTCAACCAGACATGTTCATTAAGTAAGGTCAAGAGGGCAAGGTTTGCAAACCGATGTAATCTGTTTATGGAGTTAAGCAAGCTTCCCATTCGTAGAATACCAGATTTGATGAAACTATCAAGAACTTCAATTTTGAGCAGTTATAGGATTATCCCTGTGTGTATAAGTTAATACACGAATGGAATGTGGTTTTTCTAATCTTGTACATGGATGGTATTCTACTCATTGAGAATGATGTAAAAAATTATCTGATGTCAAAATCTGGCTTTCAAAGCAATTTGATATGAAGGATCTTGAAGAAGTTACTTTTGTCCTAGGTATTCAGATCTTTCAGGAGAGTTGACACTCTCCTAAGCATCTTATATTGATAAGGTAATGGATTGCTTCTGTATGTAAGACTCTAAGAAGGGATATCTTCCCTTTAGACATGGAGTCAGCCTCTCCAAGGAGTAGTCTTACATGACACCTCAAGAAAATGAAGACATAAGAAATATTCCCTATGGCCATAGGAAATCTCATGTATGCAATGATTTGCACTAGACCAAATATTTGCTACGCCGTGGGCGTGGTAAGTCGTTTCCAATCTAATCTTGGACTCGAGCATTGGATTGCTGTCAAGTACATCCTCAAGTATCTTAGGAGAACGACTAACTACATGCTTATGTATTCGGGTATTGACCTGAATATGACGGGTTATACCGACTCCTATTTCTAAGCAAACAAGAATTTCAGGAAGTCCACTTCAAGATCAATGTTCATCCTGAATGGCGAAGCAATGGTATGGAGAAGTATCAAGCAATCTTACATCACTGATTCTACCATGGAAGCTGAGTATGTGGTAGCTTGTGAAGTTACAAATGAGGGTGTCTGGCTTAGAAAGTTCCTAAAGACTCTGAAAGTCGTTCCCGAAGCTGACAAACCCATGACACTTTATTGACACAACAGTGAGGCTGTAGTAAACTCGAAGGAACCATTTTATTATTTTATAGTGCTAATAGATGCATCTATATGTTAGCCACATGTAAGTCTTCTCTCCACTCGTAATGCAGCTTCTGCTAGATTATTGGGTCAAATACTTTGATTATGAGCACAATTTCATGATTATACAATTAGGATGATTTATCTTGATAATGCTGGTGAATTTACATAAAAAACATTTGATGATTATTGCATGTCAACTGGAATTGATGTTGAACACCCTGTTGCCCATACTCATACTCAAAATGATTTAGCAAAATCATTGATTAAACGATTACAATTAATTGCTAGAGCATTTCTAATAAGGTCAACATTACCTATTTCTGTTTGGGGACATTCTATATTACATGTTGCATCATTGGTATATATAAGGCCCACTTCTTACAAGATGCAATAGCCGTTACAACTTGTCTGAGGACAAAAACTAAATATTTCCCATCTAAGAACTTTTGGTTGTGTTGTATATGTTCCGATTTTCTCACTCCAACACACAAAATGGGTCCTCAGAGACGGCTTGAGATTTATATTAGCTTTGAATCTCCCTCGATAATTAAATATTTAAAACCCTTGACGGGTGATATGTTTACAATAAGATTTACATATTGTCATTTTGATTGAACAATGTATCCATAATTAGGGGGAGAAAAGTTCACAACTAGAAAATAAATTTGAAATGTCTTAGAATGCTTTATCATTGTCTCATCTAGATCCTCGTATAAATCAATGTGAACTTGAAGTTCAAAAGTAATTTATTTGCAAATTACCACAAATAAATTATCTGATGTATTTGTTGATACAAAGAAAGTGATTAAATCATACATACCAGCTGCAAATGCTCCAGCACCGATTGACGTCCCATCAGGACAAATCGTTAGTAAAGTACGCCTGAAGTGTGGTAGACCTGTTGGATCCAAAGACAAAATACCCTAGAAGAAAAATGATAAATAAATTATGAATGAGGTCAAAGCTCTTGAAAATTCCACTCCAAATAAAATAAACGATATGTCTGAACAATTGGAGGACATATAATTTGTTTCCCCCAAAGAGGAAGTACACGATAGTAAATAGATTTCTATAAATTTTACCAGTACTGAAAAATATTTAGATCACAATGAAATCATTGACGATGTATTTATATACAATGAGGCACTTGATATTATAAAGGATCTTGAAGATCTTGAACCACAATCTGTCAAAAAATGTTGGCACAAAAAAGATTGGCCAGAGTGGAAAGAAGCAATACAAGCAGAGCTCAATTCACTTTCAAAAAGAGAAGTATTCGGACCTGTAGTCTAAACACTCAAAGGTGTAAAACCATTTGGATACAAGTGTGTATTTGTTCTAAAGCATAACGAGATTAATGAAATTGTTAGATACAAAGCACGTCTCGTAGCATAAGGTTTCTCACAGTGACCTGATCTTGATTAATGATGAGACATACTCCCTTGTAATGGATGCAATTACCTTCCAATTTTTAATTGTTCCAGCAGTTACAGAAGAACTTATATGCATCTTGTGGTAACAACATACTTGTATGGCTCATTTGACAGTGAAATATATATATATGAAAATCCCAGAAGGATATAAAATGCTTGAAGGATATAATTCAAAATCCTGTAACATATGTTCAATTAAATAACAATGGTCTTTTATATGGTTTGAAACAGTCTAGGCGCATGTGGTATATCGCCTTAGTAATACATTTTGAAAGAAGGGTATGTGAACAATTTAATTTCTCCATGTTTTTTCCATAAGAGATCAAAATCAGGATTCGCCATAATTGTTGTGTATGTAGATGCTTTAAATCTTATTTGAACCCTTACAGATAGATAAGGCCATAACCTATCTGAAAACTAAATTTAAAATGAAAAATCTTGGAAACAAAATTCTGTCTAGGCCTACAAATAGAACATTTATCAGGATGGAATATAACATCAAACCGCTTCCATAGAAAAAATCCTGAAGTGCTTTTATGTGGATAAAGTTCATCAAATTGAGTTCTCCAATGGTTGTGAGATTATTTGATATTAAAATGGACAATTTTCATCCTCAAGAAGATAATGGGAGTCCTTGGTCCTAAAGTACCATATCATAGTATTGGTGCTCTCATGTATCTTGCAAATTGCACATATCCCGATATAGCGTTTGCGCTTAATCTACTGGCGAGATATAGTTCTTCACCAACTTGAAAACAATGGATTGGAGTTAAACACATATTTCTTATTTGCGTTGAACAATATACATGGGTCTATATTATTCGAGGACGTCAAAATCTTACTAATTGGATATGCAGATGTTGCCTTTCTGACCCTCATACGGGTCGATCACAAACTGATTACAAGTTTATTTACGATGATACAACTATATGTTGACGATCTGTGAAGAAAACTATAGTGGCTACTTCTTCAAATCATTATGAAATACTCACGATCCATGAAGCAAGTAGAGAGTGCATATAGTTAAGGTTAGTGATCTAATATATCAGAGAAACATGTGGATTATCCTTAATCAAAGATATCCCCATGCCTTTATACGAAGATAATGCGGCCTATATCGTCCCACTTAAAGGAGGTTATATAAAATGAGATCGAACAAAACACATCTCGCCAAAATTTCTTTTTCACGCACGAACTCTTGAAGAATGGATATATAGATGTGAATCAAATTTAATCAAGTGATAATCTAGCTACTTATTCCCTAAAGCACTTCCTACCATAATATTCAAGAAGCCCGTTTTTACAAGATTGGAATGCGCCATCTGCAAGACATTTCATGAAGGTGGTTATATTAACATCAGGGTGAGTATAAAAGGAGAGTCCCTTATGAATATATTGTACTCTTTTTCATTCGTGAAGGTTTTTCCCATTGAATTTTCCTAGCAAGGTTTTAATGAGACAGATAAAGTTTTATAAGTATAAGAATTTTGTACTCTTTTTCCTTCACTAGGATATTTTCCGAAGGTTTTTTCCTAGTAAGGTTTTAATGAGGTATATTCTTTGTAAGGTGGACATCTAAGAGGGAATGCTATTAATACAAGTTAGACACCATTCTTTACTATCAACTTTTCTAACTCTTCCCGCTCTTAACTATTTTATTCTTAACTCTTCCATTTACATTAGAAGTAAAATTTCTAAATAAATATTGTAAGTTTCATTCTTATATGTTTCTCTTATGTTTATTGTAAAAGGAAGAGATTGCACATGAATAAAATCAAGATAAACAATTGGTTCTCTCATCATCATCATCATCATCATCATCATCATCATCATCATCATCATCATCTTCTTCTTCTTCTTCTTCTTCTTCTTCTTCCTCTTCTTCTTCTTCTTCATTCTTAAACTAATTTATTTCGCGCATTCTTGATACATACTATATTTTATAACAGAGCAAAAGTACTTATGTTTCTTTTTTTGTCTTTTAATGCAAAAATATCCGGTCGTCTAAATCCCTCATCCATGCAGCTCGGTCCTGCATCTAGTGTATTTCCCAAAAGAATTATATCTTCTAAAGGACTATATTACAACATTTTGTTTTCCAATCACCACCATGTGGAAAATCACAATGAGATATATAAAGGAGATTCTGTGAGTACTGATGCCCTTTTAGTAAAGCTCAAATTTCTATGAGAAATATTGCTAAATAGTAAGTAAAATGGATAAGGTCCACTCATCATAATCAATAAAGGGAATGATGTAAAATCAGTTCATGGTAGTTGCATCTTATTGAAGTGGACATGAAGTAAATGGAAGAAGAATCTTTGTTAAACTCCTTGATAAAACTGTACAAAGATATATATAGTAAAACAGATAAAAACAGCTTCTAACTAACTCTAACTAACTAGAGCACTAATAAATTAATTACACATGGCATGTTAAATATACACTCTAATACTCCCCCTCAAGATGACGTTAGAAGATGAATATCCAGAACATCCATCTTGACTAGTAGATTGAATAAAGTAGAAGCTGGTAATGGTTTGGTGAAAACATCAGCAAGATGGTGTGGTGTTCTTATGGGAAGAAGTTTGATGATGACCTCAATGAATTTGTCACGCATAAAATGACAATCAATCTCGATTTGTTTGGTACGGTGATGGAAAATTGGATTGCTAGCAATATAAGCAACAACTTGATTATCACAAAAAAATTAAGGCAAGTGTCGAGGATTCAATATGAAAATCTTTTAGTAGCTGCTAAATCCAAACAAGTTCACTAGTTGTGCATGCTAGAACTAAATTTTCAGCTTTAGCTAAGGATCAAGATATGATATTTTGTTTCTTAGCCTTCCAAGACACATTGATTTAAAAAAAATGCAAAAACTAGTGACTGATTCTCTCAAATCTAAGCAAAAACCCCCAATCTGCATCAGTAAAGGCCTGAAGTCGAAGATTGGAAGAAGATGAGAAAAGAAGCCCTTGTCTAGAATTTAATTTGAGATATTGTAAAAGATGATGAGCAGCGTCAAGATGAGTTTTCCGTTGCTGTGAAATAAATTGACTAAGCTTATGAACAATAAAAGTCACATCGTCATGTGATAGTCAGGTTTAGAAGTCTGCCAACTTGCCTTCTATATCTGGATGCATCTTCTAATAATTCTCCTTCAAAAGAATTGAGTTTCACCTTGGGATCCATAGGGAGAGAAGTAGGCATGCAAGCTAGAAAACCAGTGTCTTCTAGTAGTTGTAAAGTATAATTGTGCTAAGATAGGAAATTCCTTTAGAGGTTCTAGCTATTCCCAATCCCAAGAAGTATTTTAAAACACCAAGATCCTTCAGTTTAAAGTGTCGATGCAAAAGGATTTTGAGAGTATTGATTTCTGAAATATTTGAGCCAGTTATTATAATGTCATCCACGTACACAAGGAGAGCAATGAATGAAGTACCTCTACCTTTAGTAAACAATGAATAGTCTGACTTGTATTGATGAAAACCATATTGAAGAAGAACATGTGAAAACTTAGAAAATCACTACCTAGAAGCTTACTTTAAACCATAAATTGATTTGTGCATCTTACATACAAGTTTCTCTCCCTAAATTATAGGTTGCTATAATGGAGAATAGCCTAATGGTAGATCCATATAGACTTCTTCAAATAAATCCTCATGAAGGAAGGCATTGTTAACATCCATTTGAAATATGGGCAAATTGTGATTGGATGCAAGGGTAGGAAGAATTTTGACAGTAACAAGTTTAGCCACATGAGAGAACGTCTCTAGAAAGTCAAAACCTTCTTGTTGAGTATACCCCTTGGTCTCTAAATGAGCTTTTTACCTCTCTATAGTACCATTAGACTTATATTTGATCTTATAGGTCCATTTGCAGCCAATGGAGTATTTTCCTTGGGGAAGAGTGGTAACATACGAGGTTTTATTGTCTTCTATGGCTTGTAGTTCAAAATTCATTGCATCTTACCAGGGAACTTAATGGCTTGAAAAAACTGAGCCTCATAATTTGAAGATACTATCAGAAAGAATGTGCTATGAGATGGAGATAAAGAATTATAAGAGATCTAATGAGATAAAGGATATTGAGATGAAGTTATGGGAGTTGTAGTCTTGGAAAGAAGACTGCACTGAAATTCTCTCAGATATGATGGTTGCTTGATTTGTCTATTAGTTCTCCTAAGAGAAACTGTTTGATCAAGAATTGGCTTAGTGATTTGAGAAATAATTTTTGGAAAGGGAGATACCTACAACAAATTCTTCAGATGGATGGATAGAAGTTTCAATGATTTATGGAGCTGTAGACATGTATGAAAAATCTGAAGCAGGCTGTGGTAGTACAAAATCAGGAAAATAGTCTTCAATAGTGATTGAAGAAGACAAATTTTAAAATGGAAATATTTTTTCATGAAATATTGCATCTCTAAAGATGAAGAAGGTCTTGGACTGAATGTTGTATAACCTTTTATGCCTCGTGGATATCCAACAAAGACACATGGGACAACCCTTGGGTGAAATTTGTGTCTATGGGAAAGTAGTTTGGATGCAAAGCATAAACTACTAAAAACTTGAGATAGTGATAATCAAAATGAGCTTTGTATAGAAGCTCAAAAGGAGTTTGATTTTTCAGAATCTGAGATGGTGTCTTGCTAATATGATAGATGGTAGTGAGGACACATTCTCCCCAAAATTTGATTGGAACTTGTGACTGGAAAAAGAGAGCCCGTGCTACACTCTGGTTCTTTCTTCCTTTTTTCCAGCCACGTGCGATATCACTCCTTACCTCGGACAAATTCAATGGAATAGATTCATTACAAGAAAAGCGACCCTTATTCTCCTTATCCTTATCTTTCTCCTTCTCCTGGCCAAGAAAGTGCATTTCTTGATTAAGTAGGTGTTGATGTTTTCTTTCCACAACAAAGTTTTGTTCAGGTCTTCTACATAAGAATATTGATGAACTACTCCTTTAGTATTGAAGAAGTCTATGAAATGTAATTCTAGGGCATTATCATATCTAAATTTCTTAATAACAGTGTTGAATTATGTTTCAATCATGAAGAAAAACCTAGGAATGTTAGCATGAACTTCTGACTTGTATCTCATGAGATAAATCCAAGTAAAATGTGTGCAGTCATCTGTAAGAGTAAGGAAATATAAAAAACCAGCATGTGTAGGAACATGGTATGAACCCCAAACATCATAGCGTGTAAGGTCAAAGGGCGAAGCACTTAAATTGTTATGACAAATAAAGGAAAGTCTTCTTTACTTAGCAATGGACAAATAGAACAAGGAGACAATTGCAATTTATTCTTTAAAGACTTAAGTTTCTTGAATGACAAGTGACTAAGTCTGTTGTGCTAAGTACTAGAATCAACAATCACGTTATTGACAAAAATAGTAACCTTGCAAAAGTCTGATCTTCGGCATCAATCACATATAGGCCTTTAACCCTTTTACCCTTGCCAATCATCTTCATGGTTTGCAGGTCTTGAATAAGGAAATATTTGGCAAATAATATCATAAATTCATGGTTTGCAGGTCCCGAATAAGGAAATATTTGTCAAATAATATCATAAAAAATGAGCAAGCCTTGGTTAAAGCACTCACTGAAATCAGATTGAATTTGAATTCTGCAATAAGGAGAACATTCTCGAGAATCAAAGAAGATGAGAGTTGAACAGATCCAATAAAATATACTGATATCCTTTTCTGACTAGGTAGAGTGTGTAAATGCCCCGATTCCGGGGAGTTAAAAATGCATGTAATTTCACAATTTAAAATCTTCAATTCAATCGAAACCCTAATTTGCAAAAATCTCCAAATTGAAAATCCTAATTTTGCATTAACATTAAATAGCAGAAGCTTAAACTTATTTAAAACTTATATCTATTCCATAAAATGAAATAAATAATACATTAATCTATAATAAAGTCAATCATGAAAATCCATAAAACATGAAAGTCAAACATATTATCGTAGACTAAAGCATGAAAATTCATAAATTTTTAAATCAGCTGGAAGTTAACTAAAAATCTGTTTGTGAAGTCATATGATCATAATTTAACATAAATATCCTAATTCTGCTGGCTATAGCAGTCTCTCACTCCTGCTGCTCGGCATCACCTGCAACACAATCATCTATGGGGGTGAGTATTAAAAATACTTTGTAAGTAAACCCACATACTAACATGCATCCACGTGTCATAAATGCAATCATGAGATAACATAATTGAACTTGATATATATGATAAATGAAATGACATAACATACTTGATCAGGAATTGGCCCAATATAGCATGTAGTTTACACGTGTCTCATACATATCTTATAACATTCTTAATCATATCTTGTATTGGCATATTCCCTAGTTAAGAACCTAACTAGAACTATTCACACGTGAACTGAAAATTAACATGATGAATTGGACGACGAAACAAATGACACATAATGGGCGATAGATATAGATGACACACATTGGACGACAGAAACATATGACACTTATAAGTGATGAATAATGTGAACTGATGACACCTCATAAGTGATAAAAAAAATAGATGACACCCAATATGTGCCCAAAACATGAACATATGACACCCCTTGTGTGACTAAAACATGAACATATGACAGCCCTTGTGTGACTACGACATGAACAGATGACACCCGATTCGTATAACAGAACAAAACATGAACAACCTGGTTTCTTGTTAACTAAGGCTCGTACTTAAATTCAAATCTTGCTTAGTTACCACTTGACTTAATTTAGCTTCATAATTTACAAAATCCAATGCATGATAATAATTGATCATATGGTTCTTAAGTAAACATATAATGCATACTGATACATGTAACAGAATCAGACATGTAACATACTAATATATAATTAGACATACTCAAATATTTATCTCATGATAATCAAATTAATAATTGAACAGTAAATGATTATTAAAGTGTTCACGAATATTAACATTTTAACATATATTAAATATAAATACATGATACAATTATAACATCAGAGTCAAATCACTATGTAAACTCACTTACATGGACTGCTATGAGAGAATTAAGTAACTATTGACCTGAAACCTAAATATCTCAGATCACTAAATATTCAAATGATCATAAAATAATAAACCTAATCATACATTAAATTAGAAGGGTGATAGAGGGTTGGAAAAATGGTGAAAATAAATTGGGTATTGATCTAGTCAAAATCGTTCATATCAATTACAGTACGAATCGACTTGAATCATGCTTAATAGGTCCATTTGAGATACACTGATTGAAAATAAATACACAGCCAAACAAAATGGGTAAAGCACAAAATTCTTAAAACACTATAAAAATCCAATAAGCATTGAAATCACTTCAAATATTAATTCAATTGTTTAAAGAGTTATAAAACTATTTGAATCACATGAGAATAACTTATTTTCATTGTTTGAAACCCACCAATTCAATCGAGTACAAAACCCACTTGGATGAGGTAATAAAGGCCACGTAGAAGTAGACCAATGCAAAAATCAATGCTTGAAGAAACTACAACAAAAACAATGTAGATCTAAAACCATAAAAATGTAATCTTAACGAAACTAAAGTTTGTGATAAATATAAAATTGGCACTGAGTAAACAGATATCAATTTAAAAATCAATAAAAAATAATTTACTTTAAATCATACATGAAAACGATTCAAACAGAGTGGTTTAAAACACCTATTTTTTCCGGTTGGTTAAAATCAAAAGGAAGTGAAATAGCAAGAAAGAACAATGGAAAGAACATAACATGGCAGAGAGGTAGAATCGGGGAGTGAAAGAGAGGGATAAAGGGAAGGACATAGAGAATGAAATAGAAGGAGAGAGAAGCTCTGAGAGAGAGGGAGAACATAAAGAGGGAGAAACAAAGAGGAAGACGAATGATAAAGGGACCAAGAGGAATAGGGAGAGGGAGATGAGGGAGTGAGAGATCAAAATAGAGAGTGAGGGAGATGAAGGAACAGTGGGTAACCATAAAACAAAGAGAAAAAAAGTTAGCTTACCGGCGTAGACCAACAATGGAGATGCTGCCAACGAATGATACGAAGAAGAATATATAGGAAACAAAGGGTTTCACTGGAAAATTAGAACAAAATTCAGATTGAAGCATCAACACATTAATTAAAATCTAAGTTGAATAGAGAGAGAAATATGAATGAAAAATAGAAAAGAAAGGCAAGAAGGAAAAAATGTATACTTACTTAAATTAGAATGCAGAAGAAGATGAAGTTTAAAGAATGGGAATCAATGGAGTTTTCGCCTGAGGGAAAGGGCTGCCAGAGAGACAAAATGAACTGAGAATGGCAGTTAAAGGGAGGGTTAGTAAATTAAAAGAAAATGGGGAATGACGAAGTTGTGGGTGGTTATTAAGCAATGTAATGAGATGACTTAGCATCATAACCCTAGTCAGCATTAGTTAGTTGAGTGGAGTTAGTTTAATTTGTTATACATTAGTTAGTTGTTATTATTTCTTGTTGTTCGTCTATTTATAGCTTCAGCTTTGTATTTGTTTTTGGTTAATGAACAAGTTTGCATTCTTTTTATAGTTCTCAACTTACTTTCTCTCTGTCATCTCTCTCTTCTTCTTCATCTCAACATGGTATCAGAGCCATAGCTTCTTCTTCCTTTTTAGCTCATTTTTTCAGCTACTTTGTTCGTCTCTATTTTTTATGCATCTGTATTTTTTCTTAATCAATCTCAAGCTCAGTTTTCTTGATTTCTATCAATGGCTTCCAATTCAACTACTTCTCAAAATTTTCCTCATAATCAATTCAATTGTGAAGAACCTGATTCTGATAACTTTACGTCTTGATCGGAACAATTACATATTTTGGCGTTCTCAGATTATGTCTTCTGTAAGAGCTTATGGTCTGGAGGAGTACATTTTTGGTATCGTTGTTCGACCTCCTCAGTATATCACGAAGACTGTCACTGGTGATAATAATACAGTAGTGACCTCAACAACTGTTGCAAATCTAGATTTTATCTTGTGGCTTCGTCTGGATCAGTTTCTGTTAAGCTAGCTTCTATCAAGAATCTCGGAACGAATGCTAGGCCATGTGGTGAGATGTGTTTCTTCTTTAGAAGTATGGTCAACGCTTGAAGGAATTTTAACCACCAATTCAAAGTCAAGGTTATTACAGTTAAGATTTCAGTTGCAATCAACTAAAATTTGTGCTATGAGCATCAATGATTACATCTTGAAGATAAGATCATTAGCTGATAATCTGTCAACTTGTGGACAAGTGATAAGTGATAAAGAACTCTTATTGTACATTTTGGGAGGTCTTGGGAATGCCTACAATCCAGTGGTAGTAAATCTTACTTCTAGACAAGATTTAGTAACAATTCAAGAAGCTCATTTTCTTCTTCAAAGTCAAGAAATGAGACTAGAGCAAAACAATATTACTTCTGGATTTATTGAATAGAGTAATAGCAATGCTAATGCAAATGTAACTAACTTTAATGGAAGAAGAGGGCGTGATGACCCTTATTTTGGCAGAGGTAATTCAAATTCAAGAGGAAAAAGTCGTGGCAGGGGGAGAAATGATTCTAGACCTATCTGTCAAATTTGTAGAAGAATTGGTCACACTGCTTTTAACTATTACAACAGGTTTGAATCTGATTTTCAACAACCTGAATTCAATGCTCAACTGCAAGCACATGCTATCAACACTAATAATCAAAGTGACAATAGCTTTCAAACCCCTAATTCAGGAGCTTTTACCTATTTTGCTTCCCCATCAACTGTTATAGACAACTCTTGGTACATGGACTCAGCTGCAACAAATCATATCACATCTGATTTGAAGGATCTCTCTCTCAGATCTAATTATCAAGGCAAGGGTAAAGTTGTACTTGGCAATGGTGAGCTTCTTCCTATTTCTCATGTAGGCACTTCCAGTATATCTTTTCCTAAAGATGCTTCTAATTGCAATAAGTTCAGTAACAAGTCTCAAATAGTTTCTCTTTCCCTTAAGGATATACTTTGTGTCCCTCTCATAACCAAAAATTTGTTA
Organism: Datisca glomerata; assembly: GCA_003255025.1. NCBI lineage: Eukaryota > Viridiplantae > Streptophyta > Magnoliopsida > Cucurbitales > Datiscaceae > Datisca > Datisca glomerata. Next base: position 537,694 of record QANY01005078.1, read on the forward strand.
AGTATTTCTCAATTAACTCGTGAGAACAATGTTATTGTTGAATTTGACTTGATTCTCTGTTTCATTAAGGATAAGAATACCATGAAGGTTCTTCTTCAAGGCACACTTAAGGATGGGATGTATCATTTCAGACTTCAACCTCTCAATTCTAAGTTGTCTTCTTATTATAAATATATAAATAAAGTTACTGTTTTTATGTAGGAAGTAATGTTGTTCCCTCTTTGCATAACTCTTACTCTTCTGCAACCATTAAGCATTGTACTTTTGATAAAGATAATGTTATTTCTATGTACAATGTTACTAGCATTAATATAAGCAGTCAAAGCAATTCTCCTTCTTGTTTTGGTGTGAATGATAATATTTGTGTTTGGCACCAAAGACTTGGACATCCTTAAAGTTCAATCTTGTTTACTCTCTTAAAGCAATTATCTGTAAAAAAAATTTTATCCAGAACTACCTTCTTTTGTCAAACATGTCAATATGGTAAGGCTCATAGAGCATCATTACCACCTATAAACCTAAAACCAGTAAACCATTTGAGTTAATTCACTCAGACTTATGGGGACCATCTCCAATTTTATCTTCAAATGGATTATTTCTATGAAATTAAAGTCTGAAATTCATGATATTGTACTTCAATTTATCTCTTTCATTGAAAGACAATTCGATGTCAAAATTAAGAGTTTTCAAAGTGTTTAGGGAGTGGAATTCAGAAGGCTTCAACCTGTTTTTACACACATTGGCATTCATTTCAGACATCCTTGTTCACATTTGCACCAACAAAATGGCAAAGTGGAAAGGATGCATAGGAAAATTGTTGAGATTGGTTTGACACTTCTAGCTCAAGCCAAAATGCCTCTTACCTTTTGGTGGGAAGCCTTTCATATGTCTATGTACATTGCTAACAAATTGCCCACTCCTCTTTTAATGAGTCAGATTTTCCTTTCTCTTCACTTATTGATTTAACAACACACATCCCAACTCAAACTGTTTCCAATCCTATATTTCCTAATATTCTTAAAGAGTCTATTCTTAATCAGTCAAGTGACACATATACATTCTTAAACTACAATGGTGAAGCAACCTTCTCAACTTCTCAGTCCATTAATGTCTGCAAATCAGGTACTAAATGCTAACTCTCCGTCTTATTCTTCTGTTCCTCTTGACATTGTTCCCTTTGTTCATTCTAGTGCAAATCTTAACTGTAATGCTCATGATAATTGTGTTTCACCCACTGATTCTGCACAATTACACATAGAAACACCTAATCTTTCTACTCTCAATCCCAGTTTTTCTACTCACCCCATGATTACAAGGTCTAAACATGAGATTTTCAAACCAAAAGCATTTTCTTCTACTGTTTGTGATATTGATAGTGAACCTATTTCAATTCAAGCAGCCTTAGAACATCCTAAGTGGAATAGTGCTATGCATGAAGAATACAATGATCTTATGCTTAATAAAACTTGGTAACTTGTTCCTAGATTTAGTAGCATGAAGGTCATTCAAAATAGGTAGATCTTTCGAATCAAACATAATCCTGATGGCTCCATTCTCAAATATAAGACAAGACTTGTAGTTAAGGGATTCCAACAGAATTCAAGAATAAACTATTTTGATACTTATAGTCCAGTAGTAAAGCCTTAAAAAATTTGGATTATCATCACTCTACTAGTTTCTTTCAACTGAGATATACATCAAATAGATATCAACAATAATCTTCTGAATGGAGAGCTTCAGGAAAAAGTTTTTATGTATCAATCCACTGGTTTTGAGCATCCTGTCTTGAAAGATCATGCCTGCAAATTAACCAAGACTTTGTATGGATTAAAACAAGCTTCTAGAGCTTGATTTAAGAAACTTCAGAGTACTTTGTCTCAAAGAGGATTTACAAACTCCAAATTTGATTCTTCATTGTTCATTTACAGAAAAGTGAAGAAAATTGTGTTATTATTGGTCTATGTTGATGACATTCTTGTCAACGACAATTGTAAACAACTCATTAGTCAAGTAATATCAAATCTAAATAAAAAGTTTTCTCTTAAAAGACTTGGTTCTGTGAGTTACTTTCTCGGATTTGAGGCATACAAAGATTCTACTAGTTTGTATATCACTCAAAGAAAATATATAAGAGATATTCTCTCTAAAACCAACATGACAGATTCAAAGTCTTGCCCCACTCCCATGTGTTCTTCTATCAAGCTCTCAGGCACTAGTGGTACTCCTTTTTCAGATTCTACTTTGTATAGAAGCACAGCAGGTGCTTTATAATATCTCATTCTTTCTAGGCCTGATATTTCCTTCTCAGAAAACAAGTTAAGTCAATTTTTACAAGCTCCAACCTATGACCATTGGAAATCTTGTAAATGCTTCTTAAGATATTTGAAAGGAACTATCAATTATGGAATTATGTTCAAACCAGTTCAAACTCTTTTAAACAGTGACTTTAGTGATGCAGATTGAGTGAGTTGTATTGATGACAAAAGATCAACATTAGGATATTGTATTTTCTTGGGAGAAAATCCTATAATTTGGAGTTCAAAGAAGCAACATGTTGTTGCTAGGTCAAGTACAGAATCAAAATATAGATCTCTTGCCAAGGCAGCAATTGAAATCATTTAGATTCAATACCTCTTCAGTGAAATTGGTTTTTCTTTTTCTGGTTATCCAACCATCTGTTGTGATAATATATGTGCAAATCAATTAGTTGTCACTGCTGTCTTTCATTCAAGGAGCAAGCACATCGAGTTAGATGTTCAATGAAAAGATTGTAAATCATCAGCTACAAGTCTGCCATATTCCCACAGAAGAACAAGTTGTAGATGCACTTACAAAAGCTCTTCTCGATTTGTGGTTTCTAATTCACAGATCCAATCTTAAGGTGGTCCAATCCCTCTTTAGTTTGAAGGGGCATATTAAGCAATGTAATGAGCTGACTCAACATCATAATAAGCCTAGTCAGCACCCCAAAGTTAGTTAGTTGAGTGGAGTTAGTTTAGTCTATTATACATTAGTTAGTTGTTATTATTTCTTTTTGTTCGTCTATTTATGGCTTCATTGTATCCGTTTTTGGTTAATGAACAAGTTAGCATTCTTTTCATAGTTCTCAGCTTACTTTCACTCTATCATCTCACTCTTCTTCATCATCTCAACAGTGGTTATAGTAGGGTGTGGTGCTTGTATTGTGTGAGTGGGAGGCTGAGAGATAAAACATCATTGTGATGGAGATGATTGGGTTGACTTAGTGTATATATGAGTGCATAGGTGTGGGTGGGGGTTTTGAATTACAAAAGAACCCCTATTAAAACCTTGGGGTATTATAGAATGACATACTTTCTGAATTGGTTTAAGAAACTGAAAAGCTTCCTTATTAAAACATATATGGCTTGTCGCTCTAGAGTCTACAGTCCAACGTTTAGGAGAATTCAGATTTAGATTGACAGTCACATTAAAACAAGTACATGATGTGTGAGAAACAAAAACATCAACATCCGGTCTCGAATTGGCAGTTGTAATATGAGTGCTAGGCATGGCCATGAGTTGTTGACATTGGTCAGAATTAAACATTTGAAGGAATTTACTAACTCCTGCTTGTGAGTTGGAGCTCTTATAATTGAAATCTAAAATCTGATTCACAAAAGCACTCCCATTAGTTTTGGAATTAGAATTAGAATTAACTTTTAGCCTTGGTTTATAACCTGGGGGATAACGATGCAGCTTGTAACATTTGTCAAATGTGTCCATTGTATCCACAATGAGTATAAAAAGGTCTTTCCTTCCTTTGATACTTGTTTTGACCAATGTTGTTTGGCTTTTGGGCAGCAGTAGTGAAAGCATGGAATCTATCTGATGAGAATGTCCCGAAACAATATGGACACTCCTTTGATGTTCTTCTTGAGAAACAAGGGAAGAAACCTTGTTTATAGTAGGAATATGATCCATTAATAACAATTTACCTCTAACTTGAGAGAATGAGTCATTAAGCCCCATCAAGAATGACATAATGTATTCCATATGATAGTGATTAGCCAATGGTTTAGTACCTCCATAGACACATTTACCACAAGTGCATACCAATCTATAGTTACTAAGTTCTTCCCAAATTGTCTTCAATTTGGTAAAATAGGCACTAACATTCAACTGACCTTGTATATGATTCATAAGTTCTCTTCTTAATTGAAAGATACGAGGACCATTGCTTTGTTGAAACCTTTCTTTCAAATTTAACCAAATTTAATAGGCAGACCTAGCAAAGATAACACTGGCTGATATTTCCTTTGAGCATGAATTCAAGATCTAAGAAATTACAATATTATTGTTTCTAATCCAGGCATTGAGAAGTAAAACATTACTTACAGTACAAGTAATGTTTCCATCAATAAAACCTAGCTTGTTCTTGACTAATAAAGAAATGACCATAGCTCGACTCCAAGAAGCATAGTTTTCTCCAGTCAAGGGTTATGAAACAAAGATTAAGCCTGGATTGTCAGAATGACGAAGGTAATAAGGATTGTTGCCATCATCAATGGTGAAAATTGAATAAGAAACAAAAGCATGATTCACGTTCTGAGACGAAGCTTCAGTAGCCATTATGAAGTATAAAGTAAAAGAAAGATTGATCGCACTTGATCAAAAGTTAAATCGAAGAAAAACAAACACAGTTGGAAGCAATCTATAGCTCTTATACCATATTTAAGTGGACACGAAGTAAATGGAAGAAGAATCTTCTTTAAACTCCTTGATAAAATTGTACAAAGATATATATAGTAAAACAGATAAAAACAGCTTCTAACTAACTCTAACAAACTAGAGCACTAATCAATTAACTACACATGGCATGTTAAATATACACTCTTATACATCTAAAATCATTCATTCATTGGGGTTTGATTAGTCAATCTAAGTTATGAAAGGTCAAGCTGATAATAGGCATTGCGATGCGAAAAGCTTTACTTAGAGAAATAGAAGGAATATGTATCACACGTACAAAATCTGAAAAAATACCACATGGATACTCTACCATAGTAGGTATTCAAGAATCAGTACATGAAAATTTAATGAATTTGAAAGATATTATATTGAGAAGTAATCTGTATGGAAGTCGTGACGCGTCTATTTGTGTCAAGGGTCCTGGATATGTAACTGCTCAAGACATCATCTTACCACATTCTATGGAAATCGTTAATGATACACATCATATAGCTAACCTAACAGAACCAACTCATTTATGTATTGAATTATAAGTCGAGAAGAATCGAGAATATCGTATACAAATACCAAATAACTTTCCATCTGGGCCCAGCTGTGCCAAGAAAAAGAATAGAAGAAGCATTTGACTCTTTCATGCAAGCCCCACTTGGCTCGGGGGGGATATAGCCCAGTTGGTAGAGCTTCGATCTTGCAATTGGGTCGTTACGATTACGGGTTGGATGTCTAATTATCCAGGTGGTAATGATAATATATTGTACCTGAACCGGTGGCTCACTTTTTCTAAGTACTGGGAAAGAGGACCGAAACATGCCACTGAAAAAGACTCTACTTAGACAAAGATGGGCTGTCAAGAACGTAGAGGAGGTAGGATGTGCAGTTGGTCAAATCTAGTATGGATCGTACATGATTTAATTGAGTCATTATTGGAAATGAATTTATTAATTTTTTTTATTGATTCAAGAAAGAGTTCTGCATTAATTCAGGGGATATTAATCATACCTAGAAAGATATCTATGTATATCTTTTCAATGAAAAATTTGATAAAATGATTCGCTTTACGAAATAATCAAATATTTGTTTTTTTATATCTTCCAAATGTTTTGTGGAGATTCAAATCTTTTATCATCATAACTAATCTGATTAGGACTAATATTTACTTATGGAGTTATAAACTCCTTTTTTGTGTCTTTTTAATTTTATTTATTATTGTTTTTGCTCTATCATTCAGATTTGTCATTTTTCTTTCCCTTAATTAAAAATTTGCCCAATTCGTAGATCGAATTGGAATGGATGTTCCCGCAATCATTCGATTACTCATTATCGAGCCCTGAATTATCTATTTATAGAGAATTCAGGTGCTTGGGAGTTCCTGATGATTAATGATTAAATAAACCAACTGCGCGCAAAGTGAATTGGCGTTGTGCTGTGGATCGATTTCGGAGCGGGGAGCGAAGAGAGACCAGAAGAATGATTCATTTGGATCGACGAGCTTTTTCAACCTCAAGTCGATTCCATGATTATACGTTCATTCCATACTGGGCCAGACCGGAATAACGCTAGGTTATATACATCCTAATTATGAGAGGGGTCATCCGAGAGTATTTAAATAGATGCTATGTTTACAAATGGATCCCTACGTCCTTACATTCCATTTAGGATTAGGAATAGGCGTAATCAGACCTAATTTTACATATCTCTCGTTAATTGGGACCCTATTCATCTTTTTGGACTTCTATTGAATCGAGAACTAGGTTTGATCAGTCATGTCATATAGGCCCGAGTCGGACATCCAATTGCTTCGATTTGAATTATTCAAAGGATGCCTTATATTATATAAAAAAGATATGTATGACCTTATACTCGATACTCAATTTTTTTATTTTTAACAAGAATCAATAAAAAATAAGAAATATTTGAATCCGGTTAGATTTCATCCAAATGTACTACTATAAGAATGAATGGAAAAAAGAATCGAATAATTATTCTATGATAAAAATAGAATATCCATCCATGCAATTAAAGTAATTCAATATAAAAAACCCCGGGCACACATGTTTTGGCCTTGTGTGTCCATAACTCAAAATAGGTGACCTAATGGTCGCCGCTCGACTAAACATACCAATAGTCACCAGATTCATATGGACTACAAAGGAGAAAGCAATGATCTTCTTAAGATCGATATGTCTTGAAGTGGTTAAGGAAGTATATATTATAGCAATCACACTTAGAGTATAAATGAAAAGAGTGGAACGAAGTGTCGCTTCGGGAAACATAGGTTTTGAAGATCTTAAAAACCCGTGGGATCCCAATTTTAAAGGAATTCCTGCCAAGATGACAGATATTGTCGTAGTCACCTCTACATGAGCCTCGGGTAACCAAATATGAACTGGTACCATAGGCACTTTGACGGCGAAAGCGGTGAAAGAAGCCATCTATAGAAAGATTTGGTGCCGCTGACTAAATTATGCGGTTAATGAGACTTGTAAATTGGTGGTTCCTATTTGGAGAAGAATCAACAGAATTATTGGTTTCTTCATTTTGATAACTGTGAAAATGTTATCAAACTAGATAGAGCTAGATGAAATTTATGAGTGTAGTGATCAAAGATTAAAATTACGAACAGAAGATGACATCTAAAAAATAAGGTGACTTTCCCCTCTAACATGACAAAAACAAAAATAAGAATCTAAAAATATAAATAACAGCCGATTCCAGATTAAAATGATAAAACAAAATCATATAATCCAAAATCTAAACTAAATATCTATTTATTCTAACTGTTATGATATCAATTTTCTACGTCAGTGCATGAATTCATTGATAACCTCTGTACGAAATAATGACATCTCAATTATTAATAAAAAATATATGAATGAACGATAGAAGTACAGTCTAAATCCAAGGTGGGTTCAATTTTTCAGAGCCATTCTGATGCATAAAAACAACTTGAAGCTATTAACAGCAACAAAAAAAGATCAAACCTCGATTTGATCAAATGGGTACCATTTTAATCTTACTCATTTGACATAAAAGTGGGGAAAACAACAATAATTTACATAAACCCGAGAACGAGAACATGAAAACCAGCTCAGAAAGAAATAGAGGGAATTATTACCGGGAGCAATCTTTAGAAGGGACAAAGGAGGAGGGCAATCATAGAAGCAACGCGGGCACGAATCTTTGGAATCTCCCAATCTAATTCCCTTTTTCAATCACCAATACAGAGCTGGGCCGCACACAACCAAAGCTGAAACAACAGCGAAAACCACCAAACAACATCTCAGGCAAGCCCCAGATCAGCGTGACATCTCTGATCACTCCCTCACATCGCATACACAGAAAGATAAGGCAAAGCTCAAACGTTCACCGCATGAGGTTGGAGATACGAAGAGGCTAGGGCACATGTAAACATACTCGGGAAGATATAGAGAATGAAATGTGAAGAGATATGGAGCTAGAAATTGTGTTTTTTAAATTAAAGATGGTGAAGAAGACGACGGGGATTCGAGACCCTGTCGTATAATATGACGGGGTCTAAAAGCCTTGATTTTAATTTACATAAAAAATGATGGGTTATGGATACCCTGTCGTTTTACTGACAAATATGACTCAGTTTCCATACCTCGTCGTTGTAGCTAAAAAAGTAGATTATTTTATACGACGGGTATTCGACAACCTGTCGTTTTACTGTCACCCTATTGTATTTAGTCTTTTTAAATACGACAGGGCTCCCACCAACTGTCGTAAAGTGTAAAAAAGTGCTACTTCCTTTTAGACGACGGCTTTGGTCAGCTCTGTTGTCGCTATTTTTTTATGCGTGTCGTGAAAAAACCCAATTTGTAGTAGTGAATTCTCATTTGACCCATATTTTTTTTTTTGAAAGAATCATTTCATACCGAACAAGTTTTAGACTAAATTTGACTAGCCAAGTGACAAGTGAATTACCATAGATTAATGTTTTTGTCATTCATTAAATGATTAATTTATCGATGAATTACACTGAAAAAAATTATAGATTAATTAACATATGAACATACACATAATATTGGTCAAATGAAACTTGTTCTAAATATTAGTCCATGTTTAACTAATCTTTTTAGACATGAGATTTTTACCAACATGATCAATACATCTCTACCAAAAGTCAAGAATTTAGAAACTTTAGAGTAAAGAGTTTGATCTTTCAAAAGCTTAATTAATTACTCGATTTGATCAAATGGTTACCATTTTAATCTTAGTCACTTGACATAAAGTGGAAAAACAACGATAATTTACATAAGCCCGAGAATGGGAACATGAAAACTAGCTCAGAAAGAAACATAGGGAATTATTACTGGGAGCAATCTTTAGAAGGGACAAAGGAGGAAGGCAATCATAGAAGCAACGCGGGCACGAATCTTTGGAATCTCCCAATCTAATTCCCTTTTTCAATCACCAATATAGGGCTGGGCCGCACACAACCAAAGCTGAAACAACAGCGAAAACCACCAAACAACACCAAAGGCAAGCCCCAGATCAGCGTGACATCTCTGATCACTCCCTCACATCGCATACACAGAAAGATAAGGCAAAGCTCAAACGTTCACCGCATGAGGTTGGAGATACGAAGAGGCTAGGGCACATGTAAACATACTCGGGAAGATATAGAGAATGAAATGGGAAGAGATATGGAGCTAGAAATTGTGTTTTTTAAATTAAAGATGGTGAAGAAGACGACAGGGCGTCGAGACCCCGTCGTATAATAGGACGGGGTCTAAAAGCCTTGATTTTAATTTACATAAAAAATGATGGGTTATGGATACCCTGTCGTTTTAGTGACAAATATGACTCAGTTTCCATACCTCGTCGTTGTAGCTAAAAAAGTAGATTATTTTATACGACGGGTATTCGACAACCTGTCGTTTTACTGTCACCCTATCGTATTTAGTCTTTTTAAATACGATGGGGCTCCCACCAACTGTCGTAAAGTGTAAAAAAGTGCTACTTCCTTTTAGACGACGGCTTTGGTCAGCTCTGTTGTCGCTATTTTTTGATGCGTGTCGTGAAAAACCCGATTTGTAGTAGTGAATTCTCATTTGACCCATATTTTTTTTTGAAAGAATCATTTCATACCGAACAAGTTTTAGACTAAATTTGACTAGCCAAGTGACAAGTGAATTACCATAGATTAATGTTTTTGTCATTCATTAAATGATTAATTTATCAATGAATTACACTGACAAAAATTATAGATTAATTAACCTATGAACATACACATAATATTGGTCAAATGAAACTTGTTCTAAATATTAGTCCATGTTTAACTAATCTTTTTAGACATGAAATTTTTACCAACATGATCAATACATCTCTACCAAAAGTCAAGAATTTAGAAACTTTAGAGTAAAGAGTTTGATCTTTCAAAAGCTTAATTAATTACTCGATTTGATCAAATGGTTACCATTTTAATCTTAGTCATTTGACATAAAGTGGAAAAACAACGATAATTTACATAAGCCTGAGAATGGGAACATGAAAACTAGCTCAGAAAGAAACAGAGGGAATTATTACTGGGAGCAATCTTTAGAAGGGACAAAGGAGGAGGGCAATCATAGAAGCAACGCGGGCACGAATCTTTGGAATCTCCCAATCTAATTCCCTTTTTCAATCACCAATATAGAGCTGGGCCGCACACAACCAAAGATGAAACAAAAACGTGTTGTGTTGGTTGATTTTTGTTAGTTATTACTAGTTTGTTAATTTTTTAGGGCCTTTTGTATTTTTTTTAAGATTTTAAGGCTTTGTTGAGGGTTGAATGTTTGCGTTAAAATGGTTCACTTATTCAACAAATCAACAAAGACTATGTTCAAATCCTGAGACTATGGTTTAAATTTTATTCCTATTTCTTAACCTCACCAATTGCTTGAGATAACATGATATTAAATTCATTGGTACCAATCATTGCTACGAAACATCTGAGCCAAATCCATGCTCAACTTCTCAAGAACCTAAAACCCCACATCTTAAATCCTCTGTTAGGACTTTTATCAAATAGCTTCAACCTACAAGATGCTCCTTTCCTCTATAACCAAATGCTTAACCATCGAACTTCCCACAACCACTAAACATTCACTCATGCACTCAAGGCATGTTCCTTACTGCATGCTTCCCATAAGGGCATTGAAATCCATGCACATATGATAAAATCTAGTCATTTTTCTGACATCTTTATTCAGAACTCCTTGCCTTATTTTTATCTCGTAGAAAGTGAAATTTTCTCTGCATGCAGAATATTCAATTCCATACCTTATCCAGATGTTGTTTCGTGGGATTCCATAATTTCTGGACTCTCCAAGCTAGGTCTTGAGGAGGAAGCCATTTTTAAAATTGTGTCTATGAATGTAAAGCCTAATTCAACCACTCTTGTTAGTGTTATCTCTGCTTGTTCTAGCGTGAGAGCTCTAAGGCTTGGAAAGGCCATCCATGGGTGTAGCTTGAAGAACCTAGATGGAAAAGGCATTCTTTTGGACAATGTTATGCTCGATTTCAACCTCAAATTTGGGTGTATTGAGAGTGTAGAGAAAGTGTTTGTGGATATGCATGTAAGAGATGTAGTGTCTTAGACTACTATGGTCGGTGGCTATGTACAGTCTGGATTTTATGAAGAGGCAATGAGAGTATTCCAAAAACATGGTACAAACGGGGGAAGTTGAGCCCAATGAGGCTACTCTAGTTAATGTATTGTCAGCATGTTCTTCAATAGGTGCTTTGAGCTTGGGTTAGTTTGTACATTCCTACATCAGTTCACAACAAATTAAAGTCAATGGAAATTTAGAAAATTCTTTGATCAACATGTATACCAAATGCGGGGATCTTAAAATGGCCACTTTAGCGTTCAAGATGCTAATACACAAGGATATCATATGTTGGAGCATAATTATTAGTGGCATGACCATGAATGGTTATAGAAAGCAAGATTTAGAACTCTTCTCACTCATGCTAGTTCATGGAGTTTCTCCTGATGATATTACCTTTCTCGGTTTGTTATCTGCTTGTAGCCATTCTAGATTGACGGATCTTGGATTGATATTTTTAAAAAGCGATAAAAAATATTTACTGGATCACTAACCGAATGGAGCATTAGGCCTGAACGGTTGATATGTATGGTCGAGCGGGGTTTCTGATTGAAGCAAAGACGTTCATAAGAGAAATACCGATGGAGGCAGATGGTCCAGTGTGTGGAGCTTTGTTAAATGCTTGTAAAATTTATTGAGATGAGAAAATGTTGAGAAAGTTATGCAGCATCTTATTAACAGTAAGGGTGTGACTATTGGAACTTTTACTTTGTTATCAAATAGTTATGCAAGTTCTAATAGATGGGATGATGCTAATAAGGTTCGTCATGCTATGAGAAGTAGGGGATTGAAGAAGATTATATGGTCTAGGTGGGTTGCTATAAGTTAAAGGTAGAATAATACTGTATCCTGACTCTTTCTACCAAAATCAAATGGAAAAAAGTTTACAAGCCTGATGATGAGATGCGATAGTTCCCACAATAACAATATAATTTTGAGAAATTACTTCGTAAAGACCTTGAGAGTGAGAAAAATAAAATTAATGGCATGCTTTCTTAGTCGACTTAGATTACAAATCTTAAAGATTTGGATTCATAGTATAAATCCATTTTTACTAAAATTAGATTCAAAAACTTATGTAGGACTCATCACATAATTGGATTTAAATCCTTGTTTAATCCAAAGAAAGAACTATAAGTTTAACTTAATCATATATGAAAGTAAACCTTAAATATGAAGATGTGAGAACAATAATGTTAATTGTTCCAGGTATTTGTTGATTACTCTTAGAAAAATACTTGAATATCATTTTATAATCAGTGCAAGATCATCTTGAAACTTAAATATAGACCCACACCATCTGCAAAAAGAGTTTTGTGTCTTCAAAGTCCGTCATCATACATCTAGGAACTCGTAAAATTACATACAACATGCAAAAATAGTAAGTATGAATCATTTTTCTAATGGAAAATGTCTCAAGCCTTAAGCATCCCTGAACTTTAGGGTAAAATAAAATATTTTTTATTGAAAAATGTTAAAATCAAATTTGTAAAGATAAATATTATAGTAGATTAAACATCAAATCTAAAAACAAACAAAAAACTTTATTTGTGCTAAAATCAAATTTTGTTTCCATTAAAAATATAAAATCAAACATAAAATATTTAAGACGTTTGACACTTTAGTCTTTGATTTTAGAGTGGTGAGACAAGTTAAAATAAAAAATCTAAAGTGTACAATTCACAACACTAAAGTATCGAACGTCTCAAAGTTAAGTATAAGAGATAGAAGATTTTTTGATCACATATTTTTTAGAAACCCTTTTTGGTGATCTTCGCCTTACACATGTAAGGTTGAATTTCTTGAATCCCGAGTCTTTTATATTGTGCTACGTACACTTTATACAAAAAAATCTAGGTAATAGTTTGAAAATAAAAATTAAGAAACAACTTTCTTTAATGCTAGATTAGAAGAACAACATACTAAATTATATTTACAGTAGCACTGAACCGAAAACAATTGAATCATTTCTACCAAAACCACGTGGTTTTATATACTCATTTCTAGTTAACTTGCCTTACTTAGCGAGTTAGTTTTCTTTTACTCTCCCTCCGTTGCCCCTGCCTCTTCCCCTCACTGTTGCTCTCTCTCTATTTTCTCTTTTTCTATTAGTTTGTCTTGTCTATCTTCATATTACTTCCACCGTTACTGCTTTTATTCTTTGTACCTCTCATCCTCTCTATCTGTCCATAACATCGTCAATTCTCCATCATTTCAGCTCTTTGCTTCCTACCACTACTTTAATAATCGTATTCGTATGTTGGTCGCTTCATAGTGCTTTGATATCTCAATATGTTGATTTTCCCTGAACCTGTTTATTTAAGATAAGAGATTGTTGAAAATTTAGGGTATTTTTGTTGCAAACTAAAAATTATCAATTTTCTTTTCGTTATTGCAGGATGATTAAAACCAAACGGGCATTGGTTCGTGTTGAATGGTTCATATTCCTATGTTGTATCCTTATTAATTACTTGAGATAACATGATATTAAAGTCATTGGTACCAATCATTGCTGCTAAACAACTGAGTCAAATCCATGCTCAAGTCCTTAAGAACCCAATCCACAAGATTCTATTTTCCTCTATAACCAAATGCTAAAACCATCCCATTTCCAACAGCCACTACACATTTACTTATGCGCTCAAGGCATGTTGCTTAGTGAATGCTTGCCATAAAGGGCTTGAAATCCATGCGCATGTGATAAAATCTAGTCATTTTTCTTATATCTTTTTTAAGAACTCCTTGCTTTATTTTTATCTCGTATAGAGTGAAATTTTCTGTGTGAAGAATATTCAATCCATACCTTACCCAGATGTTGTTTCATGGACTTTCATCATTTCTAGGCTTTTCAAGCTAGGCCATGAGGAGGAAGCCATTTTGAAGTTTGCGTCTATGAATGAAAAGCCTAATTCAACCACTATTGTTAGCGTTATTTCTGCTTGTTCTGGCCTAAGATCTCTAAGGCTTAGAATCCCGTCCATGGGTATATCTTGAGGAATGTGGATGGAAAAAGGAATTCTTTATGACAATTCTATGTTTGATATTAATCTCACATTTGGGTACATTGAGAGTGTAGAGAAAGTGTTTATTGATATGCCTAAGAGAGATGTAGTGTCTTAAACTACTATGGTCGGTGGCTATGTATAATCTGGATTTTGTGAAGAGACAGCGAGAGAAAACCAAGACATGGAGCAAACGGGGGAAGTTAAGCCCACTAAGGCTACTCTAGGAATGTATTGTTAACATGTTCTTCAATAAGTGCTTTGAGTTTGGTTCAGTTTGTACATTCCTACATTAATTCACAATAAATTGAAGTCATTGGAAATGTAGAAAATTATTTGATCAACATGTATACCAAATGCGGTGATGTTAAAATGGCTAGTTTAGTGTTCAAGATGCTAATACACAAGGATATCATATGTTGGAGCACAATTATTAGTGGCATGGCCATGAATGGTTATGGAAAGCAAGCTTTGGAACTCTTCTCACTCATGCTAGTTCATGGAGTTTCTCCTGATGATATTACCTTTCTCGGTTTCTTATCTGCTTGCAACCATGCTGGATGGTAGATCATGGATTGATGTTTTTCAAAGCGATGAGAAATGTTTACCAGATCACTAACTGAATGGAGTGTTATTCCTGCATGGTTCATATGTATGGTTGAGCGGGCTTTCTGATTGAAGCAGAGACGTTCATAAGAGAAATGTCAGTGGAGGCAGATGGTCCAGTGTTGGGACTTTGTTAAATGCTTGTAAAATTCATGGAGATGAGAAAATGTTTGAAAAAGTTAGGCAGTGCCTTGTTATCAGCAAATGTGGGAGTATTGGAACTTTTGCTTTGTTATCAAATAGTTATGCGAGTTCTAACTGATGGGATTATGTTAATAAGGTTCGTGATGCTATGAGAAGTCAAGGATTGAATAAGATTGTATGGTCTAGCTGGGTTGAGGTTAGTTAAAAGTCGAATAATACTATATCCTCACTCTTTCTACCAAAATCAAATGGTAAAAAGTTTACAAGCTTGATGATGAGATGGTATAGTTCCCACAATAACAGTATAATTTTGAGAGAAATTAATTCGTTAAGATCCTTGAAAGCAAAATTATTAGTGGCATGGCCGTAAATGGCTAAGAATGTATTGTCAACATGTTCTTTAATAAGTGCTTTGATTTTGGTTTAGTTAGTACATTCCTACATTAATTCACAATAAATTGAAGTCAATGAAAATGTAGGAAATTCTTTGATCAACATGTATACCAAGGACGGGGATGTTAAAATGGACACTTTAGTGTTCAAAATGCTAATGCACAAGGATATCATATGTTGGAGCATAATTATTAGTGGCATGGCCATGAATGGTTATGCAAGCAAGCTTTGGAACTCTTCTCACTCATGCTAGTTCATGGAGTTTCTCCTGATGATATTACCATTCTTGATTTGTTATATGCTTGCAGTCATGCTGGATTTATATATCATGGTTTGATGTTTTTAAAGCGATTAAAAGTGTTTACAGGATCATTAACTGAATGGAGCATTATGCCAACATGGTTGATATGTATGGTCGAGCGAGCTTTCTAGTTGTAGTAGAGACGTTCATGAGAAATGTTGGTGGAGGCAGAAGGTCTAGCGTGCGGAGTTTTGTTAAATGCTTGTAAAATTCATGGAGATGAGAAAATGTTTGAGAAAGTTAGGCAATGCCTTCTTAATAGCAAGGGTGTGAGTATCAGAACTTTTACTTTGTTATCAAATAGTTATGTAAGTTCTAACTGATGGGATTATGCTAATAAGGTTCGTGATGCTATGAGAAGTTGGAGATTGAAGAAGAGTGTATGGTCTAGCTAGGTTGAGGTTAGTTAAAAGTAGAATAATACTATATCCTCACTCTTTCTACCAAAATCAAATGGTAAAAAGTTTACAAGTTTGATGATGAGATGGTATAGTTCCCACAATAACAGTATAATCTTGAGAAATTACTTCGTTAAGATCCTTGAAAGTGAAACAAACAAAATTAATTACATGTTTACTAGGTGGATTTGGATTACAATTCTTAAAGATTTAGATTTATAGTCTAAATCCATATTTACTAAAATTAGATTAAAAAATTTATGTGCGACTCATCACATAATTGGATTTGAAATTCTTATTTTTGTGGATTCTTAATACAACTCAAAATGAAAGATTATAAATCTTAATCCAAATAAAGAACTATATGTTTAACGTAATCATCTATGAAAGTGAGCCTTAATTTTGAAGATGTGAGAAAAATAATGTTAATTGTTCCAGGTATTTGTTGATTACTCTTAGAAAAATACTTGAATATCATTTTATAATCAGTGCAAGATCATCTTGAAACTTAAATATAGATCCCACACCATTAGTAAAAATTGATTTTAACAGAAATTCATTTTATAATCATTGCATATTTGTATTTCCTAACAGAAATTGATTTCATAAACATCGTCTTGAAACTTTAGAATATAGATCTCATACTATGGGCAAAAAGAGTTTTGTAATGGCTTCCAAGTCCGTCTTCATAAAAATTACTCATAACATGCAAAAATAATGATCATTTTGCCAATGACAAATGCCTCAAGCCTCAAGCGTCTTTGAACTTTGAGGTTAAAATAAAATCTTTTTTTAAAGAAGGCTAAAATCAAATTTGTAAATACAAATATTTAGGAATATTCAAAGTTGTACCGAACCGCTCAAAGTTGAACCGAACTAAATCGAAAATGACCGATTTAGTCGATTCAAATTTGTAAGTGCAAACATTTGCGGTTCGCTCGGTATGATTCGTATTTATAGAAAAACTGAAGTTTCGGTTCGGTTCAAACTTTTATCCAATTTGAACTGAACCGAACCGACTATATATATATAACTAAGTTTTTAGAAGCCCTAAACATTTGCGCTGCACAACCATCATCCCGAGGGGTGGAGTCACGTGTAAGAGGGTGGGTCAAGTGACCTTATTAAAAAAATATTAATTTTTAGTATTGAAATTTTTTTATTTTTGACATTCTATTGATTTTTTTACCCTACTTATTTTTTAATTATGACCCCACTAAATTTCAGTTTGACTCTTTTAGTTTCAATTTTAACTCAAAAAATTTTATTTGTAACCCCCTCGATTAAATACCCCAATATCCCTAACATTCCAAAAACCCCTATATTTCCCCCAAACCTCACCCCTCTTACCCCGACGGCGACGAGGAGCACTGAGCACAGAAATCGCGACTGCGACGAGGACGACTGGAGTGGACGAGGTCTCTCTCTCTCTCTCTCTCTCTCTCTCTCTCTCTCTCTGTCTGTCTCTGCTTCGAGCTTCGAGTTCAGTCTACAGGTTTGCCTAATGGTGAAACTGGGAGAGAGTTACAGAAAGATGAAAAATGTGTTCCTGCTTCTGAATCGAGGGGTGCACGTGCGGTGATGGTGGTGGATGTGGATCGTTTGACTCCGATGCCGGTGGAGGAGGTGGCGAACAAATAATAGGACATGTTTCACACTCACTGATTCACAGTAGACCAGAAAACTCGGATGCTCCTTTTGTAAAACAATATGAAAAATCTTATGATTCAAAGCCTGAGAAACCATGAGAAGAGTTTTCTTTCAGTAAATGCCAAATTGTAGCAGTTGCCCTGTTTTGATGATTTGATACCAGGATTTGGAGGTAGTAGTCCCCCTGGTAACTGGTATAAATTAGGTGTGCAGTCTGATAGGAATTTTTGAATAATTAAAACAATTATATGTTAGCTGGAAGTATGGAAATTTGTTTTGAAACTGATATAGACGGTTGTTTTGATCACATATGCAGTGTCGATAACTAGAAATTTGCAGCAAAGCAGTTTTTGAAGAGTTATCCTGAAGACCTTATTGTTCACTGTAAGTCTCATAATCTTTACACACTCTCTTTGTCAGTAAATTAATCTTTGAACTCAACGAAAGGTTTAGTGACCGAATATAGTTATATAGTAATGGCAACAACTTGGATTAGCTAACTGCAACGTATTGGTTTTCAATTCCCTATGTAGCCTCACGTTCTATCTTATATTTATTATACTGAAACGCACACAAATGCCCCATGGTGGAGGTCTGATTAGAATTGAGTTTGCAATTAAAAATTTATTAGGAATCTAATTTGTGGTTGAATGTTTATTAGGAATCCGATTTGTGTTAAAATGGAAAAATGAATTTTTTTTCATTTTCTTATTTCGATAATGATTGTAAACTTGTATTTTAATGAAAAGTTATAATGCAGTTTTATATCTTGGTATTTCTCTTCATTTCTTTCATACATATGTGTGTGTATGCATGTATATTAAAATAATATAAAATACACCGTACACAAAAACATGAGCGGAACCAATGACCCCACTGAAGCTAAGTCGTGCCTTCGCCTCTGATTATCCCCCTCTCTTCTCTCTCTTGGCTCTCTCTTTCTCGCGCCGGACAACCATTATCCCACCCACTCCTCTCTCTCTTAGCTCTGTCTTTCTCCATCCACATCTGTGATTTAGGTCTCACAATACTTGGTACTGCTACTTGATTACTGAATTTAAACCATGGGAGTACTTGCAGAGAATCAGCACAAACAGGACACCGACCAATTGCCTTCAATTGAGACCAAAAGTCTTCTTCTTGAGTATCATCCAAGCTGCGTATTAAAAAATCCATACTGCCTCCTCCAAACAATATTATATTATGAGATGATGCTATGCGACTGTCTTCTGCTCTAAAATGACAATGTATACACAGTTCCAAATGACCAAAACGTGACTGTCTGCTGCCTTCTCCCTTGCTTCGGGTTCGTTCATCTTTTTCATTCTTCTGAGTTCTTCCTTCACTTTTCTGCTTCCCGAAAGTCCTATGAGTATGAGTTCTTCCTTCTCCTTTCTCCTCCGCGTCGTTTTTGTAAATTACAACTTGTAAGGAAGCTCTACCACAGAATTTTATATAAATCAAACAACCATTATGCGTCTTAGTTCAGTGCTCATTCGTCTGAAATTTGGGGTTAAGGTTGAA
The DNA here is from genome assembly GCA_003255025.1 of Datisca glomerata. Lineage (NCBI taxonomy): Eukaryota > Viridiplantae > Streptophyta > Magnoliopsida > Cucurbitales > Datiscaceae > Datisca > Datisca glomerata. The sequence continues at coordinate 557,036 of QANY01005078.1, forward strand.
TCTATGTTTATGAATCTGTTTAGGATTGAATGTCTGAAATTTGTCTCAAAAATTCTGAATCTGAAGCTGTATATATGAATATGTGAATCTAAATTTGTGTAATTTGTTAAATTTGTGAATTTGATTCTGAATCTGAAAATTTATGCATATGAATTTGTGAATCTGATAGTGTGAATTTGAATCTGAAGTTGAACCGCCGAATCGAACCATATGTCACGGTTCGGTTTGGTTCATATGAGATTCACGATTTAGTTTGGTTCAATTTATAGCTTAACCAAAATTTCTGTTCGGTTCAATTCATGAATTTCTTGAATCATGAGTCTTTTATATTGTGCTACGATCACTTCATACTGAAAAAATCTAGGCAACAATTTGAAAATAAAAATCAAGAAACAACTTTCTTTATTACTAAATTAGAAGAACAACATACTAAAATATATTTAGAGCAACACTGAATTGAAAACAAATGAATCATTTCTACCAAAACAAATGAATCATTTCTACCAAAACCACGTAGTTTTATATATCGATTCCTAGTTAACTTGCCTTACTTAGCTAGTTAGTTTTCTTCCGCTCTCCCTTCGTCATCCCTGTCTCTTCCCCTCATCCCTCCTCATTGGTCTATCTCTCCTCTCTTTTTTCTGTTGGTATGTCTTGTCTATCTTCATATTACTTCTGTCGTCAGTACTTCTATTCTTTATACCTCTCATCCTCTCTATATGTCCATAACATGGCCACTTAAGAAGCATGGACTTTGACACGTGATACGGATATAACACGACGCGTCAGTTTAAAAAAAGTAAGATGCGGGGATATATATTATATATTATATATATAATATTATTTAAAAGTATGAAAATAGATATTCACATAAAAATTAATTACATTATTGGTCATACCAAAAAATTTAATTAAAATAGATTACTAGGGTATTTTTGTTAGAAACTTAAAATTCTCAATTTTCTTTTCATTGTTGCAGGATGATCAGAACCGACCAGGCATTGGTTCGTGTTGCATGGTTCTGTCTCAGCAAAACTAAAACAGGCAAAGTGATGGAGTTTCAGATTTCAAATGGTTCACTTATTCAACAAAGCCTATGTTAAAAACTTGAGACTATAGTCTAAATCCTATTCTTAGGTCGTATCCTCATTAATTGCTTGAGATAACATGATATTAAAGTCATTGGTACCAATCATTGCTGCCAAACAACTTAGTCAAATTCATGCTCAACTTATTAAGAACCCAAAACCCCACATCTTAAATCCTATATTAGGACTTTTATCAAAAAGCTCCAACCCACAAGATGCTCTTTTCCTATATAACCAAATGCTTAACCATCCAACTTCCCACAACCATTACACATTCACATATGTACTCAAGGCATGTTCCTTGGTACATGCTTCCCATAAGGGCCTTGAAATCCACGCACATGTGATAAAATCTGGTCATTTTTCTGACATCTTTATTCAAAACTCCTTGCTTTATTTTTATCTCGTAGAGAGTGAAATTTTCTCTGCATGCAAAATATTTAATTCCATACCTTACCCGGATGTTGTTTCGTGGACTTCTATCATTTCTGGGCTTTCCAAGCTAGGTCTTGAGGAGGAAGCCATTTTTAAGTTTGCGTCTATGAATGTAAAGCCTAATTCAACCACTCTTGTTAGTGTTATCTCTGCTTGTTCTAGCATAAGAGCTCTAAGGCTTGGCAAGGCCATCCATGGGTATAGCTTCAGGAATTTGGATGGAAAAGGCATTATTTTGGACAATGCTATGCTTGATTTCTACCTCAGATGTGGGTACATTGAGAATGCAGAGAAAATGTTTAGGGATATGCCTAAGAGAGATGTAGTGTCTTGGACTACTATGGTCGGTGGCTATGTACAGTCTGGATTTTGTGAAGAGGCAGTGAGAGTATTCCAAGACATGGTGCGAACGGGGGAAGTTAAGCCCAATGAGGCTACTCTAGTTAATGTATTGTCAGCATGTTCTTCAATAGGTGCTTTGAGTTTGGGCCAGTTTGTACATTCCTACATCAGTTCACAACAAATTGAAGTCAATGGAAATGTAGGAAATTCTTTGATCAACATGTATACAAAATGCGGGGATGTTAAAATGGCCAGTTTAGTGTTCAAGATGCTAATACACAAGGATATCATATGTTGGAGCACAATTATTAGTGGCATGGCCATGAATGGCTATGGAAAGCAAGCTTTAGAACTTTTCTCACTCATGCTAGTTCATGGAGTTTCTCCTGATGATATTACCTTTCTCGGTTTGTTATCTGCTTGCAGCCACGCTGGATTGGTATATCATGGATTGATGTTTTTTAAAGCGATGAAAAGCATTTATCGAATCACTAACCGAATGGAGCATTATGCATGCATGGTTGATATGTATGGTCGAGCGGGCTTTTTGATTGAAGCAGAGACGTTCATAAGAGAAATGCCGGTGGAGGCAGAGGGTCCAGTGTGGGGAGCTTTGTTAAATGCTTGTAAAATTCATGGAGATGAGAAAATGTTTGAGAAAGTTAAGCAGTGCCTTGTTAATAGTAAAGGTGTGAGTATTGGAACTTTTGTTTTGTTATCAAATAGTTATGCAGGCTCTAACAGGTGGGATGTTGCTAATAAGGTTCGTGATGTTATGAGAAGCTGTGGATTGAAGAAGATTGCGGGATCTAGTTGGGTTGAGGTTAGTTAAAGGTAGAATACTACTGCATCCTCACTCTTTCTACCAGAATCATATGGTAAAAAGTTCACTAGCCTAATGATGAGATGGGATAGTTCCCACAATAGCAGTATAATTTTGAGAAATTGCTTTATAAAGATCCTTGAAAGTGAAAAAAAAATCAAAATTTATGGCATGTTTACTTAATGAATTTGGATTACAAATCTTAAAGATTTAGATTATAAATCTAAATCCATATCTATTAAAATTAGATTAAAAAATTTATTTGGGATTCATAACATAACTAAATTTGACATCCTTGTTTTTGTGGATTCTTAATCCAACTAAAAATGGGAGATTACAAATCTTAATCCAAATAAAGAACTATATGCTTAACTTAATCATCTATGAAAGCGAACCTTAATTTTGAAGATGTAAGAAAAATAATGTTCATTGTTCTGGGTATTTGTTGATTACTCTTTGAGAAAATACTCGAATGTCATTTATAAACATTGCATATTTTTATTTCCTAATAAAATTTGATTTCATCATGATCTTCTTGAAACTTTAAAATATAGATCTCACATTATGTGCAAAAAGAGTTTTGTTAAGTTGTAATACCACGCGTATCCTTGAGAGGTATTTTTATAAAACATATATTAATTAGATGATATTTTTTAAAATTGATTTTTTAAATTTTAAAGGTGTTATATTTGTAATTTTGAAACCCACTCACGTCTATGCAAGCCTATACACCCAAAACAAACCCTAAACTTTTTAAATCTCTCTGTTATTTTCTCATGGTTCGGTCTGATTTGTCTTTCCTTCTTTGTTTTTATTTCTCTTAATTTCTCTTTTTTTTTTGCTACTGTCGTTACCGACGATGGAAATCACCGGTGATATCCCCTTCTCCTTTACCTGTTCCTTCTTTCTCCTTATTTTTGGGGCTACAACTGGGTCTTACGACCTATTTGGTTGTTGACCTGGCCCTGTTAAACACCCATGGAATCGGTCCAGCCAAAACAAAAAGAACCGTTCCAGTCCAATCGAACCAAAATTGGCCTAGCTATGAACCGATAGGAAACGCTTTAACTCAGATTAACACCCGGTCATTAGTTGTTGAGTTTTATTCTTATCAATTCAGGTAAATAGGTTTACATAACGTTGTGACTCTGATGTTATATTTGTATTATGTCTTTACATTTAATATTGTTGAATTATTTTTCTATAATGTTTATATATGTGGACACGTTGGTAATCATTTGTATTGTTCAATCATTAATATGATCATCACAAGATATCGATTTGGGTATGATTTATCATACTTTAGTATGTTACCATGATTGATTTCGATATATGAACTAGTGTGCATTTTATGATAGTCATATGATCAATTATTATCATGTATTGGATTTTACGGATATAAAGTTAAATGAAATCAAGTGGTAATTACGCAAGATATTAACTTAAGCATGACCATTAGTTAACAAGAAATCAGATTGTTCACGTTTTATTCTGTTATATGAATCGTGTGTCATATGTTCATGTTTTCGTCACACATGAGGTGTCATCTGTTAGTGTATTCTGTCACTCATGGATGTCATCTGTATATGTATTTTTGTCACCTATGAGTGCCATCTATTTATGTTTTCTATCACTCATAGGGTGCCATTTGTATATGTTCTTTGTCACTTATGAGTGCCATAAGATTCTGTCACCCAGTGTGTACCATTTGTTTCTATCACCCAATATGTTTCATCTATTTCGTTGCCCAATTCGTTAGGTCACGCTTCAATTCACGTGTAAACAATTCTTGTTAGGTTGTTAACTAGAGAATATGCCAAGATAATATATGATTGAGATTATTACATGATTATGTATGAGAGACGTGTTAACTACTTGCTACGTTGAGCCAAGACATGATCAAGTACGTTACGTTATTTCATTAATGATATATGTCAACTTAAGTTATGTTATATCATGATTGCATTTATAACAAGTGGACGTATGTTATTAAGTGAGTTTACTTAATGAGTACTCCCTATTACTCACTCTCCCATAGTTGTTTATGTTATAGGTGGTCATGGTGAGCAATATGAGTAAGAGATTGCTAGCTGAACGAATAGAGGAATTTATGTTTTTCATTTTATGAATTGTTTTAAGACTTAGGGAAACATTTTTTGATAAACTCAATTATTTAAGTAGTTTAGTATACGTTATGTTTTTCTACGAATTAGGATGGATGAAAACTTCATGAATTATGGATTTCATGTTTTGACATTATTACAAAGATTAATTCAGCTTTATCAAGATTTTATTAATTATGCATTTATGACGTTTTATCACTTCTGTTATTTAATGATAAAGATTTCTATCGTATATAAATTAAGATTTTCAATTTGGTAATTTTCTTAATTAAAGGTTTTTGAATTGGAGATTTTGAAATTATGAAATTACATGCATAAAATTACTCTAGGAACTCATAAAATAACTCACAACATGCAAAAATAGACAGTATGGATCATTTTGCCAATCGCAAATGTCCAAAGCCTCAAGCGTCCTTGAACTTAAGGGTAAAAAAATCTTGTTTTTCTAAAAAAAGGTTAAAATCATATTTGTAAAAACAAATTTTTTTTAGTGGGTTAAAAACCAAATATAAAAAAAAACTATAATTGTAAAAAAATCAAATTTTGTTTCCACTAAAAAGGTAAAAAAATAGAACATAAAAGATTTAAGACATTTGACACTTTAGTCTTTGATTTTAGAGTGGTGGGGACAAGTTAAAATAAAAAACTAAAGTGTACACTTCATAACACTAAAATATCGAACATCTCAAAGTTGCATAAAAGATAGAGGATCTTTTGAGCACCCATTTTTTAAAAACTGTTTTTGGTGATCTTTGCCTTACACATGTAAGGTTGAATTTCTTAAATTACGAGTCTTTTATATTGCGCTATGATCACTTCATACCAAAAAAATCTGGGCAACAATTCGAAAATAAAAATCAAGAAACAACTTTCTTTAATACTAAAGTAGAAGAACAAATACTAAATTATATTTAGAGAAACACTGAACCGAAAACAACTGAATCATTTCAACCAAAACCACGTGGTTTTATATACTCATTTCTAGTTAACTTGCCTTACTTAGCAAGTTATTTTCTTACACTCTCCTTTTGTCGCCCCTGCCTCTCCCACTCGTCGCTGCTCTCTCTCTCTCTCTCCACTCTCTTTTTTGTTAGTCTGTCTTGTCTATCTTCATATTACTTCCGCCATCAATATTTTTATTCTTTGTGCCTCTCCTCCTCTTTATCCGCCCATAACATCGCCACTACTCCACCATTTCAGCTCCCTGCTTCCTGCCACTGCTTCCATGATTGTATTCGTATGTTGGTTGCTTTAGAGTTATTTGATATCTGAAAATGTTCATTTTCCCTGAAATTGTTTATTTGAAATATGAAATTGTTGAAAATTTAGGGTATCTTTGTTGGAAACTTAAATTTGTCAATTTTCTTTCCGTTATTGCAGGATGATCAGAACCGAACCGGGCATTGGTTCATGTTAAATAGTTATGTCTCAGTAAAAATAAAAAGGCAAAGCGATGGAGTTTCAAATTTCAAATAGTTCACTTATTAAATAAAGCCTATGTTAAATTTCTGAGACTATGGTTTAAATCCTATCCCTATCTATGTCGTATTCTCACTAATTGCTTGAGTAGCATGATATTAAAGTCATTGGTACCAAACATGGATGCCAAACATTTGAGCCAAATCCATGCTCAATGTCTCAAGAACCCAAAACCCCACTTCTTAAATCATTTGTTATGACTTTTATCAAACAGCTCCAACTCACAAGATGCCTTTTTCCTCTGTAACCAAATGCTTAACCGTCCAACATCTCATAACCACTACACATTCACTTATGCACTCAAGGCATGTTCCTTAGTGTATGCTCTCCATTTGAGTACTGAAATTCATGCAAATGTAATAAAATCTGGAAATTTTTCTGACATCTTTATTTAATACTTCTTGTTTTATTTAAACGTGTTAAGAGTAAAATTTTCTCTGCGTGCAGAATATTCTATTCTATACCTTACCCAGATGTTGTTTCCTGGACTTCCCTCATTTCTAGGCTCTCCAAGCTAAGTCTTGAGGAGGAAGCCATTTTTAAGTTTTCATCTATGAATGTAAAGCCTAATTCAGCAACTCTTGTTAGTGTTATCTTTGCTAGTTCTAACCTAGGAGCTCTAAGGCTTGGCAAGGCTATCCATGGGTATAGCTTGAGGAATTGGACGGAAAATGTATTCTTTTGGACAATGTTATGCTTGATTTCTACCTTAGATGTGGGTACATTGAGAGTGCAGAGAAAGTGTTTGTGGATATTCCTAAGAGAGATGTAGTGTTTCGGACTACTATGGTCGGTGGCGATGGATAGTGTGGATTTTTTTAAGAGGCGGTGAGAGAGTCCAAGAAATGGTGCAAATGAGGGAAGTTGAGCCTAATGAGGCTACTCTAGTTAATGTATTGCCAGCTTGTTCTTCAATAGGGGCTTTGAGTTTGGTTTAGTTTATACATTCCTACATCAATTCACAGTAAATTTAAGTCAATTGATATGTAGGAAATTCTTTGGTCAACATGTATACCAAGTGCGGGGAAGTTAAAATGGCCACTTTAGTGTTCAAGATGCTAATACATAAAGATATCATATGTTGGAGCATAATTATTAGTGGCATGGCCATGAATGGCTATGAAAAGCAAGCTTTGGAACTCTTTTCACTCATGCCAATTCATGGAGTTTCTCTTAATGGTATTACCTTTCTCCGTTTGTTATCTCCTTGCAGCCATGATGGATTGGTAGATCATGGATTGATGTTTTTTAAAGCGGTGAAAAAAATTTCCAGGATCACTAATTGGATGGAGCATTATGCCAGCATAGTAGGTATGTATGGTCAAGCGGGCTTTCTGGTTGAAGGAGAGACGATCATAAGAGAAATGTCAGTGGAGGCAGAGGGTCGAGAGTCGGGAGCTTTGTTAAATGCTTGTAAAATTCATGGAGATGCGAAAATGTTTGAGAAAGTTAGGCAATACCTTATTAAAAGCAAAGGTGTGAGTATTGGAACGTTTGCTTTTTTTATCAAATAGTTATGGAAGTCCGTCTTCATATATCTGGGAACTTGTAAAATTACTCACAACATGAAAAATTAGTCAATATGGATCATTTTGCCAATAGCAAATCCTCAAGCCTCAAGCCTTAAGCCTCAAAGCATCCGTGAACTTTAGGGTTAAAATAAAATCTTTTTTTAAAAGGTTAATATCAAATTTGTGAAAATAAATATTATTGTGGTTTAAAAATCAAATCTAAAAATAAAAGAAATTAATATTGTGCTAAAATCAAATTTTATTTACATTAAAAAGATAAAATATAAAACATAAAAGATTAAGAAGTTTGACACTTTAGTCTTTGATTTTAGATTATGGGATAAGTTAAAGTTAAAAATCTAAAGTGTACAATTCACAACACTAAAGTAGTTAACATCTCAAAGTTAAGCATAATAGATAGTGGATCTTTTGATCACCCTTTTTTTAAAAATAATTTTTGGTGATCTTCGCCTTACACTTGTAAGGTTGAATTTCTTGAATTACGAGTTTTTTATATTGTGCTATGTCATTTCATACAAAAAAATTCTTGGCAACAATTCAAAAATAAAATCAAGAAACAATTTTCTTTACTAGTCAATTAGAAGAACTAAATACTAAATTATATTTAGAGAAACACTGAATCGAAAACAACTGAATCATTTCTACCAAAACCACGTGGTTTTATATACCCATTTCTAGTTAACTTGCCTTACTTAGAAAGTTAGTTTTCTTACGCTCTCCTTTTGTCGCCTCTGCCTCTCCCACTCGCCGCTGCTCTCTCTCTCTCTCTCTCTCCACTCTCTTTTTCTGTAAGTCTGTCTTGTCTATCTTCATATTACTTCCACCATCAATATTTCTATTCTTTGTGCCTCTCCTCCTCTTTATCCGTCCATAACATCGCCACTACTCCACCATTTCAGCTCCCTGCTTCCTGCCACTGCTTCCATGATTGTATTCGTATGTTGGTTGCTTTAGAGTTATTTGATATCTGAAAATGTTCATTTTCCCTGAAGTTGTTTATTTGTAATCTGAAATTGTATAAAATTTAGGGTATCTTTGTGGGAAACTTAAATTTGTCAATTTTCTTTTCGTTATTGCAGGATGATCAGAACCGAACCAGGCATTGGTTCATGTTAAATAGTTATGTCTCAGTAAAAATAAAAAAGGCAAAGCGATGGAGTTTCAAATTTCAAATAGTTCACATATTAAACAAAGCATATGTTAAATTCTTGAGACTATGGTTTAAATCATATTCCTATATCGTATTCTCACTAATTGCTTGAGTAGCATGATATTAAAGTCATTGTACCAAACATGGCTGCCAAACAACTGAGCCAAATCCATGCTCAACGTCACAAGAACCCAAAACCCCACTTTTTAAATCATCTGTTAGGACTTTTATCAAACAGCTCCAACTCACAAGATGCTTTTTTCCTCTGTAACCAAATGCTTAACCATCCAACATCTCATAACCACTACACATTCACTTATGCACACAAGGTATGTTCCTTAGTGCATGCTCACCATAAGGGTCTTGAAATCCATGCCCATGTAATAAAATCTGGTCATTTTTCTGACATCTTTATTTAAGACTCCTTGCTTTATTTTAAACTTGTTAAGAGTAAAATTTTCTCTGCGTGCATAATATTAAATTCCATACTTACCCACATGTGTTTTAGGGACTACCATCATTTCTGGGCTTTCCAGGCTAGGTCTTGAGGAGGAAGCCATTTTTAAGATTGCGTCTATGAATGTAAAGCCTAATTCAACCACTCTTGTTAGTGGTATTTCTTATTGTCCTGGTTTAAGAGCTCTAATGCTTGGCAAGGCCATCCATGGGTATAACTTGGGGAATGTGGACGGAAAAGGCATTATTTTGGACAATGTTATGCTTGATTTCTACGTGAGATGTGGGTACATTAAGAGTGCATAGAAAATGTTTGTGGATATGCTTAAGAGAGATATATTGTCTTGGACTACTATGGTCGGTGGCTATGTACAGTCTAGATTTTGTGAAGAGGCAGTGAGATTATTCTAAGACATAGTGCAAACGGGAGAAGTTAAGCCCAATGAAGCCACTCTAGTGTAGACACCGTATTTTGTCCGGTCCAATACTTTAAAAATATAAATTTTATTTTTTGGCTCATATACTAATCTAAGACTATGTGTATAATTTGAAAAATAACCCAATGCCTAAAAATAAGAAGAATTGTCCAAGGACTAAAAAATAGAAAGGGAACAAAATAGACTAAAATGAAAAGTGAAGCCCTAAATTTGCCTCTAAATAGGGGGAGGTCTTCATTTGAAAGAGAATTGGAGAGCAAGAAAGAGAAGAGATTTTAGAGAGAGAAAGAGAGGTCTTGAGATAATATGAGAGTCTTTTTAAAAGAGAGAGAAAGATAGTCTTCATTTCTATTCATCTTTCATCTTCTCCTATTCTTTTTATTAAGGTAATTTAAATTTCTTGCACTTTAGCTTACAATATATCTTATTCATTATTATTCATCATCTCTCTTCTTCATACTCATGTAGTTGATATTTTTGTTTCATTTTTCATACATAAGGTTTGTTACTTCTTTATCATTCTCCTACTCTTAGTCTTAAGTTTGATTTTCTTGTATTTTTGATTTCTCTACAAGTTTGATAATGAGATGCTTTTATCATCAACTCAATCAATGATGATAGGGATAAAACTTTTGAAGGGTGTAAAATTAATTCAATGTGAATCAACCTTTTAATGGGTTGAAAGTATACTTTTGATGAAAAGATCCACTATGATATTTTGTCATACATAAAAATGCATAAAATAAAGAGTAAAACATCTATACAAGATTATGCAAATTTTTAAACTTTGAATTTTTTTATGTTCTTACAAGTCGTTTCTTCTTTTCTTTTTAATTTTTGTTCATCATTTTTGTGACACTTGTTTGAACTAATTACCATCTATGATCATTCCTAGCAATGAAGGAAGAAAGAAAATTGACAATTAGTGAACTAAGTAGTCCAAAATAAAAAAATTGGTATATTTATATCTCAAACAAAATTATTTTATTTTGAAAGTTTTATTGATTTTTATTTAGTGACACTTGTTTAAACTAGTTACCATCCATGATCATTTCTAGCAATGAAGAAAGGAAGGAAAAATGGTAATTAGTGAACTAATTACTCTAAAATAAAAAATACTATATTTACATCCCAAACAAAAATTATTTATTTATTTTAGTGACACTTGTTTAAATTAGTTACCATCAATGATAATTTTTTTGCTATTTGTTTAAATTACCTGGTCAACACGACGCCTCTGGAAGGAAAGAACAAGCAATATGTAATTTAAGCAAAAGGTTCAGAAACTATGAGGTTAATTATTCGATGTTGGAGAAAACGTGTTGTGCATTAGCCTGTGTAACTCATTGGCTTAGACAGTACATGTTATACCACACCACTTTGTTAATTTCAAAGATGGATCTAATCAAGTATATTTTTGAAAAGTCATCACTTTCTAGGCGAATTGCTAAATGAGAAAGTTGCTCAAGGAATATGATATTGTCTATGTCACGAGAAAGTCAATAAAAAGAAGTGTACTTGCTGACTATCTAACAGATCAACCAGTGTAAAATTATGAGCCTATGAAGTTTGATTTTTCTGATGAGAACATATTAGTCATATTAAAAAATGAAGGAGAATCTATGGATCCAGAATTATGGACAATGTTATTTGATGGCAAATCTAATGATGTAGGACATGGAATTGGGGCAATCTTCATATCTCCTTAAGAGAATTTTTTTCATTCACGGTAAAACTATGTTTTGACTACAAAAACAATGTGACAGAATATGAGGCATGTTCCATAGGAATTCAAGCAGCTTATCATATGAAGATGAGGAAGTTTCGAGTGTACGGAGATTCGTTATTGGTGATATGACAATTAAACGGGGAATGGGAAGCTAGAGACTCCACGCTGGTACCTTACAACAAACATATAACTAAGTTAAGCCGAACTTTTGAAGTGATCTCATTGGACCATATACCTAGATAGAATAATCAAATTGCAGATGCACTGGCAACTTTAGCGTCCATGTTTGTCGCAGACTTTAAGGAATAAGTGCAACCTATAAAAATTGAGAAGTGAGATTTTCCTGCTTACTGTATGAAATTTGAAGAAGAGCCTGACACAAGACCATGGTATTTCGACATCAAGCAGTATATAAAGAACGAGGAATATCCATCCAAAACTTCTAAGAATGATAAACGCACTATTAGAAGATCGTCCATGAGTTTCTTCTTGAATGGTAAAATACTCTACAAAAGAAACCATGATATGGTGCTCTTAAGATATGTTGATGCCAGGGAAGTGAATCAAATCATAGAGGAAATTTACGAAGGAATTTGTGGTGTTCATGCTAATGGACATATGATGGCCAAACAAATCTTGCGAGTAAGATATTATGGGTTAACTCTAGAATCTGACTGCATCAAGTACGCCAAGAAATGTCATAAATATAAAATTTATGCGGATAAAATTCACGTACCCGCATCCCATTTACATGTCATGACCGTGCCTTGGTCATTCTCTATGTGGGGCATGGACGTCATTGGTCCCATCACACCAAAAGCCTCTAATGGGCATCATTTCATTTTGGTCTCCATAGATTATTTTACCAAATGGGTGGAGGCGAGTTCTTATTCGAGTGTAACCAGAAGTGCGGTTGTTAAGTGCATTAAAAAAGAAATAATTTTTCGATATAGTCTACCTGGAAGGACCATCACAGATAATGGGACAAATTTAAATAACAATATGATGAAAGAATTATGTGAGCAATTTAAAATTAAGCATCATAATTCATCTCCTTATCGTCCGAAAATGAACGGAGCAGTGGAGGCAGCCAATAAGAACATAAAAAAGATCATAGAGAAGATGACGGAGGTATATAAGGATTGGCATGAAATGCTCTCGTTTGCACTATATGGGTACCGCACATCAGTCCAAACATCAACTAGGGCAACGCCATTCTCTTTGATATATGGCATGGAAGTGGTCCTTCCAATTGAGGTGGAAATTCCCTCCCTCAGAGTCTTAATAGAGGTGAAATTAGAAGAAGTAAAGTGGGTACAAACACGGTATGAGCAATTGAATTTCATCGAGGAAAAAAGTTTGACTGCATTATGTAGAGGGCAATTATATCAAAGAAAAATGATGCACGCATATGATAAAAAATTGCGTCCCTGATATTTCCGAGAAGGAGACTTGGTGTTGAAAAATATACTCTCATATCAAAAGGATCATCAGGGGAAGTGACCCTAAATTACGAAGGACCTTTCATTGTCAAGAAGGCCTTCTCTGGAGGAGCTCACATGCTAACAAATATGGATGGAGACGATTTACCGCATATAGTTAATTCTGATGCAGTCAAGAAGTACTTCGTTTGACCGTTCTAAATATGGGAAAAGCGAAGTTGGGCAAAAAAAATATTTTTAAAAAGAGCTGTCTCGAATACTGGAGAAATTCTTATTCCATAATTTTTTCCAAATCATTGTTTGTAAACATTATTCATCATCAATGAAGAGCCTTTTTTCTTTCTCAGTTGACAAATATATATACTTCATCTTCTCGTTATTTCCATTATTTCGTATTCCTCTTAATTCTAAGATTTTATTAATTACTCTTGAAATAACTCAGAAGTATAAACTTGGTTATGTGAAAGCTAATTGAAAAAAAAAAAGAAAAAAAGAAGAGAATATGAACTAAGAAAGGCGGTATGAGTGCGAGGTGAAATCTAAAACGTTACCACGAGAAACGTCAGTTTGCACATGACGAAGGCTAAACACAATTGGAAGATTACAATTAAAGTACACAAAAGAAGCAAAATATGGAGAAATTATTCCTTTTTCTTCATCATCGACATGAAGCCAAATACTAGGGCACTATCCAATGAATAATGATGCATCATTTTCTTGAAAGTATGCTCGATAATTCATTGTGAGTCCATGACCCTAGGCCAAGTGATTGTTTTGAAGGGTGAAGGATATAGCTACATTAGTCAACTTAAAAAAAAAGCATTATGCATAGCATACATGCACTCAAAATCACTACTTTGCATTTATATTCAATAATTACAATGCATAGACACGCATCCCATTGATCTGTTTTGATGCAATTCAAGTGCATGAATCATTTTAGGATATTCTTTTGAAATCCACACATGACTTTCCAACATTTAGAGTCTGCATTAGTCTAGCTCTTGTATCATGTGAAACTTGTAAAAATTAGATCAAATATCATTTCAACATCTTCGGTTAAATCAAACCCAAATTGAGTCGAGGTCGAAGCCTGCGTCTATTCAGGTCCGTTTCCTTTAAAATATCTCGATTAAATTGAATCTGACTTTGTCGCAGTCGAAGCCCGGTGTTAGCACTTGGTCCGTTTCAATTAATATGGTAAAATCGAACACGCATCGAGTCGAGGTCGAAGCCTGCGTCAATCCAGGTCCACATCGTTTCTTTATCTTTGGTTAAATCGAACCCGTCTTTGTCGCGGTCGAAGTCTAGTGTCAGCGTCTGGTCCGTTTCAATTAATATGGTTAAATCGAGCCCGAATTAAGTCGAAATCGAAGCCTGTGTCTATCCAAGTCCATTTCATAGTTCTGTCATTTCATAGAACTAGATTAAGTCGAGGTTTCTATTCCTCTTATCTATATAGTTTTTTCTCGATCAAAATACTTATCTAAACTTGTGTACACCTTCTAAGTTTAGAAGCGTGAACAAATGGGGGCAACTGTAGATACTGTATTTTATCTGGTCCAATAATTTATAAATATAAATTTTATTTTTTGACTCATATACTAGTCTAAGACTATGTGTATGATTTGAAAAATAATCTAATGCCTAAAAATAAGAAGAATTGTCCAATGACTAAAAAATAAAAAGGGAACAAAAAGGATTAAAATGAAAAGTGAAACTCTAAGTTTGCCTATAAATAGATGGGAGGTCTTCACTTGAAAGATGATTGGAGAGCGAGAAAGAGAATGGATTTTAGAGAGAGAGAGAGAGGTCTTGAGAAAATATGAGTCTTTTTAAAAGAGAGAGAAATATAGTCTTCATTTCTATTCATCTTTCATCTTCTCATATTCTTTTTATTAAGATAGTTTAAATTTCTTGCACTTTAGCTTACAATATATCTTATTCATTATTATTCATCATTTCTCTTCTTCATACTCATGTAGTTGATATTTTTTGTTTCATTTTCCATACATAAGGTTTGTTCCTTCTTTATCATTCTCCTACTCTTAGTCTTAAGATTGATTTCCATGTATTGTTGATTTCTCTACAAGTTTGATAGTGAGATGTTTTCGTCATCAACTCAGTCAATAAGGATGATGATAAAGCTTTTGAGGGGTGTAAAATTAACTCAATATGAATCAACCATTTCATGGGTTGAAAGTGTACATTTGATGAAAAGATCTCCTATGATAATTTCTCATACATAAAAATACATAAAATAGAAAGTAAAATCTCTATACAAGATTATGCAAATATTTAAGTTTTGAATTTTTTTATATTCTTACAAATCTTTTCTTCTTTTCTTTTTAATTTTTGTTCATCATTTTTGTGACACTTGTTTGAACTAGTTACCATCTATGATCATTCCTAGCAATGAAAGAAAAAATGAAACATGGTAATTAGTAACTAAGTCATCTAAAATAAAAAAATGGTATATTTATATACCAAACAAAATTATTTTATTTTGAAAATTTTATTGATTTTTTTTAGTGACACTTGTTTAAATTAGTTACCATCCATGATCATTCCTAGCAATGAAGGAAGAAAGAAAAAATGAAAATTAGTGAACTAAGTAGTTCAAAATAAAAAATGGTATATTTATATTTCAAACAAAAATTATTTATTTTTTTTAGTAAAACTTGTTTAAATTGGTTACCATCTATGATGATTCCTTTGCTATTTGATTAACATTCAGGGAAGAAAGAAAAAATATGTAGTTAAAAATAGTATGCTCATGCCAATTACGTATGAAATTAAGAATTTTTTTCATGAGATTAATTTATTTACACATGAAATTTTTTATTATAAATTTATTTTTGAANTCTGTTACTTAGCAGAAGTTGACATCACCCTCTAATTTTTTGTTTTTTTATTTCTTTGTTTTGTTTTTTGTTTATTTTTTCTATTTTTTTAATAGATATTATTGGATTGTTTTAATTTATTTTGTATATCTTTTTACTTGTTTCACATATTTTTTCCTTATTTTCACTCTACATTTTTTTTAAATTTATCATATATCTGTATCATCTCTAACATTTCTTTGCATTATTCTTTTTTTTTGTTATCTCTTCTTATTTATTTATGTATTATTGTCATATCGTCATGATTGTATGTGAGTATTGTTTTTTTATTTTATCATCAGAATTGACTTTCATAAATTAAAACCATAACAATTAGATGTAAATTTTGTTAATTTCATTATTTAGTTTTCACTAAAAAATCTGATGATGGACTTTAGAACTTTTAGGATACCAAATTTCTCAAATTACCGAGGTGATGAGTTAATTTTAGGATGCGGAGAGAACTCCAATAATGCTTTGATAAAAAAATATATAAAAAACAAAAATAAATTTTCAATGGTCTTTGTACCGCCCATTAAATGGTATTTATATGTTCATTTTTATGATGCAAAATATACCACATTGAACATTCAAAATTGAATTTCTATAACATTATTTTAAAAAATAATTGGATAACATTTGATTAAATTTGGTAACCATTTTTCATAATGGGTGTTGTGGGGTGCTAATACATTCCTTATACAGAAATGAATCCCAAACCAACTTTAAATTTTCGCAGACTAAAATATTTGATTTTAAAATTGGCTGACCAATCACGCCGTAAAATGATTGGTGGCGACTCTGAATTTTATTTTTTCAAAATGATTTTTCAATCGCGCTAAAATGCATAGAAAATGTTTGTGGATATGCTTAAGAGATATATTGTCTTGGACTACTATGGTCGGTGACTATGTACAGTCTAGATTTTGTGAAGAGGCAGTGAGATTATTCTAAGACATAGTGCAAACGAGGGAAGTTAAGCCCAATGAGGCTACTCTAATTAATGCATTCTCAGTATGTTCTCCAATAGGTGCTTTGAGTTTGGATCAGTTTGTACATAATTACATCAATTTACAACATATTGAAGTCAATGGAAATGTTGGAAATTTTTTGATCATGTATACCAAGTGTGGGGATGTTAAAATGGCCAGTTTAGTGTTCAAGATGCTAATACACAAGGATATCATATGTTGGAGCACAATTATTAGTGACATGGCCATGAATGGCTATGGAAAGTAAGCTTTGGAACTCTTCTCACTCATGCTAGTTCATGGAGTTTGTCCTGATGATATTACCTTTCTTGGTTTGTTATGTGCTTGCAGCCATGTTGGATTGGTAGATCATGGATTGATGTTTTTCAAAGCGATGAAAAGCATTTACCGGATCACTAACTGAATGGAGCATTATGCCTGCATGGTTGATATACATGGTCTAGCAAAAAGTTACCGCTAAAAATTTACACTTAATGGACGAGAGTCTAGCAACCTGGTCTAGTAGTCAAAAATTATAACTGAAAATTTTTTAACTAAGAGGATAACTTAGTCTTTTCTTCTATAAAAATGTTGAATTTCATTAAAAATAATAAGTCTTAAAATCGTACTCTACATTAATAATAAGACATGTAAATTTGTCAAATAAAACAAGAAATCGAAAGTTTATGTTTGCAGGATGTGCAATTAAATGTTTAGATGCCATGCTAATTTTTGCTCATGAGGGAGTTGTCTATTTACTTATCTATAATATCTTTATGGAATTCAATTTGATTGCATTTAGTCTCTTATTTTTATTTTGTCAGATGCATTTAGCCTCTTTCAGTAACCTAATGAGTTTGTCTTTTAATTTTAAATAGTTATAGATAATTTTCATGTCGCTGTGTAATCAATTAAATTGACCACTAATTAACAAACAAAGCACTCAAAACTTACACTTTAACTGGGATGTCATGGGAAATGGATTAGATTCTAAGTTCAATAGAGCTTGCAAATTATGATGAAATAATAACATTATGTTGCAAGTTAGACATAATAATTTAATCCTAAAAGATCTAAGCATGTTTATTGAGTAAATTTCATAATTTAGAATAATTTTTTCTTTTCAGATAACTATTTTTTGAAAATTCAATTAACGTAACTTCTATCTCTTTCGAGCATTACCCAATGACAGGTTTTTTTACCAATTGGAGGGAGGGGAACTACAAGGTTTGAATTCTTGAATTTGAGTTTGATAACGTCTTGTGTCACCATTTGGCCTGTGAAGCTCGGTCAATCAATTCAATTAGATTTTTTAAGGAAAAATGGAGAGATATATCATTTTTATAGTAGTTAGAAAATAGCCTAAATTTAAAGTAGATAAATGACCATTTTCTATTAATTAAAAAAAATTATTTGTCCACAATGTCCTTATCTCATGTTTTTACTAAGTTTTTTTAGTTGCTTTTTCAAATTTAAATGAACCCGGATGGTTATGATAATATTTGTTAATTAAATTTGAATCTCATATTAAGTGAATATTTTATTATTATAAAATTATAAATAATATTTATATTATCACAAAACGTAAGAAATATGTTAACGATCAGATAATATATATTAAAATTTATTTAGGATAACACATAATATTGTATTAACGTTTTATTTAAGATGATAATAACGTTTATTCACTATATAATATAATATTTAGAGTGTTAATACATAATATGATATTAACGTTTATTCAAGATATGATATAAACACTAACAAATACATTAACAATCAAATGATATGATATGAACAACTATTTAGAATGATGTAATATTGAATAAATAGAGTACTAACATCAATTAATATTGTATTCACCTTTATTTAATATCATAACCACTTCTACTATTATATTAATATTTATTTTATACAATTCTTGCAATGTTAACGATATAAACATAAATTATCACATTTGATAAATATTTTAACATTTTGACAAAAGATATTAATGATATATTATTAAAATAAATTATCATACTGTGTTATTATATTAACGCGACGACAAAATATATTAATATTATATTCTTATCACGTTATCAATTAGTTAATATACTTAACGTAAAGTAAAGAATAGTAACAAATTTATCCCGATTAGATAATGGTTCATGTAAGAGAATTTGAATATTACATAAAATTATAAGTAAAAAAGTTGCATGAAAAAAATGTCCTAAAATCACGTTCTTTAACATATTACACTGATTAAATTAAAAAAATTGAAATCATTCATATAATAAGTAAATGATGGGCATTTTAGACCTACTCAAATTTTTTAAAATAAATTAAATATAAAAAAAGTCATTTACCTACTACTATTTTTAGGTTAATTATTAACTTATTAACATATTTATTAAGATACCTCTAGACTCTATGTAGTAGAATAGACTCCCTGCACACATGGGATTACTATGCTAACTGTTTGGGTGTTGAACTTGTAGGCCCAAATTGTTTGGACCACCAACATGTATCCTTTTTTCGTTTTTTAAAACTACCATCAATCTATATCTCAATCTTTCGAATAAGAGTAAAAATATCATTTTAAAGATCAACTATTAAAATGACTTAGTATAACGATTGAAACAATGATCGTTTTTTATTGTTAGACATTAATGCAAAATATTAAACCTACCATTATGAAAAAAGGGAAACCGCGAATCAGGTAACAAAGTTTTGAAACTTATTTTTCTTTTAAATAAGAAGTGAATTAACTGTCAAATGGTTAAATTACTCTCTAAGATGTTTAATAAACATAAATGCATGAGTTGATCCACTAAAGGTCTTGTGGTTTTACAGGTAACAAACATATTCTCAATCGTTTCCAGTTCATTTACAAAGACAGTTTCTATCCATTCCAAGGCTCCATTTTGGCGAGGTTTGACAATTTGAAATTAAGAAAGTTTAGACTTTATTTTTTTAAACTATCACTAATAACACTCCAAATTTTAAATTTAAAAATATTACAGTTTAAACCTTAAACTATATGAAATTCATAATTTTAATCCTAGATGTAACTCATTCCGTCTACTACATTACTTTTTAACAAATCGACCTCATTTTTTCCTATCTGAAATGACATCATTTTATCAATTACAGATAACATAATCAAGAACGACGTCGTCTCAGATAGAAAAAAATGACAACGTTTTGTTAAAATACTAATTTACAGTAGACAGAGTTACATTTAGGGTTCAAACTGTGAGTTTCAGATAATTCAAGATTTAAACTGTAACATTTTAATTTTAGAGTTTAAACTATCTATTAGTAATATAGTTTGAGGAGGTACGGCGTAATTTTCCATTGGATTAATTACTCTAGGAGTAACTAGTAAAATGATTTATAATTTCATTTCATTTAAATGAATGAAAATAAAGATTTATTTTTACATCTAACAGAAAAATGAGACATATATTACATTCAGATAAAAAAGTGGCTTATTTATTACTCTAATCGTTCTTCTTGGATCGCTCTAGTACGTATGATTCTTAGAGTTTTTTTCTTTCTAATTTAGATACCGAAAATAGATATATGGTCGTGGTTCAAGTTTAAGGATTGACACCATACTGTACATGAGGGTTGATGACCTCAATGTTGACTACCCGCAAAGCGCAACTCTTACGGCGTATCGGGAGTGTCTCCACCAAGGACGTACCATGGAGTGTCACCACTGAGGTGTACCCCATGGGGTGCCTCCACGGAGGTGCACCCCTTGAGGTTCCACCACTGAGGTACCCATGGGGGTCGTCCCCATGGCAGCACCATGGGGTGTCACCCCTACGGTAGCACCATTGATGTCACCCTCATGGGTGTACTATGGAGGTGCATTGATCACCCTCCGTAATGTAACTTGTAGACACACCACTACACTATCACAACGAGTCATCACATACAAACTACCAAGTCAAGTGGCAAAGACTTGGGTGGACGTATGGTTGCCTGAGAATGTTCGGGAGGCTATGAACTGGCAGGATTAGGGGTGATGCTACATTGTACTAGGCGGGAGACATACCTCATCGGTACGACCACTCTAGACATTGAGGGTGTGCTACCCTCCCACCTTGGGGAGGGGTTTTGTTTGAGAGAACCTTTGTAGATGAGGCGTTGGGTGAACATCATCGTTGCGCCTCACCGGCTAGGCGTGTTCTCCCTAGATCATGGTCATTACACAAAGACCCACATGACGCCACCCGATTGGCTCATGTATAATCCTTCTCTTACTCACCTAAGCATGATCAATCAGTTTAGGTGGCGCGATTTGATTTGCACTCTTGCAACTAATCAAGGGATTAGTTGCAATGGTCCCCTTCCTTTTGTTCACCTATAAAAGGAGAAATCCTCCTTCATTTAAGGGGATGGGAAATTAAGAGAGAGAAGCTCCCACTTTAGAGAGAGAAGCTCTCATTTCTAGAGTGAGAAACTCTCACTTCTAGAGAGAGCAAGCATTTGTCACCGCCCTTGAGTGTCTATAGTGCTCCCCATTCACCTCTCGGCGTCCTCCCCGCTGGATGGGCATTGGCCAAGCATGCTTGGATGCTGCCACTGAGGTTCAGTGGCAGACATCAATATTGAATTTTTTTGAAGTTCCCACTCCTTTCTCCCTCTATTAAAAGGACTACAAGCTCCACCTACCCTTCTCCCCTTCATTTAAATGCCATTAAGGCAAAATTATCAATTCCTTCCCCCTCCAAATTTTTGAAAAAAAAAATCTTGGGCAAGCTTGAAGGTTAAAGAACTATGGTTGCATATTTGGACGTTTTTTGCAAAAAAAATGTTCAAAGCTCCAAGGAAGGTGTTCTCCCCCCCATTTCTCTTTAGCTAGGGTTTGAGGTAAACCCATTGATTTCTCACACTTTGAGTGAAATCGTTGCTGTAAATTGATTAATGCTTGCTGAAAAATTTGTTGGGTGTTGTAATTTTGTGAAATTTTGTTGCCATGGGAATGTTGGGATGATTTTTTGCCATGGGGGTGTTGGAGTCGGCCATGGAAGCTTGTCATACCGCCACCAAGAAGTGAGCTTGGTGGCAGTACTGCTGGGCGCGCAAGGGAGGGAGAAAGCATGGTGGCGGTTTGGTGATGGCGACGCACTAGGTGGGGAGCTTGGATGGAGGGAGTGATGCGCGACATGGTCTTGAGTAGGAGTGAAGCGCCTTCCTAGGGGAGCGGGAGTGCAGCGCCTTCTTGGGTTAGTGAACTTATGGCTCATCACATTATTTAACTCAATTGAGCTTATAATTGCATAATACAACCCGGAGGACAAATGGGAAGTTTCTTCAATATTTACTCCATATTATTTTCATCAATTATCTCAATATGATAACCAAAAAGATGAATATCTCTAAAACTAAGAAGATTTCTTTTGGATCTTGTAGAGAATAATGTGTCATTAATAATAAATTTCATTCCACCAGATAGTATAATGTTGGCTCATCCAGAATCCTCAATTAATTTCATAGTGCCAGATATTGTATTTACTATTGTTTCTTCTAATGTCAAATGAGAGAAATATATTTTCTTCTTAAGAATTGTATGAGTTGATGCACTATCTATCAAACATACATATTTAACATTAATTTTTTACTCCATCAAGTAATCTGTAAAAGTTATATTTATTCGTTGACAAAGAAAATAATAAACTTTTATTAATGGAGAAGCTACAAAACAATTTTCATACTCTTGTTATTAAAAGCAATTAAAGAGACAAACAAAATAAAATAAGAAATGTGAACTTAAACAATGTGTGCATGATTAATAACATTATCTAAGTTCTCCGTAGATTGCTTGAGAAAGTAAAAAACGTCTAAATGGGTCATTCAATTGAATTATTATTATTAGCAAAATTCATTTCAATCTCTACCATTTCCCTTCATAGAAGGTTGTTATAAGCCAGCAAAATGGTTAAGCGTATGGCAGGTACAGGATCAGTGACCTTTCATGCCATACCTATAACAAAGTTCTTCATAATAGGATCAGTGACCTTGGAAGGCTTATTCTGTGAACCCTTTCATTTTCCATGTTTTTCATCTATCAGGTGGCATGGTGTGGTTTTGTTATTCTAATAACCATATGATTTACTATTATGATTATGACCACCACAGTGTCGATTACTTTGACCATGGCGACGTCCACGCCCACTCCCACGATTACTAATTGATGTAGCATTCACTTCGGGATGGTGGCGAGCTAGTTGGGCGAGATTAATGGTTTTTCATTAAATGCTCATTATTTTTCTTAGCAACAAGTAAGTAAGAGATTAATTCAAAGTATTTCTTAAACCCACGCTCTCGATATTGCTGATGTAGGAGCATATTCGAGGCATGAAAAGTATAATATGTTTTCTCCTACATATCTTCTTCAGTGACAATTTCTCCACATAATTTTAATTGTGAGCTAATTCTAAATAACGCAGAGTTATTCACTAACTAATTTGTAATCTTACAACCTCAGGTGCATCCAATGATAACAAGCATTTAGAAATATTATCATTTTCTGATGGTCATATATGTCCTTTAAACTCTTCTAGAGATTAAGATGATCTTTTACGGTGAGATATTCAGTTTTTAATCCTTCATGTAAATAGTGGCGAAGGAATATCATAACTTTTGCTCAATCCTACAGGGATGCTTGATTTCCTTCTTTAATTGTATTCTCCAGGTTCATGGCTTCAAGGTGGATTTCCACATCAAGAGCCCATGATAAATAATTTTTGCTCGAAATGTCGAGAGTAATGAACTCGAGTGTTGTAAGATTTGACATTTCTAGATCTTAACAACAAATTATGGTTAAAGCTTCATACTGATAACATGTTATAAAATATAACATATATCAAGAATTCAAGAAATAAATTAGCTTAAGAATAAAGAAGAAGAAAATGAAGAGAGAACAATTAATTTCTCTTGATTTTATTCATGGGCAATCACTTCCTTCTATAGGAAACATAAGAGAAACATACATGAATGAAACTTACAATATTTATTTAGGAGTTTTACTTCTAATGTAAATGAGGGAGTTAAGAATAAAAGTGTTAGGAATTGAGACTGTTAGAAAAGTTGAGAGTAAAGAATGGTGACATCTAACTTATGGATTTACAACATTTCCAACGTTTATGTTGAGTTAAGCGACCCATATGAGATAAATCTTACCCGTCTTAAGATGGACCTATCCCCTCTTGTTTCCCATGAATGACAAGGGGAACAACACAATTTAATAACCCTTTGTTTTGAAAAAAAATGTCAATAGATATTAATAACAAAGTTATTAAATTAATTAGTGAATCTCATTTCATGTTTCTCTCTTAAAGCTTCCCTAAAATAAGAAAATCCCTATGCTGTTTTAGCATTTTTAATGTAAAAATAAACTTCCCCTTATTTTTGGAAGTGCTTAGCTTAGATCGATTAAATGGCCCCAGTGAACGAATGATTTTAGATGCACAACAATGATTAGATTTTACGCAGTTCATATATTGATTCTTACGAATGGGTTTTATCCATCTATTTATTGATAGATAGAGGGTAGGAACCCATTTACTAGAAGAGGTTTTAACTAGAACACGAACAAGATAAGAGGATAGCCCATTTTCTTATAGGTGTAAGTTTGGGGAAATGGGATTTTAACCTAGTAAGGGTGTGAGGGCTTGATTGAGAGTTTTTGGGTAGGATACTTCTTTCCAAGGACTCGTGGAAAGAGGCCTTAGACAAGGATTTTTAGGATTAGCAAGGGCCGCGAGAGATGTTTGCATATTATCTGACGCTAAAATCAATCGGTAATGGAAAAAGAGGAGCAAAAAACTAGGGGGCACCCTATTGCATCTGTAAAGCGATACACTCTTACCCTTCCTTGTTACATCCAAATATGCAGCAAGGAATGACTAATGTCATGCTATTTATTCATATGTAAGTAGCCTATGCCTTTTCTTTAAAAAGCAGCTTCAATTTATGTCTTTCCCCTCTTTAATTATTAGGAAAAATTACACTTTATCTGCTCAAACTATCACTAATGGTTATATTTTAAACCTTTAACTATTCAAAATTTATCATTTAAATCCTCAAGTTAACTCTGTCACGTACTCCGTTGTTATATTTAACAATGTAGTTCTAAACAATTCAAAACGACGTTGTTTTACATATCCTTATAACAACCTAAACCCAAAGTTTCCTATCACCAAACACGCCTCCTTCTTCTGCTTTTTCTTTGTTCAAGGACTAGGGTAAGAAGGAAATGTAGAAGAAGGAGAGTGTTTGGTAATAGTAAACTTTGGGTTTTTGGGTTTAGATTGTTTTAGGAACAGGTAAAACGATGTCAACGATGTCGTATTAAATCAATTAAAAAAATGTTGTTTCGTTAAATATAACAGAGTATGTGATGGAGTTAACTTGAGGGTTAAATTATAATTTTTAGATATGTGAAGGTTTAAAGTGTAATGTTTTAAACTTTAAGATTTAAAATGTATATTACTGATAGTTTGAGAAAGTAAAGTATAATTTTCCCTAGTTTATAAATTATCAATGTTATTTTCTATGTGCCTTCTCTAATATTAATTGGTATTAATATTGTTGGAAATTTTGTTCTAACCACCAATGTAGTTTGCATTCTGTACATGAGGGTTGACGACCTCAACGTTGATTACCCGCAAAATGCAACTCTTACGGTGTATTGAGAGTGCCTCCACCAAGGACGTACCATGGAGTATCACCACTGAGGTGCACCCCTTGAGGTGCCGCCACTGAGATACCCATGGGGGTCGTCCCCATGGCAGCATCATGGGTGTCACCCCTACGGTAGAACCATTGATGTCACCCTCATGGGTATACCATGGAGGTGTATTGATCACCTTCATGGTACACCTTGTAGACACACCACTACACTATCACAATGAATCATCACATCACAAACCACCAAGTCAAGTGACAAAAACTTGGGTGGACGTATGGTTGCCTGGGAACGTTTGGGAGGCTATGGACTGGCCAGATTAGGGATGAGGCTACGTTATACTGGGTGGGGGACATACCTCCTCGGTACGACCACTCTAGACATTGAGGGTGTGCTGCCCTCCCACCTTGGGGAGGGGTTTTGTTTTAGAGAACCATTGTAGAGGAGGTGTTTGGTGAACACCGTCGTCACGCCTCACCGGCTAGATCATGGTCATTACGTAAAAACTTACATGGCGCCACCCGATTGGCTCATGTGTAATCCTCATTTTACTCACCTAAGCATGATGAGTCAGTTTAGGTGGCGCGATTTGATTGGCGGGCTTGCAACTAATCAAAGATTAGTTGCAATGGTCCCCCTTCCTTTTGTTCACCTATAAAAGGAGGACTCCTCATTCATTTGAGAGGATGGGGAATTTAGAGAGAGAAGCTCCCACTTTAGAGAGAGAAGCTCACATTTCTAGATTGGGAAACTCTCATTTCTAGAGAGAGAAAACAAGCATTTGTCACTACCCTTGAGTGTCTAGAATGCTCCCCCTTCACCTCCCAGCGTCCTCTCTAATGTTCTCAGGCGTTGTTCCAGCCATGAGCTTAGACTATACCACTATTGCACCTCACCCACGTGACACCCTTGCATATACACATACAATATGTTTAATCTCAATTCAGAATTATGAAAAAACCTATCACATTTAACATGGATCCCTTCGAATCTTACCACTGTATATACTTAATGGATTCAAAATAAAATAAGAGTTGCAACTTGATAAAATAATAATGTTATCTCATAAATTATTTGGCAATTATTAAAATGTTTTTTTAGATTTAAAAAGAAAAATACAGAACACCATGATGAAGGGTGCACTACAAGACAATCAGTTCTATAGGAATCAAATGTGAGATTTCGTCGATATTGAGTCGACTACAATCTACTCATCTTGCTTGAAACCGTCATTATGAATGGGAATAGGAGTCTACCTATGCTTGGTTGGGAAAAAGGTGAATGGTCCCAAAAGGGACGGGAAAAAACCCACAAAAAAATCTTTTTTTTGGCTCTCTCTTTAGCCTTATTTGTCTTATCCTTAGGAGGTCTTCCTCCATTTACATGTTTTTTTTCTTCAGAAAACATCATTTTCTCTAATGTGGATGGTAGGCAGGAAGGCGCACCCTTACGTTTTCTTCACTTGCTCTATAGTACGGGCATCATACAGAGTCGCACCCCTATAATATGATGAGAAGAAGAGGGGCTGCCCTCTTTTATTTTCCGCACCGATCCTTATTGAGTAGTATATCTTTTTTTGGGTGTATAGCTCAGTTGCTAGAGCATTGGGCTTTTAACTTATTGGACGCAAGTTCTAAGTGATGAAAAAAATATTTGGATAGATTCCTATGACACCTATTGTAGTTTACCTAAATAGCATATACATCTCTGTAGCTTGAAAAATGATAAATACGTCCATTCTGTTAAAAACCTGTTTGTTGACATGTAAAAAGATAATATTATCTTTATAACCAATCCGATCCAACTATTTTTCTAATTCAAAATATAAGCTGACCTGAATTTTTTTGAGTTTAAGTGAATTTTAGTTTGAATATTAAAATAAATCGATTTTGATGTTTTCAGAATTGAGAATAAAACATGATATAATTTTTTATATTACATAATATTTAAAATGTATTAGTTTTAAATTTAACGATTATAATTTTTTTTATCAATGAGACCTTTGTCATTTTTTTAATTAGATAGATATTTATGTTATTTAAATAAATTACAATGAGTGAGCAAACTAGATGAGAGTCTGATAAATTCTTCCAAATTATTATTATTACATAATAATTGATGGAATAAACTACAAAAATGTTAGAAAGAGGCGAACAACGAAAATCCAACGGTGGAGGAACAAACCATTCGCGGAAAAACGGAGCCGCTTTTCGCCCAAGTCTTTGGAATCTGACCCTTCCTGTTAACCAAATCCCCGCCCCCACTAACTCAGACCAACCCACCCCCACTCACTCCCCCAAAGTAACCCAACCCTAGTTAAACTTAAACTCCGTCTCTCTCTCAGTCTCCGTCTCTCTCTCTCACATCTATAAAATACCCACTGCTACTTCTCGTTGGTCATATCCTTTATCTCTCTTCTCTCCGCAGTTGTTTATGTTATAATTTTTCTCTGTCTAAAGAAAATTCAAGGCTTCGAAAAGCTTGACGTCTTTCTGAGGACGCGACGACGCGGCAGTAGAGGAAATTAGGGAATCGAACCAGACAATATAGACATCATCGATCAGTGAGTAGATAGTTTTTTCTTTTGGAGGAAAATGAGTTGCAACGGCTGCCGAGTTCTTCGTAAGGGTTGCAGCGATACTTGTATTCTACGCCCCTGTTTGCAGTGGATCGATAGCCCTGAATCTCAAGGCCACGCCACCGTCTTCGTTGCTAAGTTCTTCGGCCGTGCTGGCCTCATGTCCTTTATCTCCGCCGTCCCTATATCCCAGCGACCTTGTAATTTTCTTTTTCCCTCTTTTTTTTCTTTTCTTTTTTTTTGTTAATTTCCAGAAAGATAATGAAAATCTGTTGCGATTTATCTAAGACGTCGTTTCTCTGTACTCTTTCAGCGTTGTTCCAGTCTTTGCTATTCGAGGCGTGTGGACGGACGGTTAATCCCGTGAGTGGAGCAGTAGGGCTTCTATGGACGGGAAACTGGGCAATCTGCCAAGCCGCGGTGGAGACCGTGCTCCGAGGCGGCACTTTGAGGCCGATGCCTGATCTTTTCGCCAGTGGATCTCCATCTCCGGCATCCGACGAAGCCTCCGAGGCTGAAGTTGCCTGCACAGACATGTGGAAGCTCCAAGATTCGACACCGAATTTCCGATTCACCAACTCCCGGTCAAGGATCTCTCCTAAACGCAAGCGATCAGAGGAACTTACAAAACAGCTGAAACTGACTGATCTGGATCTCCGCCTCACGCCAAGCTTCTCCCCTAAACTGACGACTTACCTACCCGAATTCCGGAGGTCGGGGACGCCGTCTATGAATTCAGAGGAATCTGAGACAACCACATGTTTCGAATCCGATTTAGGTGATCAAGACGGTTACGGCCGAGAGAGAAAGATATTGAACTTGTTCGTTTGAAATAAAACTCACGCCTTCTGTGAATCTCGCGTTCACACGAGCGAGCGCGTGGTGTAAAATTCTCGCATCCATATTTAGTTTTTTTATTTTTGGAATTGAATTTCGAAGTTTTCTCGGAATTTGAATTCCGCCGAGATTTTGTAAGATTTACCGGCAGAGGATTTTCTCTCTTCATCGGTGTTGATAGAGAAGAGGGGAAAGATGAGCGCTCGTCGGTGTTCCTTGGCTTTTTTTCCTTCTTCTGTGTTTAGATATAATTTAAAACTTAATAAAACCTTGTTTCTTTTTTTCCAAATTTCTTGTTTTTATTGCTTATTGAATTCGAGTTAATCCGATTCTGGTGGACATGCTGAATGGTTTGGAATATTTGCGTTCAAGTAATCCTATGCTAATAACAGTCAGAATCCGGGATAGAATCCATGTACTTAGTCAGAATTGAGGTTATAACTATATATAATTAGTAAAAAATTTGGGTTAGAACCAATATACGCGCACATCATGCCAACCAGCACTAGGGGCCTTCGGACTCAAAGACATGCCAACCAGCACTAGGGGCCTTCGGACTCAAAGACATGTGAGTTGCATTGAAGCATAAATTTCACTTACCGTGGGTGAAATTCTTTACAGACTACTTTAAATAAGCGATGAATAAGTGTAAGTTGGTGAGTGACTTTATTATCACGATACACTAAGATCATTATTATGACTTTTGGCAAGGCATCCTCGTTGAATTTTTATTTCTTTACTTATTAATGATGATGCGAAACCACATACAAAATGTGAAATATATTATTCATGTTGATTTCAATTTCAGTGGAGCAATGTGATAAATTTTTCTTATGTTTAAGTACAAATGTGTTAAGAAGATCTAAACACCCTAAACATCATTTATATGAATAATTATAGACTCGTTAAATAGTTGATAAGTTTTATGTGAATAAGTGATATCTCACTCATTTATATTTTGATGTTTTAAAATATTTTTATGAGTGTAAAAATACTGACCTATAAATGAGTGACTCATCACACTTAAAACTTGATCAATTACTTGGTCGGTGTAAAATTATCCCATCTATATTCGCCAACAACATCTCTTGTTCAAACGTAATAGGAGATGATCTAAAATAGTCACATTGGTCATGCTATTTTCTGTAAATGTGTTTTGGTCAACTCTACCAGAGACATGTAGCTTGGGGATTTCTTTTTCTTAGAAGACAAAAATATTCATTTTTTTTACAACCAAAATAGAGAAATGAGGAAAATATATATTTTTCAGTCGGGGAGGGTTATGTTCTCTCAATTGAGCTCAACGGCCATATCAGATTAAGACAAAATCTAATATAAAAGCACCTCAGACGCTTTTTGTTTTACTTTTTGTCTTTCAGTTATAAGAGATTTGCTCTGTCTATTTTCAGCACAGACGTACTAGATCTAACATAACCTTTCATGTTCTTAAAAACAGAGAGGATCCATAACCAAAAACGAGTGTGGTTACTCCAAAAAACTACTAGGTGGCTTGAGTCTTTCCTTCACAAAATTTAATTATGCATTGCAATATATAGAAGTGAAATTTTTGGTATGACAAACAAAAATTTACTATATATTCCCTTTGTGTCCCTCTCATCTTATCTACACTAAACAAGGTTGAATGTGATATGCTTGTAGAAAGGCTCGTGGTCGAAACCAAGTGCTCGAAAGCCAAACTTGTGTGATATGAAATAAGGCTTCAATTAATCAAATATGTCTTTGAGTGTGTACATGAGGGTTGACGACATCAACGTTTACTCCCCATGAAGCGTAATTCTAAAGGCGTATCATGAGTCTCTCCACTAAGGATGCACCATGGAGTCCCACCGCTGAGACGTACCATGAATATCACCGCTGAGAGGCACCATCGAGTGTCACCGCTGAGGTGCACTCCTTGGGTGCCGTCACTGAGGTACTCGTGGGGGCCATCCTCATGGCAGCACCATGAGAAGTTAACCCCATGGTAGCACCATTGATGTCACCCCCATAGTAGCATCATTGATGTCACCTACATGGTAGCACTATTGATGTCACCCCTATGGGTGTACCATGGAGGTGTCGGGATCACCCTTCGTAATACAACTCGAAGATGACAATGACGTACTTCAAGATAAGATGTATCATTCTGATATCAGAACGAGTCATCACATCATAAACTACCAAGTCAAGTGACAAAGACTTGGGTGGACATATGGTTTCTTGAGAACACTTGGGAGGCTGTGAACTGGTAGGATTAGGGGCGAGACTATGTTGTATTGGATAGAGACGTACCTCTTCAGTACGACCAACACTATAGACATGATGGTGTGCTACCCTCCCACATTAGGGAGGCGTTTGGTTTGAGAGAGCCCTTGAGAGTAGGCGTTGGGTGAACATCACCGTTGAGCCCCACCGGCTAGGCACATTCTTCCTAGATCATGGTTACTACACAAAGACTATGTGGCGCCACCTGATTGGCTCATGTAAAATTATACTCTTATCCACCTAAGCATGATTAGTCAGTTGAGGTGACACGATTTAATTGGCAGGCTTCAACTTATCAAGGGATTAGTTGCAATGGTCCCCCTCCCTTTGATAATCTATAAAAGGAGGGTTCCTCCTTCATTTTAGAGGGAATGAAACTTTAGAGAGAGAAGCTCCCATTCTAGAGTGAGAAACTTCCACTTTTAGAGAGAGAAAAAGCATTCGTCACCACCCTTGGGTGTTTATAGTGCTCCCCATTCACCTTCTAATGTCCTCCCTGATGTTCTCAAGCTAGGATTAGACCACTCTCGCAATCATCCACATCACACCTTGTATCTACATTCGGTGACTCCACTGGGGAGTGGTTTGTCACTCTAGCAAAGGACCACCACGGCCAGACATGCAAAGGGTAGAGCAGCTTTGTCGCGCATGGAGCGAGATGGACCCATACTCAACGAGGAACATGGACAAGAGGAAGAGAACATGTCTTGTGAGTTACCACCAAGCGCACCTACACAAGCGCAAGAGCGAGTTGAAGCCATTCAAGAGTTTCAAGAATCTAACGCTGAGATGAGGAGAGTCATTGATACACTAAACGCATACATCAATGTCGCTGCACCACAATACCCACCACCAACCTACACCATGGCGTGCAACTAACCTCCATCATGAGCGTGTAATCGACTAACTCCATCATGGGCGCACAACTGACTACCTCCAGGATGGGTGAGCAACCAGCCTCCATCATAGACGCGCAACTAACCTCCACCATGGGCACGCAACTAGCCTCCATCATAGGAGTGCAACCAGCCTCCATCATGGCCGTACAACAGAGTACCTTCATCATGGGGCGTAACTGACTACCTCCACTATGGGCATGCAACCAGCCTCTATCATGGGTGCACAACCAACCTCCACCATGGGCACGCAACCAGCCTCCGTCATGGGAGCGCAACCAACTTCCACCATAGGCATGCAACTGACCTCTCTCATGGGCATCCAAGCATCCTCTATTGTAGGCGTTTAACCACAAGTCTTCACCTAAAACTATGTTCAACCGAATGTTCGGACCAACACTCAACCCTTGTACAAGCTAATGTTACACCAACACATCTACCTTTTATGATCGGTGGCTTGCCTAGACCGACTACCATGACTGATGATCCACCTGTGGGAAACATCAGTACCCTGACTACTACAATGGATCAGACCAACATCCTTTTTGGGAGTAGTCTTTTCATTACCCATGAAACCCTTCAAAAGGTGCTTCAGAAAGAGAAAGTAATAGTGTCTCTGAATGAGTTCATTGTCGACTTCAGAGCACCATATTTGTCTAACATAGCCTTTAGACCATATCCCACGGGCTACGTTCCCCCATAGTTTTGAAAGTTTGACGGCATAAATGGGTGTGCCTAGGAACACGTGATATGTTTCATTGATAACATGAGACCCTATGGTTACAAAGAGTTCATGCGTTTGAGGGAATTCTCCAAGTCCTTGACGGAGTGAGCTTATACTTGGTACATGAGCTTGGTGCCCGAGTTAATCTTGGCATGGACGTAAACGGTGTCAACCTTCTTGGTGAAATTATTTATCATAAAGGAGAAAAGTAGCATATTGGATCTGGAAAGATTAAAGATCAATGATGACCTTGTGTCATATGTTCAATCGTTCAAGGAGAAGGCTATGGATTGTCAAGAGGATTGCAATGAGGAAGCTCTTGTGAAGATGTGCATTGGATGGATGTTGGATGATTACAAGGTCTACCTTAAGAATTTTGGGATTGTCACTTTTGCTCGCTTGATAGAGGCATCTAAGAGGACAAGCGCTTTTGTACGTAAGCCACGACAACCCAAGAGGGGTGAGCGTCATGACCGCCCTTGGAGACCCACCACATCATGCTACCATCCTCAAGTTACGGCTATACAATCACAAGGGCACAGCCATAAGAGTGGTAGAGATGAGAGGAGTTGCCCGCCACATTTCACATGGATAAGGTGGATGCACTAGTAGATGTATGGATAAAGGATAAATAAATCACTTTGCCTAGGGTCACCGTGCTACCTACAAGGGAGGAAAGGAGTTCCCAAACCTTTTGCAGATATCACCACACTACATCTCACCCCACCCAAGAGTGTAAATATTTTAGAAGATTATTTGATGAGATGTTGAAGAATGGTAAGATCATTACAGAAGGTGTCAGACCCACGGATCATATGTTACCATAATGGAGGAAATAGATGAGGAAGCAACCATAAGGAGAGACGTCGTTTTCACAGATAAACTCTTGAACACAAGGACCTGTAAAAACATTTTTGATACGCTTGGGTTGGATGATATTGCATAGCGTCAAGTTTACAAAACGCTAATAGATGTCGCTCACCAAAATTCAGCTTTGCACAACCTCCTTTGAGTAAGATGATATTGGACAGTAGATCAACATTGAATGTCATGTCCTATACAACCTTCAAGGCGGTTGGCATCCCATAGAAGAGACTAGTGAGACAATCAATTGTTGTGACAGGTTTCTCATCAGTGAGTGTGAGGACGATGGATTATATCAATGTGGAGTTGTAAATTGGACAAATAAGAACCATCAACCATTTTCATGTGATCGAGTACAATACGGTCTACCATATATTGTTGGGGAGGTCATGGATTCATGACTACAAATTTGTCCCATCAACCTTGCATCACGATGGTGTGGTAAGAACATCACGGTAGCGACTACCAAAGCGTCATTCGATGAGACTGAGGCTCACTTTAGAGGGGACACTCTTTGACAAACTTGCGATGGTAGGTGTCGTTGCACCTAGAAAGATGGTTGCCACCCCTTTTCTGAAGTGGGAGGTTGGGAAAGGAAAATAAGTACTTACATCGGGGACGAAGTTGGTAACCCGCGTGACTTTGCCAAACGGAAAGAGGGCGTTCCACTTATGATGGTGCGTAGGGTCAAGCATACAACCTGATCCTCCTAATGCATAAGCAGATAAGGATATAATGACAGAGGAGGCATTCACTAAGGCACAAGGACTTATGCAAGGGATCCATGTAATGAATTGTGAACCACCAAAGGTGCCTCTACCATCCAACCCATCACCACCGTAGGAAGAGCTAGAGGAAGCCCATATTGGGGAGGGGAGCATAAATAGGCATGTGTACCTAGCAAAGGACTTGGAGAGTAAACAACGAGATGACTTGATAACGCTTTTAAATGTGTTTTAGGATGTCTTTGCGTGGTCATACTCTGAGATGCTGGGGTTGGATTCTACCTTAGTGACACATAATCTAGGGGTCTCCGAATAATGTACACCTATCAAGCAACACCCTCGCCATTTTCACCCCGAGGTGGAGCTCCAAATTAAGTCTGAAATTTCAAAGCTCATAGAGGTGAGATTTATCAAGCCTATCAAGCATCCCACATGGTTAGTGAACATTGTTCTGCTAAAGAAGAAAAATGGTCAGTTCCGTTGTTGTTTTTATTTTAGAGGCTTGAACAAGGCATGCCTCAAAGATGACTTCCTGCTACCTAATGTAGACACCTTGGTCGATGCTTCAGTGAAACATAAAATGTTCTCTTTCATGGATGAGTTCAGTGGATACAATCAAATCAGGATGGCGATCGGAGATGATGAGAAGACCGCCTTCAGGACACCCTTTGGAAACTTTTATTATGTCATGATGTCTTTTGGATTGAAGAATGCGGGGGCTACTTACGAACGGGCTATGACAATAAATTTTCATGACATGATCCATGATTATGTTGAGGACTATGTGGATGATATAATAGTTAAGTCCAAGAGTGTGGGTTCACATCTGAAGCACTTGAGGAATGTCTATGAAGGTGTAGGGTGTACAAGCTTAAAGTGAATCCATTGAAGTGTGCTTTCAGTGTTTCATGGGGGAGGTTCTTAGGATTTTGTGTACACAAGCGGGGTATAGACATTGATCAATCCAAGGTAAAGGCTATTAGGTACATGCCCCCACTACGATCTGTGAATGAGTCAAAGGAAATCTTGCAGAAGGTATCCTACATCCGTCAGTTCATGCCTGCCCTAGCCGAGTCCATCAACAAAATACAACCACTCTTGAAGGGTGATCACATCTTTTCATGGACACAGGAGCACTAACAGAAGTACGATGTCATAAAGGATGTGCTCATCGCACCGGCCACCATGGTGCCACCATGTAGTGACCTACCATTACTGCTTTACATCACCTCAACCTCCAAGTCCATTGGAGCCTTGTTGGAACAAGAAAAGGAGGGGGCAGCATGCCTAGTGTATTATCTGAGTAGGGTCCTAAGAGATGCTGAGCTTAGATATACACATTATGAAAAGCATTATCTTGCTCTTGTATTTGCCATGCAAAAATTATGACACTACATGTTGGGTAATGAAGTTCATTTAATGACTAATTCCAATCTTATTCATTTTCTCTTAACCAGGCCTGCATTGAATGGGAGACTAACCTGATGGACAATGTTGTTGAGTAAGTTTGACATTACACCCCTCACCCCGAAGGCGCAAATGAGTCAAGCATTAGCTAATTTGGTGGCCCAATTTCTAAGTGGTGAACCAGAACCTCTAGACGAGACCATACCTGGAGACCTACATGAAGTCAATAGTTGTGAGGGTGAACCATGGGCTCTGAAATTCAACGGGTCATCGACCCATTCTAGTGGTGAAACAGGACTTGTTTTGGAGGATCCCTTGGGCAACATAAATTCAATGACATATAAATTGACATTTTCATATACAAATAATGAAGTGGAGTATGACGCTCTCATATTGGGACTTCGATATGCAAAGAATAAGGGTGTCACCACTATCAAGGTCAAATGGGACTCCAACTTGATCATCAACCAAGTTGAGGAGATTTTATAGTGAATGAACCTGCTCTGGTACAATACCTCCATGAGGTTCAAAAGCTTGTTGTCACATTTGATAATGTTGTTTTTCAACACTTCGCCAGATCTAACAACTGCCAGGTTGATTCCCTGGCAACTCTAGCCACCAAAATCCCTTTCACCAACCCTATTCCAGTGGTCAAAGTTGTTGTTAAAGCCACGAGCGCCGCAGCTGAGGGTAACACTGAGCCACCATCTGAGGATTGGAGATGCAAGATCAAAACACAATTATCTCAAGGGGTAGCTACTATGAACAAGGAGTTGAGGAACTTTGTAATTTAGAGTGGAGCTCTCTTCTATAGCGGGCTGATGGAATACTTTCATGATGAGTGAGTTTGGTGGAAGGCCACAACCATCTCAAATGTCTACATGAAAACTATTGTGCCAGGGAAGAGCCGCTCCTACACCGCCATCTCCAAGTGACGGGTTTCTATTGGCCAAACATGATCACAGAGGCCATGACAACACAAAAGAATTGTTCTGAGTGTCAATTGATTCTCGATCCCAAAGAAGTTCATCTAGGGGAAGTTACAACTAATTGGAAACAACCTTACATCTCGTATTTGAACTATGATACTCTCCCGTCAAGCATAACATGCCTCCATTATTAAGAAGCGGAGTCCTCGTTTCTTTATGCTCAATGGAGAGTTATGCATGGTCAGTATGGACACTCGTCCTCTTAAGTGTTTGGATATCGATGATCAACGAACTATCATGAAGGAAATACATAAAGGGGCATGTGGCGAACACCAAGGAGGTAGGAGGTTATACGAGGAATTATTCAGGATAGGGTACTATTGGCCCACCATGGAAGTTGATACATTGGACTTGCACGAAAATGTCAAGCTTTCCAAGTCCTTAGAAATGTTATACACGCCCTATCCATATCCTTGCACCTAATGAAGGTCCATTAGCCATTTCATACCTGGGCTCTGGACTTCGTTGGACCCATCTCGCCTGCATCAAAAGGTTACATATTGATCATTGTTACTACAGATTGTTACACTAAGTAGGTAGAGGCCATAACCCTCAAGAAGGGGACAAGCGAGCAGGTTTATAACTTTATCAAAGGGAACAACATATGTCGATTTGTGCTATCAAGACGAATCATCTCGGACAATGGGACGGCATTCACAAGTAAGGTAGTAGCTAAACTATTCAAAGCATACGACGTCCGCCATGATGAGTCCACATTTTATTATCCCAAGAGGAATGGTCAAGCCGAGGCAACTAACAAGGCGTTAGTGAGGATACTTAGTCGTATGATGCATGACGCCAAGAACACATGGCATGAGTTACTTCGTTTAGCATTATAGGCATACCGAATAGCGAAATGGTCTCTGACGCAAGCAACCCCCTTCGCTTTGGTCTACGGTTATGAAGATGTCATACCTGTAGAGGTAATGGTACCATCGACTAAGATAGTGTCTTCCGCAGGAGCTGAGTGCCCCACCTATTTTGGTGACCTAGAAGCTATAGATGAAATGAGAGTTAAGGCCAAGGAAAACATCCAAGCCTACCAGGAGAGAATGATCAAAACCTACGAGGCAATGGTACGTCTGTGGGTGTTGCATAAAGGTGACCTGGTATTGAAAATGACAAATTATGTCACGCGGGGTATGCAGACTCAAAAGTTCGCCACCAAAATGGGAAGGCCCCTACGAGATAGCATCCTTAGCCGAAAGTGGATATTGTCGTTTAGTCGATCCCCAAACAAGACGCCCATTACCATCACCAATCAACTTCAACATTATCAAGAAATACTATGCGTAGGCATTTTGTCAGTTGCTTCTTTTTGTACATGAAAATATTTTGTCATTGTTTGAAACAATAGCCACCAAGGCAACTAGGCGTGATATAAGCCAATTTGCCCACTCTTCAGAAAATTTTGACTCTAAAGATGTGCTATGAAATATTGCTACTTAATGAGGCTCCAACGTCATTCTTAAGAACACACATGATAAACGTCATGCTTAGTGACTTGCGCAGGCTTTCACGCCACTACTTGAAAACACCCATGATAAATGTCATGCTTGGTGAG
This sequence comes from Datisca glomerata, assembly GCA_003255025.1. NCBI lineage: Eukaryota > Viridiplantae > Streptophyta > Magnoliopsida > Cucurbitales > Datiscaceae > Datisca > Datisca glomerata. Next base: position 595,460 of record QANY01005078.1, read on the forward strand.
TTGCATAGGTTTTCATGTCTCTACTTAAGAACACCATGATAAATGTCATGATTGGTCATTTGTGTAGGCTTTCACGCCACTAATTGGAAATACCCATGCTAAACATCATGTTTGATGAGTTGCATAGGCTCTCACGCCTCTATTTAAGAACACTCATGATAAACATCATGCTTGGTGAGTTGCATAGGCTTCCACGCCTCTACTTGAAAACACAAATGATAAACGTCATGATTGGTGAGTTGCATAGGCTTTCACGCCTCTATTTAAGAACACTCATGATAAACGTCATGCTTGGTGAGTGGCGTAGGCTTTCACGCTAACACTTGAAAAGAAAAAAAACACATGATAAAATTCATGCTTGCTGAGTTGCATAGGCTTTCACTCCTCCATTTGAGAACACCCGTGATAAACGTCATGCTTGAAAAGATACGTAGACTTTCACGCCCTTTTAATTTAAAACATCCATGATAGGCATCATGCTTGGTGTGTCGAGCAGGCTTTCGCGTTTCTGCTTAAAGAACACATATGATAGACATCGTGAATACTTGTAATGCACCGCTCAAATCCGCATATTTGAAGTATCACTTGGACTCGCGTGTCACCTCATTGAGCTAAATCTAACCACAATAAAACCTACATGCCCCCTAGACACACTAGGTGCCATCAGTTAGGATCTCACACCCCTGGGAGGAGCAATCAGTAGGTGAGTTGGTGGACAAACAAAGTCTAGTATACTCTAATGACCTCACACGATCTCACCAAGAACACTCGCAATGTGCCACCACATAAAGATTACAAGGCGACAAGCAAATAAATGATGCATACAAAAAGAGAGAAATAACGAGCCAGCATTGCACATGTGAAGATAAGAAGATGACATCTCATTCACGAATAAAATTTTACAGTAGTACAAGTTATTATTACATCAAAAGTCATAAGGGGTACAGGAAGAAACACAAGCAATCTAACTGTGGGTCCCAAAAACATCACCGGCCATCAGCTCCTCAGAGTCAAGCCTAACGACGGTGCTCCTCGCTTGGAGTGGATGATGCTCGTTAATCTCCACGTCTAAGTATGTTGTCTTCACTTACGCCGTAAGCATTCACTCTCGTTGATTGTGAACCGCTCTTCTGAATACTCTATGTACACCTCCCTCGCCAATCGTCAGTGCAACCGTTGGAAGTTACAAATGGTAGGTTTCAACCAGTCCAACTTCATATGCAATAACTTCATCTCCTTCCACATTTTCAACACATAAGATACCACCTCCAGGTGAGCATCCTTGTACTGAAGGTGGGCAAAAATGAACTCTCTCTCGCCAACTATAAAGATGCAGAATTGGCGAATATGTCGGGTAAAGTTTAGGAACTGAATGCCATAATCAGAATGAGTTTCAACAGCCTTATGAAGATACCGGATCAACTAATCGTCCACTAAAACCTGGTCATACTCAACCATCTGTCCAGAACGCTCCAGTTGGCATTCGTGTGCACCATAAGCTTCGTAGCTCATGATGTCACTCCCGGATATGTCACCATCTGACCTATCCCTACTCAGGTTCTGAATAGGGGTCCCAACATGATAATCATCATCCAATTGAGGACCTCATCAACAGACACTCGATGGGGTAGAGATGACGCTACCCTAGTCTCGAGCTCCTCTCTCACGACAACATTACCACGAGAGCTTGCATCAACCATAGCAGTACTAACTGTGTTGGAGGCTGCGAGAGTCACATCCAAGGAGCGTGCTGTCAGAATGCACCATCACGGACTTAGCTTTGGGAATAAGGCCCAACGTGATGTCACCCTTACAAACCAGTGGAACATCTAACATCTTTGGAGAAGACGCTAAGCTTCTGGTCCATCTCAACATCTGACTATGCCAAAATACTTTGAGCTTTATTATTCGACGAGGCATGCGAGTAGCACGGGGGACTCATAGCTTGCGAGGAGCAGCCTCGCCATAATTGTTGGGGGTAATACCCTCAAAGTATGTGTATTGACTTTTTGATATGAAATTTAATGAGCATTACATTTTTCTTATAGTTGTTCTTTTAATTTATTGTTGAATAATTTATATAAATATCTGAAAATCTCATATTCATTAATGAGACTACGATCTTGTATTACTACAAGGGGATTACGATTATAGATTATTCATAAAATTGTCAGCAGCATATTAAATTATGAAATCTTTAATGAATGGTTGTTAGTATGATTCATTAAGCATTATGAATGCATCTGATCTAGATTCGGTTCATTGATGTGGATAGAAATCTTAATGAATGTACTTTACATAATGGGATTATATTGATTGCATTGATGTGAATTAATATCTTTATCAACGTGCCGTTTATCATAAAGATTTAATACACATCAATTTGACGATCATATGTACATCAGTTTGAATCATGAGTAGTCATGAACTCCTATACATCTCTATTGGATATTTTGATTCACTCGTTAAGGTTTGTTTGTAAAATAGGCTAGTGAATTTGTTTTTAGAGATTGAGTGATATGCATGGCTGAGAACATAATCTTACAAGATTTGGAATCCAAGTTTTCCTAACGGATCGTATATTAGTTTCTTTAAGTGTTAATTCTGAAACTGAATAGTTTTTTAGCTCAAATTTATAATAAGATTATAAATTAATCATTCACTAATAGATTAATGGTACCTAAAGATCAAAAGGTAATGAGAAGGGTAAAGCAGTAATTTTGACCAGTTCTAATTTACGAACCAATAATTGGAGGACAGAACTAAATGAATTGATTATATTAGTGGACTACGTCATTATCTATAATAAGATACATATTTTATTCTAATGACAATGGTTGATCATATGATCAGTTTATGAATCAAAGAATTAGTTCATCAATTAGGAGTTGAGAGAAAAACACAATTTCTCAAAAAGTGAATTTTCTACGATTAAGAGTTAATAAAAATCTATAAAAGAAGTCATCACGTTTTTTTAGAGAATCATCCCACAAAATTCATTCTCTGTAAAATCTCTAGATCTCATGTGTTGAGTACATCTAGAGACAGAAAATTGTCTTCGTTATATTCTACGTGCTCACACACTTCTTAGTACGTTGAGAATTAACTTGAAAGATCTTGGTGTAGATCTCAGAATCTGCTGATCGTTGGAACGATTCCGTGGGAACGGAGAATCAATCGATTTCGCGAGGACGCTTGATTTAGATTACAATAGGTATATGATTCATAACCTTCCATGTTATTAATTTAATGTATAAATGTATAATGGATCCTGACTGATTCAAAAAGAGTTTTCAATAAAATATTTTTTTCTTATCATAGCTTTGTGAGATTTTGTTTTACTAGAAGATTCGGTTTTTTATTAAAAAGTTTAATTTTAAAATGGCCACGCGCCACACGCTTCCGTCGCGCACGCGCCGCTATGACCAACAATATTCCCTATCACCCGTCCACAGGATCAATGCTTCCTTGCCCTGCACCCGGTCCAAGTTAAGACTGGCGGTACCCTGGTCATAGTCGAACTGACGGGTAACCCGATTACACTGATAGCGTGTCGACGTGAAATGGTTCCTATCATGCTCATCCTCTAACTCCACCATCTCGGGAAGAGTGAAGGCTCATGATCGCCACCAGAAGCCTGCCAAGACTGGACCAACCAAGCATGGCCTCCATACTAAGCGTAATATGTCTGTCCACCATTCCCTAAAATACAATGCGGGCGTAACTGGTGCAACCATCCAGATAAGGATGAGGTCGGAAATAGCTGTATATTTCAATCTCTCGCAAAAAATCGAAATGAACTGGAGTCCTGATCCCACACCCGGACCATGCACGGGGAGGTTCTGAAGGGTGCTCCCACTTCTTGTAATCAACCTTCTGAGGAGCGCAGTTGACGAATCGCTCCCATATGAACATTTGCAAGAAAGAGCAGTCCATGTAGGTCATGACCTAATACCTGCCCATGGACCTCTTTAGATCATTGTGGAATCGATCGAGCAAGTAGTAAAGACTGCCCAAGAACAAGGGCGGCCCGATCGAAATCCTTTACCCCGTCACCAACATGGCTGCCATCGGGAGTGCGCGCTTACTCACCATCTCTGTCAGTGTACCTACAACAATATTTGAGAAGAACAATGTTAGACTACCCGGGCAAAGAATAACAACGAATGCAAAAGATAATAGTTACAAAAACATCACCAGACCTTTACCTGGGAAAATGTATCTTGACAGCCACATAGATAGGAATGTGGCCAGCTCCACGTCCTTATTCTTATACATGATGTCATCTATGGGCAAACGTCTTGTAGATTTCTTTAGATTTGAATCATAGTCCTTGAAGAAATGACTCATCCAACCAGAAAAGTTGGCCCTCTCTCCGCGTTTACTAACAAAAGAAGGCTTGTAAGAATTCTTCAAACCATCCTAAAAAAGATCAATCACCCTGTGCATTTCAAGCCCTAAAGTTTTGAAGAGGGCGCAATAATCACCAAACATAGGAAGATGCAACAGTACATGTACATCCTCTAGTGTAGGGGCAAACT